>VZSV01000163.1:626759-707084 GCA_013398735.1 Nothocercus julius | reverse complement strand
AAAAAAAAAAAAAAAAAAAAAAAAAAGAGGAAAGAGAAAATTGTTTCTATTTTGTTACCCAACAGCAAATGAAGCTCTGAAGTGTTCTAAAAGTAGAAGGAGCTGTTCACCTCTTTCGGCAAATGTGTATTTGTTTTCCCTCCTGTCTACAGGCAAGCACGTCATTTAGGAAGCCATTTATTTTTGCCTATGAAGGCAATTCACAATGTTAAGCACCATAAAAATCTTGGTCTCCATTCCAATAACTCTGAGGACACCTACCAAATCAGCACTGGCTTTCCAGGGGAAAAGTGGGACCTAAGTGGCTGCTGAGCTGTGCTCCTTGAACCCAGGTAATGGGGAGCTCCCAGGAGATGAGGCCCCTGGGTGCTACTGCAACATAAACACTCTGTCAATAACACTTAAGGAAATATCCTCTCTGACGAGAGTCAACTCCACCCCCAGCTCTTCAATACCAGTGTCTTTATCAGCCTGCTTAGGTGTTTCCTCAGTTAAAGAGCAGCCCTCTCAGGGCATTCTCCTTTCCAACAGCAAGAGTCTCCTCATGACCCACCCATCAGGCTTATCATGACCCATAAGCCCATCAGGCTTATCAGCAGGTACTGAAATGATCATATCGATATGCTGCAGGCGAGAAGTGGACCTCTGAGCACTCTGAGCACTGGGCTATCACCAGCTATCACATCGACAAGTGCAGGGTACCCTGCTCTGCAAAATGAGGTTCTGGTCACAGGCAGAGGAGGAGGCTGAGAAGGTATTTCTAAAACATGGAGTTGCAGATCAGAAGAGGGGTGACAGCTCTGCACTTTATATGCGTAAAGTTAAGATCTTGCTGAGGAGGAACACAAGGCTTCCCCAAGGGCGCTTGCACCTCTTCCCCAAGCGCCTTTCTGAGGAGCTCTGGCATCTCCAGGGGCTTTGCTGTTCAACACTTGACTGGTCCTCTCCTCTTTCACTCATTTACCTTTCTTGTCCCAGACAAAGCTCTTACTTGCCACAGAAGACAAGATGAAAAGAATGAGCAACATCATGGGGAATCCGGGGAATTTTGGATTCACCATTCATCATTCTCCAGATTCTAACATTTCATTTTTAAATGCTAAAAAGCTAGGCTGCCTTCACATTACATACATACATATATAGAAGTATGATTTAAATCATCTTATATCAAAACCCCTGTTATCTCATTAAATCTGTAGCTTTTAGGAAGAAATTATCTTTTTTACTTTGTTACAACAAAATTATTTATGTTTTATTAGAACAAGCCATTATTCATACCCTGCTATAAAGGCTTTAAACTGTATCATGAAATCGTAGAACAGAGTAGGCAAAACATCTAACTTCATACTGCTTCTGAAGATCTTTACTTTTGCATTTCCCAATCTTTGTTGTAAATGTGAAGATCTGAAATCACAGTCAGTGTCACTCTGTTATCATTTAATGGGGATGGGGTTACACCTAAAGTTATTTACTTCCAGGCTCTGCTCTTCTCTGATGAACCAATGTCTGGAGCAGATTTTTCCCTCAACTGCGAGAGTAGTTCTTAAGAAATGACTCAAACAGAAAGATATCTTTTGGCAGGAACAAAGTGTATATTCCTGATATCTAAAAGTTGAATCATTGTTCATCTGAAATTATTGAGCTCAGGGTACTCTCAGCTGACCTCCTCTACAAGGGATCACAAGTCCCTGAGCTTGACTCCCCTCAATTCTCCAGTGCACTGGGCTTCCAGCCTCACCTTCCGCTTATTTTTCATTTTGGCATTTATGGGTATTTTGAAACCACAAAAGTTTCCTCACTGATAGCACGACACACGGTACATCTGTGTATTTATTCACCAAATAAGCACAGCATGAGCAGCAGCACCAGGGCAAGTCAGATCTGAGGCATTTTGCTCCAAAAAAGTATGTCCAGTTCCTTCACATCTACACCAAAGGATAGATCTTCTCAGCAGCAGGGGGAGATGCACCTTGCCAGCAGAGAAGGGAGCTCACTACCAGGAAACCTACATGCATCTCCTGAGCACATCATCCAGGAAATGCTGTCTTTGCAGAAGAGACCAACACAGGAAAGGACGGCACATGACAGCCAGCTGGTCCATCATTTTGGTTCTGGTGTTCACCAGAATAATAGAGCTCTGCCTAAACTAAGAAATTGATCTACAGCCTGTCAGCTCCACTCTGGTAACAGCCTGTGTTTACCACAAGACAATGGGGAAGCAGCTTCTCTTTCAGCAAAAGTGAAGTAAACCTGTTTGACGTTTACCGAGACAGAGTATGTCTCATAGCAGCAACATAGCGGACTGCTAAGTCCACTTCATCCAGTACCTCTTGGCATGAATGTAAAGATCTCCTGAGACATGGACCAGATCCTTAATGATTAGACTTCTAAGAGCTTAAGCAGAACTGGCAGTAAATGTCCATCTTCAATAGTAGGTTATGGATATATAGTTTGTTCTGGGGTCAATGAAGTTTTACACTGAGATAAAAAGCTCATTCACAGGAACCACTCAATATTTATAATATGGGAAAACTTCTGCCTAATTTTGCTTTGAATTGTGAACTAGAACCAAAATATTTCTTCCTAATTACTGCTTATTCTTTACTGGCTTATTTTTTGTAGATGGTTGTTTACCATGATAAGTCTTTGAGGCGAAGAAGAAAGTATAAGGCAAAAATAAGGCTATTCTGACCTTTTTGTCTTTTTATCTGTAGATAGAACAAATATTTCATGCCAAGATCATTATTCATGGTGGTAGCGAAAATCAGGGTTAGAGATGACTAAAGCTGAGTTGGACATTTCACATGAGGAACTTGTACACAATGAACAAGATGTCTGGATGTGATAGTAAAAAGCATAAATATATTAGCAATATAAATTATGCCGATTAGACCTTAGAGGAAAGCAATCTAATTTTTTTTTGTGCCAAGTTTGCACACATATTACTGATCTCACCACGAAAGATTCAGTTCTGCGTGCTAGAGAGAAATATCCTTTAGAGAGTGTCCATTCATTTTGCAGCTATTAAGGCTAATGGTCAAGTGAAGACCTAAGTAGGTGCACGCCCTATTGGGATGGTGGACCCTAGTGACAAGGATATGCAGAGGACTGTTTGGGAATAGCAGGGCTAGAGCCTGTCAGATATCCTTGGTTTGCTATTTGGAATCATGGTCAACACAACAAAGAATACATATTTTCCAATAAAGAAAATACAGGTCTAAGGCTGTTCACAGCCTCTCTGGGCCATCTTATTGTTCTTTTACAGTGCTTTTGCTATAATGACACTTACCCAATGATCAGGCCGCTGTTATTTCTGTCCAGTCAAGTATGCATTTCTATCCTCTTCAGTTCAGACTGATACAAGGGTACTTGTAATCTAGCATAGAATAAATTCCCTTCTCTGCCTAGGTTGCACGCACCATCCATGAAGTAAATCATGCTCTGTGCTTCATAACATTGTCACACAGCAGCTGCCCTTTGCATAATAAGGATGATCAGCGGCCTGGAACATCTACCCTATCAGGAAAGGCTGAGAGAGCTGGGCCTGTTCAGCCTGGAGAAGAGGAGGCTGAGAGGAGACCTGAGCAGTGTCTATAAGGACCTCAAGGGAGGCAGTGAGGAGGATGGGGTGGCCTCTTCTCAGTGGTGGCCGCTGATAGGACTAGAGGAAACGGCCACAGACTGAAGCACCAAAAGTTCCACAGGAACTTAAGGAAAAATTTCTTAACAGTGAGGGTGACAGAGCCCTGGCACAGGCTGCCCAGGGAGGTTGTGGAGTCTCCTTCTCTGGAGATCTTCCAAACCCACTTGGCCGCAGCCCTGAGCCACCTGCTGTAGGTGACCCTGCGTGTGCAGGGGGGTTGGACTAGATGATCTCTAGAGGTCCCTTCCAACCTTAAGGATTCTATGATTCTATGACCATTGCTGTGTATCCCTTCCTTTTAAAAACAGCCATAGTAAAATTGTAATGGGAGTTTTTCTTTCCTAAGAGAATCCATACAAGCCAGCTATATCCCTGTCCTGATTTTTCCAAGAGCATCCTCACTGTTTTTTCACAGGAAAGATCCTTTTGGGCACCTCTGTATGACCTTGTTATCCGAGTACTAGATGAGATAAAAGGTGTAAAAAACTAGAAAACAGGTCCCACTTATCACAACGGTTCTTCTAATGAAAAGGTTTGAGAAGGGAGTGAAAGTAGGAAGAAAAAAAAAGTTGTTTTTGCTATCTCTGAGAGTGCCAAGGAATATAAGCCATTTCAGGGTATCTTAAAATCTCTGTCAAGATAGTTAAAGAATGAGCTTCCTATCCATATCCTCAACACTCGCTGAGGGGAAGGATGACCCATTTCCACCACATGCTGAGCAGAGGTGATCAGTATTTTGTCTCCCCACCAGCTGTCTTGCGGGTTATCATTGCGTGACACTGTGGAAGCAGCTCTCCTTCCCTGAGCTGCTGCTTTGGGAGTAATTGCCTTTGCTAATCCTGAGCTTTTCACACACTGGCAGATATCACACACTTGGCTGTAATCTTTACTAGTCTCATGTGTCTCTTCTCAGAGAAGAGGTCTGGAGTCACAGAGCCTTTCAACTGTTCCTTTCTTTTTCTGCTCCCAGAGGATTTTTAGATGCATCCTGACACAGCAGTGCCTCGTGTTTCTTGGTAGGGAAGTCAACAGTCAGCTGCCTGGCCACAGAGTCTGAACAGTTGTGGATGCACAGCTGAGCTCTGCAGACCTCACCCTGCGACACTGGTTCGCAATAATATAGCATACAAAATAGCCTGCCACTCTTGTAGAAGTCTTCTATAAGATCCAAAATGCAAGTCAGCAGGAGGATAAAAGGATCCTCACAGCAGCTCCAGTCGCATCTTCTTCCTTCCAGTGTATCTAGGACTTTACTGTTACCTTATGTGGGACCTTATCTGCAAGCACTTGTAGTGATGGACTTATCTCAGAGATTGTATTTGAGTACCGTGTTTCACCAAACACGTGCATAACTTCCAAAGATCAGGCCCATGGCACACAGGTATTTTTAAGTAAGATGGACAGACATAAAAGTAATCATTTCAGTACAATCCATTTAAACTTTCTGTCTTATAATAAACTTTCAGTACTTCAAAACGGACACCGAAGGATATTTATTGCTCAGTATCTCTACTGAGAAGCAAAGCATTCTCCATAAGAGAGAGACAGTTCTGAAAAAAACTTACACCGAATGTTCTGTCTTAAAATGGTGTCATAGCATCAGGATTTGGGGGGCAAAAATGACTCTACCATGACTGTAAGGCAAAAATCTGACTTTGATAAGAAACATCAATAGGAGGAATATCACAGAACCACAGAATGGTTGGAGGAACCTTTAGAGATCATCTAGTCCAACCCCCCTGCTCAAGCACAGACACCTAGAGCACGTGGCACAGGGTGGCATCCAGGTGGGTTTGGAAGATCTCCAGAGAAGGAGCCTGCACAGCCTCTCTGGGCAGCCTGTGCCAGGGCTCTGTCACCCTCACAGGAAAGAAGTTCTTCCTCACATGGAGGTGGAACTTCCTGTGTTTCAACTTGTGCCCATTACCCCTTGTCCTGTCACTGGCCACCATGGAGAAGAGTTTGGCCCCATTCTCCCTACATTCACCCCTCACATACTTGAACATATTGATCAGATCTCCTCTCAATCTTCTCTTCTCCAGGCTAAACAGGCCCAGCTCGCTTTCCTCGTAAGATAGATGCTCCAGCCCCTTCATCATCTTCGTGGCCTTACACTGGACCCTCTCTAAAAGCTCCATGTCCCTCTTGTCCTGGGGAGCCCAGAACTGCACCCAGTACTCCAGGTGCAGCCTCACCAGAGCTGAGGAGAGGGGCAGGATCCCCTCCCTCCACCTGCTGGCAACACTCCTCCTGATGCAGGCCAGGAGCCCATTGGCCTTCTTGGCCATGAGGGCACCTTGCTGGCTCATGGTTAACTTGTTGTCAACTAGGACTCACAAATCTGTCTCTGCGGAGCTGCGGTCCAGCAGGTCAACCCCTAATCTGTACTGGTGCCTGGGGTTATTCCTCCCCTGGTGCAGGACCCTGCTCTTGTCCTTGTTGAACCTCATGAGGTTCCTCTCTACCCAATCCTCCATCCTGTCTAGGTCTCTCTGAATGGCAGCACAGCTCTCTGGAGTGTCGACCACTCCACCCAGTTTGGTATCATCTGCAAACTTGCTCAGGGTGCCCTCTGTGCCCTCATCCAAGTCATTGATGAACAAGTAGAACAGCACCGGGCCCAGTACTGACCCCTGGGGGACAGCACTGGCCACAGGCCTCCAATAGACTCAGATCCATTTATCACCACCCGTGGGGCTCTGCCATCCAGCCAGTAATATTTTGCAAGGCAAAATGCCATTGACTGAGTAGACAGATAGATTTTATATCTGGAAGAAAAGAAAAAGCAGACATTTTAAAGCATTTTTTTCTTTCTATGCCAAATAAAAACTGAGAAATCACAGGTGGCTACAGATAAACTTCATTTTCCAGGACCTTTGGGCTTTGGCAAAGCAGCTGATTTATCCCAGTGGATTTTGGAAGGTATCTACATTTACACTGCTGGGAGACAATCACAGCTCTTAACAGCTTCACACCTCCACTAATATAAAGCAGACATGCAATCATACCCAGTGTCAAATCCTACCCAGTGATGCTTCTCACCACCTCCAAGACATGAACCTCAATAATGAAATCATTTTATAATACTGCGGAACTCGTTCTCACCTGTGCTGGACACAGCACGCTCCTGAGCTCAAGGCAGCAAGGATTTTTGGGGGTACTTGACTGAGGAGATCACACCTATTAACACCAAGGCATCTCTCCAATGTGGTGTCAGTAAATAAAGCAGCTGCACAGCCTATTCGGGGGAGCAGGGGTTAGGAAGATGCTGGAAGCACTTCTTGATGGAAAAGCACTTCCATCTCCAAAAGAAGAGGAAATGAGCCAAAGCCAGCTCTGCTTGGGGAGCTGGGAGCTGTGCCAAGAGATTCATAGTTTAGGGCAGGGGGCCGGCGCATCCAGGCTGCATCAAGCAGGCAGAGCTCTCCCACTGAGCTCTCCCCTGCTCCTCCACCCTGCTGCTACTGAGCAGAGCTTTCCCAGGGAATTCCTACTGCCACCTGAAGATTTATAGGCTTCCTTCTCTCAGATGAATCAAAACACATGTCTCTCCTGATGCATAGTGTTTTTGCAAAGCATGCAGTTTTATGGTACAGCTGCTCCATGTTATCTCCCACAGAGAAAATGTGGGAATATTTATATTGGGAGGGGGAGGTGGGTTTAATATAACAAATATATTCCCCCCCACTTCTCTCATACGAACATATTGCTCTGTCACTCTCTTTTTCCATATTCCACAAAGGAGAATTGATTCATTCTTCTTTTAAAAATACATCATGTTATCACAATATTCATTCTGGTTTTCCTTATAGTATTATTTGCTTAATTTATATAAAATCACAAACTGTTTTTTCCATTGATACTTAAGCTGACCAATAAATTGCTGTTTGGTACCTATGATGAGCCACTTCTACAACAAAAATGGAAATCTTTCATTTTTGTTTATCTTTTCCTCTAAATCCTACCTCTGGAGTTATTTAATCCTTTTGAAACCAAGGAGAGATCTAAAACCAGTATAGGCATGTGGGAAGGGTTGCCCTTCCTGAACATCAGATACCTCATGTGCCCTCCCTCTCCATCCTTCAAGCTACATGTTCAATGAGCCTTGTCTTCTTAAGATCTATCTCTTTCCAGATATTTTCCTGCAGGCCTGCGTCTCTTCAGGCACTGGTGCCTTGAAGGATTTTCCTTCTCTGCAGGGCTCTGGCATCCTCAGGGGCTTTGCTGTTCAGTGTTTGACTGCTCTACTCCTCTTTAGCTCATTTACCTTTCTTTTCCCAAAGAAATCCCTGGCTACCTGCAAAAGAAGAGAAGATGGAAAGAATGAGCAACATCGTGGACTTTGATTTGGGAGGAATTTTGGCTTCAGCATTCATCATTCTCCAGATTCTAACATTTGTTTTTAAATCCTAAAACCTAGGTTGCGTTCACAGCTACACATACATAGAAGTATGACTTAAATAATCTTATATCTAAAACTCCATTCTCTCATTAGATCTGTAGCTTTCTAGGAAGAAATTATCTTTTTTTGTTGTTTTTTACTGCAAAATTATATTTTATATTTTATTAGAACAAGCTATTATTCACACCTTGCTATAAAAGTTTTATACTGTATCATTAAGTAAACAGTGTAGGCAACATTGCTAACTTCATACTGCTTTTAGGACCTTTGCTTTTGCATTTCCCAATCTTTGTTGTAAATGTGAAGACCTAAAATCATAGTGTTAGCCTGTAATCATTTGATGAGGACAGGGTTACATCTAAGGTTGTTTACTTTCGGTCTCTAGTCTTCTTTGATGAACCAACATCTGGAGCAGATTTTCCTCTCAGCTGTGAGAGTGGTTCTTAAGAAATGACTCAAACACAAATATATCTTTTGGCAAGGACAAAATGTATATTCATGATATCTAAAAGTTGAATCATTGTTTATCTGAAATTATTGAGCTCGGAGTATTCTCCTCTGACCTCCATTACAAGGGAACACAGGAGAATGACTACCATCCCTCAGTGACAGCACCATACACGGGATATCTGTATTTATTCACCAAATAAGCACAGCATGAGTAGCAGCACCAGGGCAAGTCAGATGTGGGGTATTTTGCTCCAAAAAAGTATGTCCAGTTCTCTCCCATCTACACCAAAGGATAGATCCTCTCAGCAGCAGGGGGAGATGCACCTTGCCAGCAACCAGGAAACCTACATGCATCTCCTGAGCACATCATCCAGGAAATGATGTCTTTGTTGAAGTCACTTGCACAGGAAAGAGACACCCATACACTATAGTCAGCTGGTCCACCGTTTTGGTTCTGGTGTTCACCAGAATAGGATAGCCCTGCCTAAACTAATAAATTGATCTACAGCCTGTCAGTTCCCTTCTGGTAACAGCCTGTGTTTACCACAAGATAATGGGGAGGCGGCTTCTCTTTCAGCAAAATTGAAGTAAACTGTTTCACTTTTACCAACGAGAGAAAATATGTCAATAGTCAATAGCAGTGGCGTAGCTGGTAAATGTACTCCCTACAATATCTGACGCCCATGATTGCAAAACATCTTCTGAGACTGAACATACTACTAATGGGAAAGTGCTCAGTTTTCCAGAACAAAAAACCTTTATAAATCAGAAGAAATATTAAAAAGTTCAGATTCTAAGGTGATTTTTGTTAATAAAACAAGCTTTCAACTTTACCTTTGACAATTTCATATCACAAATGCTCTAAAATCTGTATTACCGTATTGCTTATTAGCTGCTTCTAAAAACAGCTTTATTCAGAGAAGATGGGTCATATTAGCTGTGGCAGGTTCCACACAGTGAAGGAAAGCAGACAGTGACATAGCATGTGAGTAGTCATTTTGTATGCTAACAGTTGAATGTAAGCCCCATTAATGGGTTAGAAGTTGAGGTAGATATCAAACAACATGGAAGCTCTAGATTTGAGGTGTTTGAGGAAAACTTTGCTCCGCATACTTCTGTTTATATGAGCATCCTCCTTAAGATCATTTCCATTTGTACAGCTTCCTCCATTGAGATGTGTTAATATATGCCTGACCATTTGTTGTAAAATGCATTTCTTTATAACGCTTTCTCAAAGTGGAAGTAAATAGATCACTGCAGTCACTTGCCGTTTATGTAACTTGATGCACGTTCCTATTGATTCCCCATCTCAATAAAATGAAGCAGGTATATCTTATCACAGAGAACAGGATAGCTGGAAGATTTTGAGAGTCATCAGATATATCTTACATGCTTTAGAGAAAAATAACTACTTGTTATGACACTTCAGAAATGGGCTGCTTTCTCATTTCCAAGTCACCAAGCAAGTAAGAAAACATATATATATATATATATATATTTATGTGATCCTGTCCATCTCAGTCACTTGAGTCTTCCTGCCATAATCACAAGGATAGTTTTCTTGACTGAAAAATTCTCGTGGTATTATGTGCTAAAGGATTACTTTCAATATAGTTAATATAGTAGGCACTAGTTAGTATTAACATTACTTGCTATGTATTACAAGCACATTTTTACCAGCTGCTTTGTTTGTTCATGATTTTTTTTCAGTGAAATTAAGCTACTCCTGCTGAACTTCCTTCAAGATCTGTAATATTTTCAAGGCTTAGAAAGTATATATAAAATAACCATATGTAGCTTCTAAATATAAATGAATAGCTTTGTTTGAAATGTATGTGTGCTACTAATTAACATCTTCATTCTCAAATATTTAGTAGAAAGTAGAGTTAGTTGCAGTAAATATATGGATGTGTATATAGTACTTCATGGCTGCTTACAAAATAATTTAAATTAGAAAAGAACTTCAAACATATATTGCTTGAGGGTAAAGGTATTCTTATGAGCAGTTTCTCTACTGTACTGTCAAAATTATTTCCAAAGAACAAGTAGGACAAGTTTTTCAATCTTTAATTTTTTAGCTGCCTATATTAATATAGAGAAAATACAAATAATAATAATAATAATCATAAATTATAAATCAACTACAAATCATATAGGTACTAAATACAGCTGTAAGAAAGGCAAAAACCATCCTGGGGAATATTAACAAGACTGCAGCCTTTGAGGTAAGGGATCCACTTGCTCTATGCAGTTCTGATAATGATCCCAATGCATGTAACTTAGGCACAAAATTTTGAGAAGAATGTGAACCCATCAAGAGAAAGAAAGCAAAGACAATCACCAAAGGCCATATCAAATGACCTATGGGGTAAAAAATGTATAAAATAGAATCATTATAAAAGGAGACAGAGATAACCAATTTAGCATACTTAAAAGCAGCCCTAAAGAAGGAAGGACGAACCTCTTCTTCACTGGCAGGGGGTGTCCTTAAATAATAATTACAAAGATTAAGGTTAAACATTATGGAATAGATTCTAATAGTAGGGACAATCCTTGAAATAGGTTGCTTGGAGAGGCTCTCAAATTTCCATCATTGGCAGGTTTTTGAGAAGATATTAGACAAACATTTCTCAAAATTCTAGGTATAACTAATCCAATCTGACAGCCACAGCACGGAATGGAAGGGTTTTCACTTTTTGTTTTTTGAAAATGATATGTTCTTAATTTTAAATGTAATATTTGCTTGTTTCAGTGGTCCCTCAGCATGTATTAAAATGCTTTCCTGAATTGAACTAGATCCTGGAGGGGTCTAGCCATAAGGATGCCTAAGAATGCCAGGCATACAACATCAAAGAGAATTTTGAAAGTTAGCCTTAATCAATATAGTTTTGAATGAGGAAAAACAGCTCTATTGAAAACCTCACATTAAAGAATAATATTATTATTTTTGTTTAATATTTCAGAGATTTATAGCAGTGTATAAGAAATCCTCCAATGAAAAAACTTATTTGATAAGAGTAATCTGTTGATGAATATCTCCCATTCAAATTTCAGTTTGCATCTCAAATTTTGAGACTGGTGTATACATAATCATTTGTGTTACTGCCACAGCCTCTGCTTGCTCAATTGATTGCCTTGTTATTGTTTTTCTGTCTGCTCATCTATACAAGTGAAATTATCTTGCCTTTTCTCTGTTTTCTCAGATCATTTAACAATGAGCTACATTCTCCACGTAGGCCTTTCAAGGGAGATGAAAAAGAGGAAACGTGGGGAGAAAGGGACAGAAAACTGAAAAGTCAGCATTAGGCCCCTATGAAATGTCTTCCTTGCTAACAGTGTTTTTTCTCACTCTTTCCAAAAATCATTGTGTTTATGGTTACACCAATTTCATTGTTCCTGTATGGGTCACACTTCAGTGATTCATTACTGCAATTTAGCTGTATTTCAATCTGAAAATGCTGAGAATGCATTTGTTTTGCAGGAAAAAAAAAAAAAAAAAAAGTAAAACAAACAAAACTTGATTTCTGTTTAGTTATCATTACAGTGCAGTGCAAAATATAAAATGTAATCAACAAAGTCTTTCAGCTCCACTTTGTACTTTTGCAGGAGTGTAATTTATTTTATTTGCAATAATATTGCAACCATACTCCTGAAGAACCAAAATTATGTGCAATAGGCTGGAGTGAGAACCTCTTGAACTCTATCACTGTTAGGTCTGTACTGGATTGTACCCCAAACTACGTACCTGCTTTGTGGACACACCATCTGATATCACCTTCATACACCCCAGGTGAATTTTAGTGAGTTCCGCTTTAAACAAAGTACTAAGTTTTCAGGTCTCTAGATAGCAATGTGTTTGTCTTTAAATTAAGTAGACCACTAAGTTATAAATGATAACTGAACAGGATATTATGCTACAAATAATACTTAGGTAAATTCTAAACAAACAGCAGATTTTTGGTTCTTATCTGACACCTACATAATGCACTGGTGTAGGGCAATATGGTCTGCAGTTTGTGGTTTATTCCTCTTTCCTCTATGCACATGAATTAGGAATAAAAGAGTGAGGAACAAAGGGAGTGAGGGAGAAAGTGGGAAATGGTCTCTCAACATAGTCCAGTTATTGAAGAGTGAGATGTGAGATAGGCATAAAATAAATCTATCACAAACAATTGCCCTGTAGCACAGTAGAACAAGGAAACAAAAATGTGACTATTGGAGCAATTGCTTTTTCTTGATCTGCTGTTATTACAGCTACTCCTTAATGAGAGAAAATTATATTGTTATATATAATAAAGCAGAGCAGAAAAGGAAACCTACTTCATGAAACTTGATGGTATTATGTCCGCAGGTAGGTCTCAAATCTGCGGCAAAATCTGTGGAGGTACTCTAGGCAGTGGAATAGAAAAGCCACAGTAACTTCCTTATAATAAAGAGATAACATTTTTCCTGCATTAAATGTAGGATTTATGAATAGATCAAGTGGAGCAGTGAATTTAATCCATTTTTTTAAAAGCAAGTGGTCTCTATACTTTAAGTAGTCACCAAATTTATAGGTTTAGTATAACATAACCATTTGTAAATACCCATCACTCTGGCACTCCTTACAATGCCAACTTGTCCATGGCAAACTGTGGTTCAATCCTCTCTACAAATCCTACACCAAGGCATTAGCGTGTCCTTCCCATTTCCTGAATCAGAATTATTTCTTCAGGCTCTCTGCATATTCTAAAGGACAACACTGCATTTATTTCTTCAGCATTTAGTTTTCTTTGGACTAAAAAACAAAAGATTCTTTCAAAGCAGACCCTGAATCCAAAACAGGGGGTTTTGCATACTTTTCCTTTAAATGCCCCTATCTTATAATCACAGAACCACTGAACGACTGAGGTTGGAAGGGGCTTTAGAGATCATATAGTCCAACACCCCTGCACAAGCAGGGTCATTCTGAATGGATATTTTCATCTAAAGTATTAGAAAATCTTTATCTTTTCACCACATTTTTTTGTACCAGTGGCAGACAACTCTAAAATATTAGATAGTTGAATTCAGACATGTTTTTCAGCTTTCAATGTCTCTTGAGTCATTTAATTTGAAAATTTTGAAAATTTTGTAGTGGGAGGGATGTTGAAAAACCAGATAAACTACTAAAGTATAACCAGCATTCAAGAGAGTGACAAGGAAGTGAAGTTAAATTAGTTAAGGACTCGTATATAATAATCTTGCTAGAGACTTATATCTGAGATATAAAGACGCATTAGAAAAAAAGAAGTTTAAGCATAGTACTTTGTGGACTATTAGGTTGTATTTCTGCATGAGCAGAACAATGTTAAGAACTCAGATTTCCTCAAGATTTTAAACATAAAAACTGTCCCACCTCTCTGATTATTGTTTTGGATACTCTCCCTTCTTTCTTTTTCTCCCGCATGGCCACCATTATGGCAATTTATTAGCTCCTCTGTCAGCTATTGGCACATCTTTCAGGTAAGCATCAGAAGTGTAGGACTTCCCCGCCCCTAAGTACTTAATCCTCATGAAGACACTGGCACTTCCAGATGTCAAGTCTCTTGATCACTGCTTCATATCAATGTTCAAGGGATCTGGCTGGCTAAAAGCAGCAATCTGCAGTGGACACATTGCTTCTGAAGAAGCCACCCCAGTGTCCATTTTTAGCTTTGAGAAAGAATCAGGTACTTTGAGAGTTCAATTCATCTCATCCTTAGCAGATGTCTGCAAAGGCTCAGGTGACTGGCACACTTCTCTATATTCATCATAAGGGGAGCCTCGAATGACTAGCACACTTGAAGACGTCTGGAGTTAGACGAGAAAGCCTATATTTTGGTTAAGGCAGTCATAGGGGGAACCACAGACTCTATTGCCATAGCAGCAATTCATAATTGCTAAATATAGATAGATAATAGATAGATAACAGCATTTTGATAATGGTTTCCATTCACCTAGTAGGAAATTTAACTATTTTCCGTGCCATGCTTGGATCTGAATCACAAGAAAAGATATATTTCTAACATATGCAGCATCAAATACAACCACGTACACTTGGCATTTCTTTACCCTGACCAGTGTTGGTCTTGGCCACAGAAATTCCCCAACAATATTAAACAGGTAGGGAACAAAAGAATCTGTTAATTTAATCAACACTGTTCTTGGATGTTGGTCAGAAAAGTTTATGGTCAGTGGTCTAGTCACTATCTCATCTGTGATAATTTTATAGATGTTATTTTATAAGTAGTGGGTCATGACCAATATTATTTGCTCAGAATACTGTTTTCAAAGAAAGTTCTCTATCATATTTGAAGAGAATCCTCAAAATTCCTGACACTGTCTAAAAAAACAACTTAATATACGGTCTTTACTTCAAGGAATTAACACCGTGACAACAGTCTATTTAGCCAGCAAACTGTGATTTGCTTCATTTCTCTCCACAGTATATATTCTGAGGTCTTATTGCTCAGGAGACCTTCATACTAATCTTTGTTTTCTCGCTCCCACCAAATGTGTTATTTGGCTGAATGAAGCTGATGTATGATTCCTGTGATAGGCTTTGCTGCAAGCTGATATTTGTTGCAGCACTTAGTCCTTTGGGAGTCTTCTGACATTTGCACATTTCATTTTATCAGGTGCCATCTGAATATTATGAAGCGCAGCCCGGTTTCTGTCCATGGTGCTGAGCAGTTTGGAAGCATAGCTGGGAGTGTTTTTATAAGCCACAAGAGGGGAAAAGGGTTAAAATAACAGTTTGATTGGAAATTCAATTAAATCATAGATCTTAAAACATATAAAGTAATGTAAAATTATTTAATAACATAACAAATTCTAGTAGCAAAACAAATTTTAAAAAATCACTAAAATTAATAGCTGAAGCTGAATATATGCCTTTCAGTTTTCTTCCATGCATGATATTTTTGACTACTCTAAGCAAAGAGGGAGGGACTGCATTTTGCCTACTTATAGACAAATGCATTTGAAACTAGGATATAACAATTCAGCATATACAGTGAAGTGCCAATCTAGATTCAGGCCTGGAGGAATGGGGTTTACTGATTTTCAGAAAATTCTCCTTCATTATCTGATTCGTAGTGATTTTTTTCCATGATTGTATTTTGCATAAAAAAGCCTTGTTTTTATATTCTTTGAAAATTACTTCAGATTTGCCATCTTCTGATAAAGCACACAAGGTCTTTTTCTCACTCTCATTATGCCTAACGGCTGCAGGATGGATACGCTGTGTACCAAAGAGTATATAATAAATAATGAATCACTTTGAAACATTGCTTTTATGAAAAAACACATACAAATATGATGTTTACCTGTAATTTTTTAAGTTATAAAAACACTAGCTGTAAGGGTGCCTTCCCAATAAATCTGCTAGAGTAGTTGTGTAATGGAGCCTAGCTTCTTTTTTTTACTTAAAAAAAAAAATCCATCTCTAAATTTATTTATGAACCTTTTCCAAAATCATGCTCCAAGGCACATTTTTAGCAAAGTCTCCAAGTGAAATGCATATATATAATTGTCACCAGGTTCACTTCAATTTTTAATATCATGTCTTCTCAGTTTCGAGTTCAGTAAACAAATCATGGAAAACTACAGCTTTCATGCTACTTGAATTCATCTCCCAAATGTATCAAAGCACCAAAACCTGAAGGAAAAGTTCACAAACCTGAACTCAGTTATTTAAATTTTTGTATAAATAAAACAATGGAAGTCACTCTTCTAATTAAAAAAAAAAAATGGAATTAATCAAAATTGACAAATAAAGTTGTTCTGACAGTCAGTTGCACCATTGCTTTAGTAACATATTATAAAACAGATACCTAAGTTTCTTACAGATCCATAAACAAGTCTAATAAAGTTATTCAAGTTTCCTACTTGTGCTACCACAATTTAGGTCTGCCGAAGCCATAGATTTAGAAGATTTCCCATTCCTTTTCTTGGCTACATTAAGATTAATAACCTTCAGCAATTATGACAACTATGTGTGTTTTGTGACAGGTCTCCTGGAACATGAAGACACCAGAGGAGCCTCAATGCCTAGCAAATAGGACCAAGTGCCTAAGATCATATATAGCTGCGAGTACAAAGCATTCTGACCAAGCTGTGATCCTATCCTCTTCCTAATTTCCTAATTCTTAGGTACTTGAGAAGATTAGTCTGGCCTTTTTTTTTTTTTTTTTTTTTTTTTTTGGCCATTTGCACACTTTAGAGACCAGTATTTCAGTAATGAATCTATGGTATTTTGGAACTCCATCTCACATCTCTAATCCACCCATTTTCTTATCTTCGGATCCAAATCTCATCAAAGTCAGTCACAGCAATTTACTAGACTCTGGAGCAGCCCGCTTGTATAGGAACCATACATTTACTGATATATAGAAGCTATAAAACACATTATTCTGAATTTCATCAGTACAGATTTGTAGGCCAAGTGCTTTCTAACTGCATTTAAAATACTAATGCTTAGACTACAGAGGTATAAAATCAGAAAGTAGTATTTGGATAAAAGAGTTTTCATGGGAAAGATGACCTAAGGCATTTTTGTTTTTATTTAAAAATCTTTCACCGGAAGTATTTCTTTGTCTTTGACTTATCAGTTTCAAACTACCTGCAGGTATAGTGGTTGTGATTGTAAGATCTTAAGCCTGTTAGTAGAACCACTAAAGTCTACAGGATTAACCCGATCATTAGGGATTTTCCATTGGAAGACTTGAAGAAGTGATAGCAGACCTCAGTTTGTGTGGTCTAGTAATCCACATGTGTCCATACCCATTGTGATAATGGACACTGAAAAACAAAAATAAGAGCTGTTTTAAAAAGCTTTCATTATTTATGGTAGACAAGATATTTGTGTGTAAGTATCAATGAGTGAAATAAATGAGCAAGTGATAAGAAAAAATGAAAAAACTATGCTTTGTCTCTAATTCATCTGTGTATAAGGGCCTACACAATGTCCATGCAGTGTCTAAGTTTTAGTATTTAAAATAACACTAAGTACTTAGTACTTAAAGTACTTAAAATAGGCTAAGTATTTTAATATGTATCTTTTAAAAATTCAAACTTTCACATTAATCCAATTGCCTTCTCTTTCCTAAATCAATTGAAATTACTGTACCATTTCAAAAGAGAAATATTTCTCTCTTGGAAGTTAAAGTTGCTTTCTTTTTATCTCATGAATTTCAAACATTTAATTTTAAAAGAAACAGAAATATTCTAGTTGGTTTCAACCAAGTGATCTGGCATAGAATTGTACCTCTTTACCACTCCATTAGACAAGATTTATGAGTGTACATTACTAAATATAAAAATCCAAACTGATGTATTTTTTCTTTGAAGCTTGAGGTCACTCAGCAGCCATAAAACAACTTTTGGCTATAAAGGATTGTCATGTTGAAACTACACAGCATTTCAGGCCAGAAATATTGACTTTCTGAGCCTTGACATTAAATGCGCAAGTTTTCCAATTTGACAGTTTTACATGAAGCTAAGATACCTCTTATGAGGTTTAACTATTGCAGAGCTTGTAGTTAAACAGGGCCTTTATAAACAAACTTCTAAATATTCTGTCTGAGATTATTATTAATAAGAAAGAAAAATCTTTCCTCCAAGGATATATCTGCTGTGATATTCTTTTCCCACACTAATTATGAACTCTGTTTACATATTCCTGGTAGACATGGCTATAACATCATCGTCTACTAGATGAAGTTAGTGAGAAGACTGTCTTCCAAAGGGATAAAATAAGAATTATTTTACTTTTGTTTTTTATTTTGGCTGCAAATACTATTTATCTGGATTAACAGTAATGAAATGATATATTTTCCATTTTTATCTAGCCAGATGATTTAATTTAAAAAGACCAAATTATGTATCTCATAAATTGCTTATGAATTAGATCACAGAATTCAGAAAATGACTCTGAATTGTACCCTCATGGCTGTATGCAGACAGATGGCCAGTGGCAAAGCTTACTTTTTTTTATACTATATGATTTTTAAAATGACGATAAACATTTTTGTTCCTTTCTGTTTGTCTATCCACTTTGTTTTGTGCATACTTTTTAAATACATAAATAAGTAAGTAAACCTTCAATTTTCCTGAAGGAAGGGTTAGGGGGGGGTGAGTGCACTGATATCTATATTTATAGAGATACTGAGTATCTTTCAAAAATGAATAAATATCATTCTGCAGAGGACAGGTCTCATGTTTCTTCTGAAAGCTTTAGAAGTGTGAACAAACATTAAGATATCATGGCCTGATGGGTATTTGCTGAGCATGTACCTGCTCCTTACTTATTGTGAAACAAAACATGCTAGCTTAAATACATTTTATGTGATATTCACAACAAACTACACAGGTATAGACTCTGATAAGATCTGTATGACTGTTACATAGGAAATCTGTAAATTATTGTAGCAACAGTTCTATTAAAATAATTTAAAGCTAATACTTTTTTTCTCCCTCAGTATTTTGAAATTGGCTGACGTTAGCTTCAGCTTTTTCGTTATGACAGATTATGCACATAGCAACCGAGGAAATTATTGCCCACATAGGGGCTGTTCTATATGGGTACTTCAGCCATACTACTCAAAGTTAATGCTGTTAAAAAGATTTGATTTATCTAATCGTAAAATCCTCAATTGGTTAAACCAATATTTTCATTTTTTCCCTCAAGAAATCTTTGATTCTTCAGATGAAATTTATAGACAGAATTGAAAAGAAACTGAGTCCAATCAGAATTATCTTTTGATATGTCAGTCTACCTAATCCTATAGATAATGTTGCTCAGGATAAGCTACTAGTCATGGTGACAAGAATGATGGCCTGACTCACACTGTCTTCACTAGATGGTTTCAAGGAAATTGTTGCAATTACATTCAGTTTTCATCAATTCTAGCTATTTTTTTTTGCCAATTCCTATTTGGTCATATATATTCATTGAAAATGATGTGACAGTTTGTTTCAACATGTCTTGTGACAGCATGTTTAAAGATTTCTTTAGCATGACCATCAGCACCGTGTGTATTAATAAAAGTAACATTTAAAATAAAAGTTAATAAAAACACAATTTGTGTGTGGTTTCACTTAGCACTTAACATCTTTATATATTTTGCTTCCAATTCAGTTTGCTTTGTGTTTTTTTTTTTTTTCTTAAAAGATGGTACTCAGGGATCTATAAAAGTAATATTGCTGATAGATGGTTCATAATGGGAAAGAACTTGCCATTAGATGCTTTACCAAACTGCCTCACAGATTTTCTCTGAAGACTGAAGTCCCATTAGAGAAAGGATTCAAGGAGCATGAAGCTCTTTTCAGTGAAGAGAGAGGAAATCTTTTAGTGAATTCTCCTAAAACTACCTTTAGGAAGATCTCATCCATGCTATCAACTACGCACAAAAAGTCCTTCGTAAGCTGAAATTTGAAAACTTAACGCTCTTGAAAGCCTTTCTCAAATTCCACATTTTTTTCCTCCAGGACATCAATAGGAAATTGGCTAGTGAGTAATGGATAATTTGAATTCAGAAAGATTAACTTAAAATCCTCATGACTGGCAGTGGGACAAAGTAGCTATATTTAAAACACAACAGAAGATGGCTTAAACTCATCAGCTGGTCCTTACAGCTGAAAGAATTAGTCTTTCCTGCTTCCACCTCAGTTCAAAGCCAAAGCTAAGACTACAAGCCATCTTCAGCTCGGATTAAGGATATTCAGCTAGTCAAAAATGACTCAATATGTGTTTAAGAACCTCTGCTACCTCCCTCTTTTCAGTGATATGTTAGCTCGTTATCTCCAACGTTTTCAAATAGATCTATAGTCCACTTTTACATCCGCACATGTGACTTCATCACTTACCTGCTCTGGCACCCTCCATTTAGCTATGTTTTCCAGCTTTGGGTTACATGTGGTCCTCTGTAGGGATGTGAGGCATGAACATGGTTTCAAGATCACAGTAGCCAGATAGGGATACCCCTTGCCTTTCTGGGTGTGGGAGTCACCACTGTAAGTCACCCAACAAAGCAGATTATAAATGGCACAAATGCTGGCCCAGTGAAGGGTGTTCTTAAGATGACTGTCCACCCACTCAAAGCCCTCTGTGGTAAGCTTGATAAATGGTGGGTCTCCGTTTAGGCAGTTTTATTGCTCAGGGATAGATTTCCCCAGAAATCCAATAAGCATATCAATCAGCCTGATCTTGCTTAGTTCAAGGCACTACAAAAAAAAAGGGATCCTTGGTTCATCTGCTCCCCTTTCTGGTCCTAACTCACTGTCTTTTGCAAAAACCTAAAGGGGAATGACAAGCATTACTTCAAAGTAACTTGCAAAACAGCTATTTTGTATTATGTCCTATATGAAGAATCATTTTTTGTTGTAATCTTGTTTTGTTACGTTAGGTTTTTTTTGATTACTCCTTCATGTTGTTTACTGATGATGATCAACAATGCAAAAAAATCTAAAATAATACAGATATTGTCTGCATCAAGGACTTCACTTTGCAATATGTATGGCAATTATCTCAGTGGAGTTTTGATGTGATTGGTCTGGGAATTACTGGCAATATCAATATTAACCAATAATAGCACACAACTTCTTCCACTGCTTGAATTTCATCATTTACTCAGTAAAATTCAATAGGACTTAAGGGAGTGCATATCCTAAATCTGATTCCCTCTCATTTACACTACAGCAAAGCAGGAATAATGCAGTACAACTGGTATAAAAGAATAATTAAAAAAAAAAAAACACATTCAATTTTCTCCTTCAGTTTCTAATTTCAAATATTTTCAAGTTTCAAACAATTTGAGTTTCAAAACTTTTACAACAGCTTTCTTGAAACAGGTGTTGGAAGGTTAGATTAGTTCAGGTTGCCTCAAATTTCTCACAAAAAAAAGTCTTTCTTTCAATTGCATGTGGTAGCCAGGCATCAGGCTACTAGCTGATTTTTTTTTCGTGCCAGATGTCTGACTTAGATTGAATATTGATTTTCTTTTCTTCAGCGTTTCAGCAAAAATAATTTTAGTTGTTTCTGAGATTTGCGTAAACAGTGAATACAGCAGCAACTGAAATCAATGGGAGCTATATTTTAAATATATAAAGCAGTATAAATATGCCATCTATTCTCTTGGCGTGTCATGTATGCAAAATTATCAGTATTTGTAAAGCACTCATAGGCTGCACTCCAGAAACAAGACAGAAAATCACCACTTTGTTATCACTGCAACATCTGAACAAAGTGCAGTATATAGGGCCACCTGTTTAATGAAGAAAGTAGCTAGAAGTATTTAAAACCTATCAATTCATTGAAAAAAACCTGGCACCCTCCAGGAAAAAAAGTAGTATGTCATCATGCAATTGTATACTGTCATAAAAGATACATGGACAATACTGCTGTATTAAGGTTTCATATACAGTCTAAACTCTGCTTTTCTTACATTTTTAATCCTTTTTGTCTTATATTTTTAGTACTATACAGTCTTATCATTCTTTGATGGATTTTCTACACTATACACTGGCAGAAATTATGCCACACAGTATTAAACAATACGTCATGTATAGTATTTGCCACAGTGGGAAAAATATCTGCCTACTTGATATTTTATGCAGTTTACTATGGAAAGAGTTACATCAGTGATCTACACTGTCTGGCATCCCAAAAACTCGAAACTGCAACTGTTGTTATATCTTCCCTCCAGGTAACCAGGAACTGTTAATATCTTACAAATATATCTTCTAAAGCTGATTTCATCCAGGTGTTTTTTTCTGAGCAATTGAGCAAATGGATGGGTAATTGCTTTAGGGACTCCATCATTAATTAGGAAATTGCAGAGAGAATCTAAGATGAATACTATCCCCAAAACCACAAACTGATCCAGACACTCTTTTTTTAAGCAATTCTGCTCTTACCCTTTCTGTAGTCTGAGGAAAGCTTTTATTACAGGCCCTGAACTAGTCTGTAGTAAAAGCCTTCTTACTCTAAGAATCCTCATCAAATCCAAGTTTGTTTTCTTTTAAAGAAACCTGATGGCTTTTTTAAGGAACTCTTCAGTCCAGCCATATAAAACATATAATAACACCATGCAATATTTTAAACAGGGATATCTATCAGAAAATAGAATTCTACCTCAGAAGTATACTTTAACGGATAGATATTTATTTCCTCAAGGTTTTAGAGCATGCCTAAGCCTGGGGCATCTCAAATATTTGAGTTATATTCTTTAATATAGATCTTCACTGAAGTCAGGCTTCAGTATCTCTTCCTCATGGTGCATTTTGTTCAGGTTCCTCTGAAATGTCAAGTAGCAGGAAGCTTTAAGAAAAAAAAGTAGGGGGCCATCAGCCTGATTGGCCCTAGCCCAAATGTTTTTATTTTGATCAGCTCCATGAGTTGCGTTCAGGGTGACCTTTTTCTATGCGAAGTCTCAGTGATGGACATAGGTTTAAAATTTTTGGACATAGGTGCATAACTTTTACTGCAACAGAGTTCCATATGTAAGCCCAGGAAATCATTAGAAATATTGTTGTATCTTTGCTTAAAAAATGAAAGATGTTATACATGGAAGTTAACTTCCCTTGCTCTCACAGAACATTTTTCAATAGCTGTGTAAAGAAATGAAGGTAAAAAGCCCCGACTAGAGCTGAATAGTGGGGAACTGCTTTGAAAAGTCCAAGTTTAAGGTAGGCTGCCTAACTTGGGTTGAAAAACTGTTTTCAGAAACAATCTGAGTAGGGACTTATACCTTAGTCTTCTGTTCCTTGATAGGTAACCTGCTGCTGCACATACTCTTCACAAATTATTCAACAGATTTGACTGCCATTGCAACATTTTGACATTTGGAAAATTGCCACAGAACAGCAATTTGAGGCCAGTTTCTGTTAGTGGTGTAAATCAAAAGTGCATTCAGTAACTTAGTTTGAATATTTCCAGGCTTTCACTATGCTTAATTAAAGTAAAACCTGGCCCTTCATGAGTGTTTCATAAGGTACTGGGAGGTAAAATTTCAACCTGAATAACCCAATGGTGAATGAGACCTTGGAAGCTGACAACAGACAGGAGGGAGGATGCTGGGATATTTGCAGAGATACCTCTATTCATCAGGTCACCCTTCAGTGCTAACTCAACCTAAAAGTGAAGAGTAGTAAGGAATCTTTTGTCAGTCCATCCTATATGTCAACTTTGGACCCTATTGGGCTATCAAGTCTGGTACTGTCTCTGCTCAAAGCTTAAATTTAACATTGAGCAGAGATGGCCTGCAGCAATGGACAGCCACAGAATCACTAGCAGAGGAGAAAACTTGAAATGATTCAAGGGGAGCAAACATAGGCTCCTGTGCCAATGCTCTTTCATATCGAAACAAAGCTTGAAGATTTTCTTTTGACCAAGATATTTCTAAACTAGGTTCGCAAGAAAAGGACAAAATAATGTTCAAGTATAGAATTATTTTTTTTACAAGCCACAAACTGTCAATGGACCATCTGATTCTCTTTCCCAGAAAACATTATGTCAGATAAGCAGAAACAATTTTATTTGGAAACATGGCCATGTCTAGCAAGGATATCTTCGGCTAGATGATATAGATGCATGATGAATCTAATTCCATCTTTTCCCAAGAGCCATAAAATTTACTGGTATCCAAGGAAACACTTACACAGACTCAAATATCATGAGAAATGAGCTTTGTATATGGCTATGGTTGATGGATGCTGTTGGGCTGCAGCTGGCACAGGGTACACAGAGACCCTGCGCAGCAAGATCCTTTTCCAAGACAAATACCTCCAGCAAAAGCACAATAAAACTACCTGAAATGCAATACTAGTGGGTGAGCTAAGAGGAGATACTAAATTATTAACATTAAATATCATGATATATACTAAACTAACGTATATAGTTCACACCTCACCAGAAGATTGTATTTCCACAGCTGCTTTCAGGCAAAGGTAGCTTCAAAACCCAAAGCTGTAGCAACTCAAGGAACCTACAGATTAGACTGACCATTTACAAGAAACTGCATGAATTATCTTATTTATGGTTAAGTAATTATAGAGCGGATAAACATATGAGGTAAAATATAGCCAAAACTAATGAAAGTCAAAATGAATAGACTTCAAGATTCAGTTAACGAATTTTCTTTAAAATATAATTAACTTAAAATGAATTAATTTTCAGAATTGGAAAAATATCATTGTCTCACTCCAGTTCTATTAACAGCAGTTAATCACACCCACTAAGAACAGAAATGGGGTCATAGTCTTCAGTGAAGACCTAAGTCTGTATTCACCTAAGAAAAGGATTTCTTTTGTTTAGCCATTGGTTGACATCTTTTGAATATGCTAAACACTTTTGGCTTTTTTTTTTTAGAGTTTCCCCTACTTTGTTATCATGGATTCTTTTTCTGTACGGGGTTGGAGAACAACAGGCTAAAATGTAATTAATCCTTTCTGTAAATTTAAACTAACTTCCAAGCGAGCACACAAGCACTTCCTATCACATTTGGCTAACTGAAGCTCATTTATTTATTTGTTCCTGAGACACACTTGACATTATTTCCAAAGTCTCTGACTTGTTCTTTATTTGTGGTCTATTTATAGGATTTTTTTTCTTTAGAAGGTGCCTTGTTGCTCCCCTATGTCTGAAGTGTGTCTCTGTTGCCTTATATTGGGAGAAGCTTTTTACTGCAGACTCCCAAACCAGACGTTGCATCACTAGCGTCACTCAACAATCCATGAGATTGGCTGATAAAAATAGTACCGTGTATAACCTTTCATTCTTTGGTCACCTTTATTTGGGCATCTCCATCCAAGCCCAGGGACCTGAGAGCATGCACACAATTTATGATCACAATTTATTGCAAGTAATGTGCCTAATAAATGGCTGGGACTAACATGCTACTTGACCAAGCATTAATATCCTCATCTGACTATGAGTGGGCAGTCAGCAAGGCAAGTAAGTTGCCCTGTTGCTTCTTGGAGCAGGCTGAGCTTTGCTGAGCTGCAGTCTTCCTCCTCTCTATTTTTCTGCCTTGCCAGATCACATTTTTTTCTCTTGAACCTGGGGTGATTTTGTCTTTTTTGCTTGAACTTAAGTTCTATCACCGGTCTCAGTTCCATACTTTTGTCGGGTTTTTATTTCTACTTTCTCATCTTCTCTTTTGCATGAGCAAGCAGCCTGTGTTACCTGTTGCTCATGGGCCAGTAGTGACTGCTACAGCTCTGCTTGACCTTCCTTTGGCAAAACCTGGACCGAGGCCCCTGTGGGCCAGCTCACATGTACACTTTCGTCCTCGGGCCTTACAGACCCACTGCCCAGCCCTGTTTGAGACCGGACAGAAGGAGTCTGATATTCAGCTCACGTAAGTGAGGCTCTGCAGGTATGGTTTGTAAGGGTCATGGCAAAGAAAAAGGGTTTCCCTGCAGCTGGGGGCATGGGGGGCATGGAGAACAACAGAGCTCCCTTTTCCTCCTGCTCCTCCGCTCTCGCCTTCCTCCACCCCTGCCCCTGTGTGCACCTCTCCCGATGAGCTCGCTCTTTTGTTCCTCTCCCTCTTTGATCCAATGCGATCTCTGCCTCTCCTTTCTTTCCCCTTTTGTTTCCTCCCCCCATTTTGATTTCCGACCCCCTACACTGCTGTCCTGACACTCCTGACTGCTGTCCTGATCACTCTCCCTTGAGTCATCCTCGCTTCTTCCCCTCGACGTCCCCCAGCACTCTGACGTCTTCCCCCTTCCTCCCCCCCGCCAGCTCTGACGGACGCAGCCTTCTCACCCCACTCAACCCTCCTCCTTTATAAAGGGGTTTTCCTCTTTTTAATCCAAGAGACCCCCCCCCACCCCCGGCCCTTCCCACACTCCCCTCTCCCACAGCCTCCACGCTCGCACCGCCACGGTGGGAAGAGACCATTCAGACCATCCTGCCGCTGCTCCCTTTCCACCTGTGGCGACCCGCAGCCATGGGCAGACGCCGCCACTCCTAGTGCCCGTGCGTCCCCCCGGGGCCGCGGCAGGAATGCAGGTGGGGCAACCGGGGGGTGGCCGGGATGGGGATGGGACCGGGGCCGCAGCGGCGGCTTTCGGCGCGGCAGGGAGGTTGCAGCGCGTGGGGCTCGGCGTGAGGCACCGCGCGATCACGTCGCGGGGGATTTCTCACCCGCTCCGCTTCACGTTCCGTGACAGCCGCTCGGCTGCTTTTGAGCTTTCAGCCTTCCTTCTGAAACCGATAACGGGCAACAGACTCGTTCTGCAGATGCCAGAAAGTTAAACCTCTTAATGGGAAGAAAGAGCAGATCCCGAATGCAGGAGGTGGTAGCAGGAGGAAGGGGCTCGCCCTTCCAACACAAAGACTCAGAAAATGTGCTTTGCTCCTGTAGTTATTACTTATCTATAGTTTTACTATTCCTTACTATAGTTTTGCAGCTTGTTTTTTAAGTAAGTAGAGACTTTGTAAAAACCTGCATGGGTAAGACCTTCTGTCCTATCCCAGGCACCAAACTATTTTGTGATTGAAGACTTTCTAAACACTGGGTGCTTGAGGGAACTGAAAGAATTCTGTGTGCTGTAACTGATTTCTAACTAGTGCATAGTTTGTTTGTTTTTCTTTTTTTTCTAAGAAGTGCATACTTTTTAGCCACTTTTTAGCAATCATTTCCCATTGTAATTACTGTTCAGAATTCCACAGGCATTTTAGTTCGTATATAAACTTATTTTCAATTACTTCTGAAACACTCACGCTGTAATTTCACCAGAATAGTCTCAGCAGTGATCATCTGCATTTTCTTTATAAGCTGACTGAAAAAACATCTTTGTGAGGTTTGTTAGACATATTATTGCATTCTCTCCAGATGTCTGAATGAAATAAAGATCAAAGAAAAGAGTTGGGACATCAACATGCCTTTTCACGTGGAGGGGCTGGTGGCCATAGTTGTGTTCTACCTTGCTATCCTGGCAGTTGGAATATGGGCTGCTTGGAAAACCAAGAACACGGGCAGCGAAGGCGATCGGAGCGAAGCTATTATAGTCGGCGGAAGAGACATTGGATTGCTAGTTGGTGGATTTACTATGACCGGTATGTAAAAATCTTCTTTTTTAATTTCTACACAATATTGTGGCTTGTCACTTTTCCATCTGAATGAAAGATAAGCATAATCTATATTTTGAATAATGCAAAATGGAGGAAAAAATATACACTTTGGGGGGGGTGCAAGGGTGGGGGGGGACAATGCTAACCCTGCTTACTGAAAAGCCAAATGTTATATAAAAACATCAAATACTTTAAAAATTGGAGGAAGAATATATTCTATTTCTTCTTCACTGCTTTCAGAATCATCTGATTCTGATAAGTTTGGAATGGAGGTGGCTTTATATAGTTTGCTAAGAATTCTAATTTTAAAATAATGATTATTGTTGTTATAGCCATTCAAAATGGTGACTTACTTTTGTTTAATCTTAGTAAACTCATATTAAGTTTATATGAAAAAAAAAAAAAAAAAAGATAAGCGGGCTTCTCAATTAAGAACAAGTTTTTAAAAGAAAATTGGCATACATCCAAGCATGTAATTTCAGTAACTTCAGCAAACTTGCCTCATCAATTCTTTCAACTTCTTTCTCCAAAGTCTGACAAAATTAATGCTTACTGTGACTGGAAGTTTCAGTAGGAAAAGCCTGGGTAAAGGAAGAGCTCATCATTAATTTTATAAAGAGTGCAATCTGTCTGACTCACAGAGACACCCTGCAGTGGTAGATGACTCTTTGGCCAGGTGAACCAGATGGCTTTCCAGGGTAAACAAGGGTTCCACAATATGACCCAAAATTTCAAGCAATGTATGTGCATATATGCCATTGGATCACAAACAATAAAAGAAGAGGGAAGAGGGAGATGTCCCATCCTTTTTTTAAAAAAAAAATACTATTATATAAGCATGCTTAATTTCTTGCATGTTCTAAATACTACACAGACAATGCTCATACAACTCGCAAATTATATTGATCAAGTTATATTTATGTTTTGTTGTTTAGCCATATTATAGCTTCACAATTATCTAATAAGGAAGAGACAAATAAAAAATTGCCCCAAGATTCTGTATTCTTTAATTAAGAGAAATTTGCGTTCACTTCAAGCGGCATTTTGCCAAGTCAAAGAATGAAAATCAGGATATGGAGCAAAGGATGTTTGTCAAAATCAGTTTAGCTTGAATCGAGGCTGACTTTCTACTTTCAGCACTTTGCTGTAGCGTATTGTATCATCCATTGGCTACTGAAGGAGTCAGATGTGACTAGATTTACTGAAGAGCTAGTTTAACTGTTTTCTGATGATTGACATGTTTTCAAGAGCACCAAAACCAGGATGTTTTGCAGAGACTTATTGCTTGCCACAAGACTGCAGTTCTTAGGTAGGGGGAGTGGAAAAGAAACAAGGAGTTTCCTGAGTAAGTGGTTAATGACTAACAGCCTTGTCCATGGAAGACACAGCTTTTAACCTTCTTAATCCTATTTTATAGCATATATATGTAGTAATAATTGAAGCAGAAGAGAGCTATTCCTATATTCCTATATCACAGGCAGTTTCTATAACCAATACAATTCACACCTACATACACCCTGTTTCATGCAAACTCTAGAGATGATGTAGTAAATCATTTCTGTGGTAGGCTACCAGACAGACCCTAAAACCTTGATTCAACTAAAACAATCACAGACTTCATAGTATCAGGATTTGCATACTGGTTCACCTCCATGATCCATTAATACAACAACTAAAGCTCACTGAGATGGTGTATAAATTCAGCTTTCACTCCATGTCTGAGATACAGTTAGGTATGCATGTTGGGCTACATGGTCAGGGTCAGTTTGAGTTTTGTCTTATTCAGGGCAATTGGGATACTCAGTTTGTAAAGCCATAGGAAAAAGAAAATCAACCAAGAAAAAAACCTCACCTGTGAGTGCTGACTGATCATAACCAGCAATAATTTTTGCTAAACAGTCACAATGACCAAGTGTTTATTTTCTTCTTTATAAAAGGTAGGTCTGCATTTTGTATATCACAGCCATGCCTCCGGCGTTACCTGGCTGCTCCAATATAAACCTTCTGTTTTACAGCTTTAACTGACTAAATGTAAACTAGCAAGTAAAGCCTACCTGCTAAAAGGGAGTATAAACTAGGAAGTTTTAAAGGTCTCCAAAGTATTGTATGCAGATGATCAGAGACTATTCAGCAACATTTGGCAAAACATATAATATATGCTTATCCACTTTTGCCTGTGTGAAACTGGTCTGGGACATCTGCCAAGGACCCAAGAGCTTTAGGAAGTATTGTATTGTATGAATATGTGCATGTGTATGTGCATGTGTATGTGTATGTGTACGTGTACGTGTATGTGTATGTGAAGTACTTTCGCTTATGAGATAGAGCCTAATTCTGCCTCTCTTGTCCAAAATGGACACTATCATGTTTCTGGTTTAATATCGGAAAAAAACAGCAGTTTCTAGGCTTACCTGGGGAGACATAACTGAATTCAGTCTATAAATTCCAAATCAAATTAAAGTTTCAAATCTAATTAAAAGCATAAGTATCATGACTTCAAAGGAATGGAGTCAAGATTTCTGAATAATTATAGCTGATTTTCTAAATGGTATCTAAAAGCCTTAAAGCAAGTACACTCCCTATGAATAATGTCTACGGACATATTTGGATGCTTGAGAAAAGCTGTATCAACTAGCTATGAAAATGCCTGAACATGATGCCTACAGAAGGCTGGGCATATCAGCAAGTATCAAAATCGAAAGAATGAGAAGCCTGAATTGTGGACAGAATACAACAGCTCATACTAAAATGAACTAATGCAGTACGACAGTACGAATGCTTTAGTTTAGGTGAACATAGTTAACACACTGGATTAATTATTAACATTTCTTAATTGGTGGGATGAAACTCTTAAGTAGTATCTATGACAAGCTTGAGTCTGTCCTGATTTCTGTGATTGAGATTAAACCCTAAATTAAATATTTGAGATGGCATAATCTAAATGATGGCAAATACAACCAGAACAGTAATGATCTATTTAGAACAATTTGCTATTAGTTAGATGGAGCTATGTATCCTTCAACAAAGAAGAAAAAACACTATTTATATTCTATTTTCTGTAATCACTAGGCCAGGAATTTCATTGTATATAGCTTGATGAGTTGATCCAATAATTTGAATGATCAGTGAAGGGATTATTTTGCAGAGAAGTACCCAAACATCTGATCTGCTGCTACATGTTGGTAGTCTCGGCAGTGTTTCTGTGTTCCTCATTAGAATTAGAACAAAATTCAACTCCATACCCTCAATATTTTTCTGATCAATAACATTTTTCAGGGTGAGTTTTAAATGGATGTCAGTATTCTCTGCATTTTTGGGTCCTTCAGAAAGCAGGCAGAGAGGATTAGAACAGATTAGTATAAGTGTTTCCACAGATTATTAAATTTTGTATTCCTTTTGTCTGATTAAAAAAAAAAAAAAGATATTACTCTAACTTTAAATTGTGGCTTAGCAAACTAAGGATCATAAAATTTATATCTAAGGATGAAATCCAATTCTATCATATCCCATTATTTCCTTTCTAATGTATCTATTGATGTGACTGTGCATGCTGAGTACGCATTCCCTCCACACACAGCCAAAAAGAGTTATGCAGCACCTTCCTAAAGCTCCTGGGTCCTTGACAGATGTTCCAGACCAGTCTCACACATGCAAAAATGGATAATCATATATTTATTTATCCCTCAATACAGTAATCAAGTAATCACAAATGAAAATGAAGCTTAAATCTCCCATGCCAACCTATTAACTTCTAAAGACATGATGCAAGTTAGCATCAGGTTAACAAAAAAAGTACCTTCTGGACTACTAGGTAGTCCAGATATATAACAGTTAAGTAGAACAGAGTGATCAGTTAGAGTTCAATAAAAGCTATTTAGAAATTTTAAATGAATTTTTGTTCTCCTCCACTTGATTTTCTTAAACACACAGACAAATTTGCTGCTTACACTGCTTGCTTGGAAAAAAATGAAGAAAGTTTAAGGAAAATAAATCTTGTACAATTTTGAGTTTTTACACGTAAATCCTGTGATCTTATATATGAAGGCAAAAGCTTCTGAGACAAATCAAAATATCATCACAAAAAAAAAGTCACTTGTAATGATTTGCCCTATTCAAATACAGACCTTGTTATAAATTCATAAAAAATTATTCATTATACATTAGATAAAATTGAGAACTGTTTGCAAAGAATATGCAAACTGGAAAAAAATACCTAATTAAGTAATATATTACAAATGATTTTTGCAGATCTAATCACAATACCTTTCTGTATTTGAGAATATTTTTCAGACACATTTGTAGTTCCCAAATCCTCTTTAAGGCAGCAAATCAATTTACTAAGGGCCTGAGGCTGATATATTAAATATATTGCTGATTTTTAATAAGATTAAATATGAACTGTTACAGATAACACTGTTCATGTCTAGAATACAGATGTATCAAAGTTGAAAACTTAAGCTTCTAAACAAAACCACTGCAGCACCATATAGAAATATAGCATTTAAAGAACTCAAAATTTGCTAAATCTGCTTAATGTAGCTACAATTTAAAATTAAATAAGATCTTAAAGACAGTTTTTTCTTGTAGGTCTTTGTAACAAATACATTCATTGCATTCATTTGACTGTTGTCTAATCTAAATTCTCTGAGTTATCCCAACAGGGGTGATTTTATCATTGTATATTTATTGCTCTTCAGATCCCTCCTTTCACCTCTCCTTTGATTAACACAAAGGAAATGATGACGTTTAGTGACCTGAACTGCTTCATTCCTTGCAAACAAATAGTGGCCCCCACGTCTTCACAGACTGTGCAGAGGCTTAGATGCCTTGGTCATTGTCTGAGTCCATCTGGTTTCTCTTGTCATATGTTTAGGGTATATATATATTTTTTTGAAATAAGGATTATCTTTTATAGAAGGATGCCCTGACTGGAACTCAAATAGTAATACATACAATAACAAATAGAAATATTGTAAGAAGTGATGACAATTTCATTCAAGAAGGTGAGAGATTTTCTTTCTTTGTGTGTCTTAGAGATTTTTCCACCTCTTCTTTTTCAGCCACCTGGGTTGGAGGAGGTTATATCAATGGGACAGCAGAAGCTGTATATGTCCCAGGCTATGGTCTGGCTTGGGCTCAGGCACCTATTGGATATGCCCTTAGTCTGATCGTAGGTAAGCAAGCAACAAAATTTTATATATTCAGGTTTACTTTAAGTGCCTCTATGATCTGGAACATGGTAATATCAGGACACTTCAAAATCTTAAACCTTAAGAGTGCCAAATATTCCTGTGGGTTAGAAAAGTGCTATAAGCTTACAGATTTCCACAGAGAGCCTAATTAATCTGCCTAATTTTTGCAGGAAGTCTGTAATAGAACCAGTCTATTGCCCTGAAATTGGACTAACCTCCCTCTTTAATGCAGATTGAGGTTCTAAATCATATGTCTAAATGCAGACACTTAAGACTGATGTGTGTAGAGTCTGTGTCTAAAATACAGACAGCATAACAATTTTTTTCTCTTTTTTTGTGCCTCTTTTCCCAGAAATATAGTCTCAGTAGTTAATTTTCCTTAAAAGTAATAATAATACAAATATTCTCACCATGTTTCAAACAATGGTGCAGCTTTTAGCCAAAATATTATGCTGTGAATCAAGATATATATGCCACAAAGTTATCAACTGCATCCTCTCAGTTTGTGAACAGATCGCGTCCCTAAGGCAAGTGCTTATGCAACCACTTAAAAAGAATGTGTTTGTAAAAAAATCCTGCGTTTTTCATCTTTCATTAAAATGATTGGTGTGTTAACATTTCTAGTAATATTTTTGATTTCTCAGTCTATTTTAAGATTTTTTTTTCTTTCTACATGTTCCTCTCACCTATGCAGTCCCTTTTTTTTTTTCTCTTCCCAGGTCTTCTTAACCTCTTTGTTTCTTTCTGTGCAGTATGGTTTATATCATAACGACATGACTCCTTGCTCCCCATCGAAATGCTTTCCTACTTTCATAGCCTTTCTTCCCAGGCAATAACTTTACACATCGTGAATATCATTCTTTGCCTTGTGCAAGCCATCTCCACTTCCACTCATAGTTGCCGTCCTGAGAGTAGCTCTGTTTCACGTAAGGAAAACAATAATGGTAGATGCCTGGCTGGATCCGTCTTTGCGACGTCATGAGGGTTATGATCCATTGATGTTATTAAGAGGTCATTAGGATCATAGCCACAAGCATCTTCCTGCTTTCTAGCCCCTGTATAACTAGGACAGCTTAATAAAAGCCCCCAAGGGGGTGTGTTAGCCTCTCCCCTCATTTCCAGCTGCTTTTAAAGAAATCCAGACATCTTCATCGAAATGGTAACTGCAGGTAACTGCAGAAAAGAGGAAAGTCTGTATTTTGTGACCATATAGGTCTCTGCAGAGCACAGGGAGGAAAGCATTTCTGCAGGTGTGACCTGTGCAGGCAGAGGGGAAGAAAGAGTTGTTTATCCTAAAAAAAAATCAAAAATAGAAATAAATGGCTAGACATATTGTTGCTTAGACTGGAAAGATTTAAGATTTGTCTGATCTTCCTTTTCATTCAGTGTTCCAGGTATATGACTCTTCCTACTTTTTCATGCAGCTTAAAGGTTGAAATAGCTTCTGTTTCCTTTGATAGATGATTTAAGCACCTAATAGATTATACTAACATTGTTTTTTTTTTTTCTCTTTTAATTATTTTCTGTGATGCAAAAGTAACAAGTAGAATAGGAACAGGATTCATGAACAATGCAATAGTAGAAAAATTGCTGGCGGGTTTCTGTATCCAACCAACTTGCCTTAAGACAGAGTAACATAAGGGGTATAAATGACTTTTGATTGGTAAACCAGTATCTTCTCTTCAGGGAACTTTATAAATGGAATTAGTGATATGAGTCAAGACAGAGAAATTTGTAAAGTGTCCTGTACAATGAATATAATACATTTTGTTATGAAGAACCTAATTGTCTTCAAATACTACACAGATGATTTTCTTCGCATATAATTGCTTTCCTAGTTTTATGAGTGTAGCATATACATTAAACTTCAGCAGTTTTATTCTAATAGAGGTCCATTTAGTTATAGCCATGTGCAGATCTGATCTACACTTTTCAATAAAAATTGCTGTTTAGGTTTCCTGAGATATATCCTTTTTCTTTTTTTTTTTTCTCCCCATACTAAAAAGTATCTATAGGAACTTGAGAATTTTTGCGCATTTATGTACAAATCCAGTCCATATGCCAGTTAGAGTAGAATTGAGATACATCAGATTTCCTGAACATATACAGAAATAGGAGTATGACAGATATGTAGAGAATCTGACACCTGCAGAACCAAGAAGGCATCTGACCTATCCAGAAGATGTAGTAAGGCTGATTTAAGCATACATAATAAATCTGAAATGTCTTGCAAAAACAGTGTGCACTATGCCATGCACACTATGGACCCATGAGTTCGTGAGTGTGAACTCATAATTCTGAAACAGGAATCCCAGGCAATTTTATGTTTAGAGAAAAAAGCTAAGAGACAGACCCCACCATCACAAAGGTTTGAATACTAAGAAAGAAAAAATTAGGTAGAAAGCCTGATTCAAAATTTGATAAAACTTGACAAATTTTGACAAAATTTTAACGGCATTCATAACATGAAGTCAATTAACTGAACAAGACGAAATAAACTAAACTTGTTTTTTTCATTATCAGACCATAGACTTTAATGGTATAGGTGTGCAATGTAACTCTGGAGATAGACCTAAGGCCTCAGAGGACATTTTAATTGTACTGATTTCTTTTAAAAAAAACACTATCACAGATATTTTTCTACCTTTAACTTACAATCAATGTTTTACCCTTTCATGGCAATGCATTTGTCCACTGCAGTTAGTCTCTTATATGCTACTTTTCTTTGTAGGTGGTCTGTTTTTCGCAAAACCCATGCGATCCAAAGGCTATGTAACAATGCTAGATCCTTTTCAGCAGATTTATGGAAAAAGAATGGGAGGGCTGCTCTTCATTCCAGCTCTAATGGGAGAAATGTTTTGGGCTGCTGCCATCTTCTCTGCGTTAGGTAAGGAATCAGCAATATAAATATTAGCTTATCACATGTGAAAAGGATTAAGAAAATCAGAAATGCATAAGAATTTTGACTTCAAATGCTAATCATCTTAGACAAAGGATGCAGAGCATGGTAAGTGTGTCAGACCCATGGTACTCAATAATCAGAATATTGCTCACATAAGATGTCTATTCATTTTCAGTCACCCAGAAGGGTACCCTTTTCAAACAGCATGAAAAAAATTAGCAATAAATTTTCTTTAATTGTAACAGTGATGTGAATGATTGCAATGTCCCTTTTATGTCAAAGTTGGCCCAGATCGTCTTTTCTTTTATAGACATCACAGCAGACAGCGTAAATTTCCTTTAAAGAGAGGGTAGTCATGTAGCTTTATTGTGAAAGCATCTAAATTATTTAATCCTTTGTATATAGGAAACCTAGATAGACAGAACTTTCTATCACATAAAATATAGAAATAAACCAGATGATGATCAATAAATTCAAGTATTATTCAATTCTAGATGCCTTTCTACTTGTAAAAAAAATGGAGAAAACATTTAGGATTCAAGAAAGGATGCAGAGAATTAGTGGAACTATGACTCAATAGAAAATCACCCAACTACTCATGCAGTCCTGAAAAAAAGCAGTTTCCAGGGCTTTTAATTATATTTCAGGCCTACTCCTTCAAGAACTGAGAAAGCCCTTGACTTTTACTGGCAAATCACACTTACAGTGCACATGCATGTGGTAATGCTTTCTAACACAAGCTATTTTAAACAGAAAATAAACTTTGAAGGTACTCTCCAACTGTGTTCTGATGAACTGCAAAGCAATGGGGAGCTTGTTTACCATAATTTCATCACAAAACCCTTAAAGGTCTAAGAACAAACTACATGCTGAGGTGATAGGAGTTGAAGAGCTTGAAGAACTCTCTGAGTGTTTGGAATAGAGTTTCTTTCTGATTGAGGACAAGCTGATCTGTGATATTTCAAAGCAAGTGGTGTGAATGCCTTTCTAGAAGAATGTATTTTAAAAGCTAATAGACAGACGAAGGTGACTGAAAGCCTCTGTTTTAACTGTTCTCTGAATAGACTTGACTATATTATACCTCCTAATCTGCAGAGTGGCTTCACCCATGAGGATTTAATTCCAATATTCTTCACCAGATTGTTTATCCTCTTCATGATTCTTTGTTTGACAGGCTTCTAGAAGGGAAAAGCAGGGCTTCCCGCTTTGTGACAGAGGTCTCACATGATATCCTTTCACACATGGACCTTGAAGGTTCACTCTACAACCTGGCAGATCTCTGCTGTTCTTGGCCTATCTTCTGTGCCTATGTGGTCAGGTTACATCCACAAATGCCTTCAGTTACAAAAAGTTATTGAAACATATTTCATTTAAATCATCCTGATCAGAAGGAGGGACATGTTTTTAAGTAGGGTTTATGAAGACTGCAATCACTTAAAATAGCTAATTCATCTAAGACAAATGTATATGCATCCCAATATGTGTTGGAAAGTCAGTGTAGCAACTCAGGAGGTTTCCAGAATGCAGTGATGATAATTTCCTGACACAGGTGACTAAGCATTCAATGAGGGAAGATGCTCAGCTGGACATCATCATACTTGTGAATATGGAAGAACTACTGAATATTGGGTTACAGCGACCGTGAGATGGTAGAGTTCAGGATTCTCAGGGGAAGGAACAGGGCAAATTGCAGAACTGCAACCCTGGGCTTCAGGAGAGAAGATCTTGACCTCTTCAGGGACCTGCTTGGAGGAACTCCCTGGGAAACAGTCCTGATGAGAAGAGGGTTCCAGGAGAAACTGTTGATTTTCAGGGATCCCTTCCTCCAAATTCAAGAATGGTCTCTCCCAGCAAGGAGGAAATCAAGCAAAGGCACTAGGATGTTTGAATGGATGAACGAGGACCTGTTGATTAAATTCATATATAAAAGTGAAATGCGATAGAGGGAAGGCAAGTGACCTGTGAGGAATGCAGAGGCAATGTCTGAGAGTGCAGGGATGCAGCTGGGAAAGCCAAAGCCCACTTGGAACTGAATCCAGCAGTAGACATGAAAGGCAACAAGAAGGACTTCTACAGGTACTTTGATATCAGCCAAAAGAAGGCTAGAGGGATTGTTGACCTGATGCTGAATGAGGCAAGTGCCCTAGTTACAAAGGGCATGGAAAAGGCCAATGTACACAAGGCTTTCTTTGACTCGGTCTTCATTAGTAATAGTAACCTTCTGGAATCCTGGCTCCCTTAGACCACAAGAGAAGTCTGGAACAATGACGACTTATGCTTGGTGGAAGAGGATCAGATTAGGAAACCTGGACATACACAGGTCAACAGGACCTGATGAGTTGCCCCATGAGTGCTGAGGGAGCTATCTGATGTCATTTCAAGGCTACTCTCCCTTGTCTTTGCAAGGCTATGGAGATCAAGAGAAGTCTTTGAGGACTGAAAGAAGACAAGTGTCACCTCCCTCTCTGCCTTCAGGAAGAACTTTTGACACTGTCTCCCATAACATCCTCCTAGATGAATTGATGAAATACAGGCTAGATAAGAAGACTGTGAGATGGATTGAAAAGTGATTAAAATGCCAGGCTCAGAGGGTTGTGATCAAGAACATAAAGTCCAGAATGGAGGCCAGTCACTAGTGGTGTTCCCAGGGGAATATACTGGGTCAATACTATGTAACATTTTTATTAGTGACCTAGATGATAGGACAGGGAGCACATCAGCAAGTTTGCAGATGATGCAAAATGGGAAGAATTATCTGATACACTACATGACTATGCTGCCATTCATAAGGACCTCACCGGATTGAAGAAATAGGCCAGCAGGAACCTCATGAAGTTCAACAAAATTGCCAAATCCTGCACCTGGGAAGGAGTAACCGCATGCACCAGGATCATAGAATCATAGAATCACTGTGGTTGGAAAAGACCTTCAAGATCATCCAGTCCAACTGTGAACCCTTCACCACCAATGCCTGCTAAACCATGTCCCTAAGTGCCTCATTTACATGTTTCTTGAACACTGACAGGGACGGTGACTCCACCACTTCCCTGGACAGCCTGTTCCAAGGCTTCACCACTCTTTCCATGTAGAAATTCTTCCTAATGTCTATCCTGAACCCACCCCCTGGCACAACTTGAGGCCATTTGCTCTTGTCCTGTCGGTAGTTATTCTGGAGAAGAGATCAACCCCTGCCTCACTACAACCTCCTTTCAGGTAGTTGTAGAGAGTGATAAGGTCTCCCCTGAGCCTCCTCTTCTCCTGACTCAATAACCCCAGCTCCCTCAGCTGCCACTCGTAAGGTCTGTGCTTCAGCCCCTTCACCAGCTTCGTTGCCCTTCTTTGGACACATTCCAGCATCTCAGTGTATTTCTTGTTGAACCTCATGTGGGCTAACCAGGTATAAAGCAATTTTGCACAAATGGCCCTGGGAATCCTTGTGTACAACAGGTGGAACAAGAGCCAGCAACAGGTCCTTGCAGAAAAGAAGGGCAGCAGCAGCCTAGGTTGCACAAGGCAGAGCACAGTCAGGAAGTGGAGGAAGGTGATCCTCCCCCTATACTGAGCACTGGAGAAGCCAGTGCTGGGCTCCTCAGTACAAGACAGGACATACTGCCTAGAGACAGGACAAGAGGCAACAATCACAAAATGAAATACAGGAAATTCTGTTTAAACATAGGAAAAAGCTTTTTTTTTCTATGAATATGGGCAAACTTGGGAACAAGTTTCCCAAAGGTGTTGTGGAGTCACTGTGGCATCTCTATCCTCAAGACATCCAAGCCCAAGTGAGCAATTCATTTTAGCTAAACCTGCTTGGAGGATGGTGTCTCTGGAGCTCCCTTCCCCTCAACAATTCTATGATTCTGCAATTCTATGGGCTGTTCTGTGAATATTAACCCAACAACTGAATATTGTGGTTTCTTTTCTACAAATGAAATCTGCTTATCATGTCTGCAGAAATGCTAGGTTTCTGGATTGACAACAGAGGATGGATTGTTCAGTTTGCAAAGAAACCATCTTGTCCCATGTAAACAACTCAAGAGCACTACAGAGAAAAGAACAGGCAATTCTCCCTGTACTGCTGCTGCCTCCCATACCATTCCTTCCCTTGCCAAAACGGCTAGTTCAGGGATGGTACGTTGAAGCAGAACTCCCTTGGGCCCAATACGGTACCGCCATAGGACATTTGCTCCCTTGCAACTTTGACTCAGACAGGGAGACTTCAGCTGTGTATGGCTTCTTTTCACCAATATGTCTGAAGAAAAGGACAGAACATGAGACACTAATCATTGCAAAGATTAAACAGTGTAAGGAAATACTGGCGGGAGGCTTTCCTCCTTTTAATATGTGTATATATATATATATATATATGTAAGAATAAATAAAATGTCACATGCTAAAGTTAGAACAACGGGAGCTTTCCTTTTCCTACTTCCTTCAGAGGTGTAGATGGAAGGTGGTGAAGATAAAGAAGGGTTATACCTCCATGCTGTCACCAAATATCAGAATGCATAGAAGACCAGCACCTGCATATGCATATTCTTCCTGAAGTGATTTCCTTCACAGAAACAAAGGTGAGCCTTGTCATCTGATGTACAGTGACATACAGTGTTTTGTTTTTCCCTATAGGTGCCACAATAAGTGTGATCATTGACATTAACATCAATATTTCGGTCATTATTTCTGCCCTGATTGCAACTATGTACACTCTTGTGGGTGGTCTGTATTCTGTGGCCTACACAGATGTAGTCCAGCTCTTCTGCATCTTCCTGGGGCTGGTGAGTTTGGCTTTTTTTCTTCCCTTCTTTGTAGAGACCTGGGGGATTTTGCCCTGAGTGTTATGACAAATACTGTCGCCTTGTACCTACAGCTTATATTTTGTATTGTATCTCCACTGAAAGGGGAGAGGAGGAATATCTCCACTTAAGAGCAACTTTACAGAGTCTGCATTATATCAGTGTACAGCCTGTACTTGTACTGCAATGCTGACAAGAAGCCTAATTATTCTTTTTTTTCTTTTTTTTTTTTTTTTTTTTAATATATAATCAGTGGGCTAGTGCAGTCTTGTAATTTCCCTTCCGGGTATAAATCCAGTTCAGGATAGGCTGGAGCTGACTCCATCCCTACCTGTCCCTGAGGCTGTGGTACATCACCGGGGCAAGACATCAAAGGCAGCAAACAGCAAGGAAATCAGCTCAGAAATGCTGGAATTGGAACTGGAGAGCTGAAATGCTCTCCCACTTCTCTTTCCTGTAGATAATCATACCACCTACTTGTGACAGCTAGGTTAACCTCCTGTTTCAAATCACCTTCTGGATTCTTCCCCCATTTCCTTCCACTGGTCATGGAGACCATAGTGTGGATAAGCTTACCAGATGACTTGCTGTTTGAATATGGTGCTATGAATATCCTCTCATGTGCAGTTAATGATATACTAGTGGGTGGCCTTTTGTCTTTTTTACTGCCGTTGTTCAAGCCTTAGTTTGAAAAACGTTAATGCAGAAGATCTTCTCTGGGGTCAAATCACAGGCACGCAGTGAAGGGAGCTGCTGTCTTTGTTTGCCGGCGCCAGTAACAGATAGTTGCAGGTGTACAGGGATCTGAGACGTGCAGAAATAGAAGGACTGGCCAAAGGTGAAGGAACTGAACGGTACCTTAGGGAACCACAGTATTTTCTTGGCTTTCAACAGAGTTTTTGTGTAGCTCTGGGGAAATTGCTTCAGCCAGAACTTGCACACAGGTGGTCACTAACCATGTGTGAGTCCTCGCTCTGTGGCTTCCTACAGTGAGGCCTGTTGCCTTACTTGCAGAAATGCTAAACATTCCCAGTGGTAACTGACTTCATGGGAATGGTGCTAAAGGCTCTGTAAAAGGCAAATCCAAGCTCCAGATGGCCTCCTCAAATTAGTAGTTACTACAGGTCTTATTTGCTAATACTCTTCACAAGAACAGTGGGGAAAATATATCCCTTTCTCTAATGTCTATGTTAATATGTGTGAACCATTCAGTTTCCACAACTTCCCCAAATAAATAAATAAATACCTATGCAGATAAATCAAAATATAGAAATGCTTTTCAAATGAGGATTACTCATGCACTGCATAATGCCCTGATGCTGCGTGAAGAATAATGTGTGATCCTGCAATTAAAAGCAACAGGAACTGGGCAAGGAGGGTCACAAATGAGGGACACAAAGTAGCCTTTGAAATGCTTGGTTTTGAAGCTTTAGTAGTGTTCTTTTACTTCAGTTTTTGATCTTCATGAAATTTCCCATGTAAAATAGACAATAATGTCATGTAGGAGGAACTACTTTTTAACTCCATATATAACGGAGCTGAACGCTTTACATAGAAGTAGTAAGTGGTCAAGCTCTTCATGGAGTGTTTTTAGATAGAACACTTACTTCCATAGCAGGAGGAAAAGGGGATCTAGCTGTATAGACAGCTAGAGATAAGCTATGACATATCAGTGAGCTGCAGGGCCAGCGTATGTGTCTTGACTTGTCTTATGACTGATGCAGAGATCCTGAGACCACGAAGAACTAGGTTGCTGTCAGGAAGCTGAGTGGATTACAACAGCTCATACATAATGAGTTTTCAATAGAGTTCCTATTAAAACCTGGGCTGTGGCAGGCAGGCTGCGGATGGACTCTATTGACCCTCCTAAAATACTCATCTGAGTGTGTCCAAACTACCATTCTTCAGAAGTTTATCACATGGACAAATTTTAGATTTGAGAGTCAGAAGTGAGAAAAAAAGAATCCATTTCATATTCTTGTTTCTTGTGATTTTTTCAATAAAAAAGAGTGTTAGCATCTTTCACTTTGAAAGTACTTTCATTTTGAAGATGTACTTTTCTTTTTCCTCAAAATATCTTGGAGGTAGTTGAGACATTTTGGTGATATTTCCCAGAAAAGTCAAAGTAGACACTAAGCAGGGAAAATTCATGCCCAAGGGCTCAAATTGGCAAGTAATACATTAAAGAAAAGCGACCTACTGCATTTGATAAATAACCTGAATAATAGGCAGTGCTGCCAAACATAAAAATAGTTCAGATATTCTTCACTTAGTGTTACAATAACTGTGAAACAAAATAGACACATGATTTCTCTTGTCTTCGCTGCTGTTAACCCCATACATTTAAATGTGATCATTTGGATAACGGCTGTCTGCATGTTTTTCTTTATCATTGGAAGCTTAAGAGTGCTGCGCTAGAAATGATGTATTCCGTACAGCACAAAACCTGGTTTTCCTCTTAGTGCAGAATCCAAACTGGGGCATCTGACAACTTATTTAATTGTGAAATAGACAGGATAGTAAAATAGCATTCATGCTCAAAAAGTTGGTGGGGTGAAGGAAACCCATCCTCTGGCAGAAACCTTTTCTGGGTAGATTTTGTCAATTGATCTTTTGGCCCAGATCAAAAAGGGAAAGACTTGAAATAGTCCAGAGTAAGAATATTCTCAGGATAGAAAGTGCTGAAGCACTGGGCTGCTGGAGCAAGAAAGATGGGGATTCACCTAAGCACCTCTCTGCTGTCACCATCTAGTTTATGTTGAATTTAAACCCTTTCCCAAGCATTTGGATGTATTTGTGATGTCTCATACTTGTTTACTGGCAAATCCTGGCATTATTGCTCACATTTACTTGCAGATATTTCTCTGCAGTATAATCCAGGGGAGGGTGTAAAGAATACTTGTAGAGTATAGGGAAGATGTAGTGAAGATGTATAAATGTGTATTTCCTACTGATGGTATGACTGGTTTCTTTTTCCCAAAGCTTTCAAAAGTTTGAGAAACACAGATTTACACTGATTATTTCTCGTACCCTTCCTCTCCAGAACTTTACCCTGGAGAGGAGAGGTAAGCTCTCCATTGCTATTAACATTATCTTTGGATTTTAGAGGTGTTTTACTGGCACATGGCTTGACTCTGCAACTCAGCTTTGCATTTGATCTGTAGTGTGTGAGAAGCAAAACAGACCAATGTTAATATTGTAATTTCATGGGTTTAGCATGCCTCGTTTAGACTCGAATGAAGCGTTATTCTTTGGTTACAGTGGATCAGCGTACCCTTTGCAATGTCACATCCTGCAGTGACAAACATCGGGCTCACGGCTGTGCAAGAGGTGTACCAAGCACCTTGGCTTGGATCTATTAACTCACTTGACATTTACACATGGCTGGACAATTTCCTTCTGCTGGTAAGTGATGACTTATACAAAGGAATGGTACATTTAAGAACGCATACTACATTACTGGGACATAAGAAAAAGTAGAGTCTTCCAGTAAACTGAAGTTTTTGCCCTCTTGACTCCTGCTAAATATTTCTTGGCATGTGAATGATTTTAGTGAAATATCAATAGGATGTCGTAGAGCAGCTGTTAGAGTCAGCATCACCCGTAACGCAATTTAAATATCATCAGCTTGAAGGAGTTGACTTTTGCTAAAACTAATTAGGTGTGCTAACACCTAACTGATGTCATTCTTGGCAGAGAAATAATGTGTATTTCAGGAGGCAAAGTATAAGTTTATACAAGTGATTAAATATGCCTTAATTACAGGTGTTGTAGAAAAAAAGCTTTGCAGAGACGGATGGATGAATTCATACATACACACGTGCCAGAACGAGCTGAAAGCTTTCATTATTTAAAATCTGTCTATTGCATATGGGATTGGTGGTTATTAAGCATTTTCCATTATAAAATCTAACCACATGTGCTAACGTTTTCCATTACCAGTGTCCCTGAGCAATTCTATGCTGTTTTTATTATCATATTCTAGTCTGGGATTCCTTTCTTTTTAAAAAGAATTTTCAGCCAAAGATCTTTGGAGTAATAATTTAGCTAGGAAAATACATTGTTTCATCCAGCTTAGCTTTTTTAGAGATAGTCAAAGATCCAAAACATGACACTAGCTAAAATAGTTGACCTTGTTTTGGTAATATTACAGTTTCTTCTCTGCCTGTGACCAAATGAATGCTTTAATGCTGTGAAATTGTCAGATATTTGCTTTTCACTATGCCTGTTTCTTCATAGATCAAGACATTTACACATGCTTAGACAGCTTTATTAACGGAATATTATTAAGGTTACAAAGGGCAAAACTCATAAATAGCATGTCAAAATCAGAGTTGCTTGTGCAACGTTCATTTGGTCCCTGTGTGAGCATGAAAAACATATGAAACACCTGCATACGCACTGTTAGATCTATATGTCTCCTGCCTCATTCGACATAGAGAATTAAACAGTTCACTTTTAGTGAGCAATTAGTTTACACACTGTTTTCTTTCCATGCTATTTAGTCATAGGTCCTTCTTTTACTTATTGGAGACTATTCAAATTCTACTCTGAAGATTTTTTTTTTACTTTTTTTTTTCAAACTTCAGTAATACTTTATTTGTGTCATATTTGTTTTTAAAATTTTAATCATAAGCAGGTCTTCTCTGTTATATACCCAACCCAAAAGAAGGGTTACCACCACCACAAAAAAAAAAAAGTGCTTCTTGTACTTACTTTGTATTGGTATCATGCTTGATTGAGATTGTGTGAGAATATTTTTTTAGGTTCTTGTTAAATTTATATAGAACATATTTAGATGGCCACATGCATTCATGAAAGTAGATAAAAAGCTTGCTTCTAAATCTTGTCAGTGACTAAACTGATTGAGGTGAGAGGAGGATACTGAACGACAGATTCTCCAAGTATGAAACACGGCAGTAGTATTTTATGACCTTTTGTAAGGCTTTATCAAGTATTTATGCAGCTCAGAATACCTTGGGATTACAGGGGATTACACAGGTGCAAAGTATTTATGTTAATTTTACACAGGGATAAGCTGTCTAAAAGACTGGGATTTAACTGAATTTGAGAAATCCTAATATTACTTGTGAGAATGCAAGTTACAGCAATTATTGACTCACTGAGATTCAATAAATAAATAAAAGAGCAGCAAATGGGGAGGAGCATATTCAAGTGATGCTTCTATGTGTTATGAGGATAGCAAGGAAATCCTCTGTCAGTCCCAGTAACGGGATGCTGTTCATCATCTTTGCAGACGTTAGGAGGAATCCCTTGGCAAGCGTATTTCCAACGAGTTCTTTCTTCATCTTCTGCCACATATGCTCAAGTTCTGTCATTTCTGGCTGCTTTCGGCTGTTTTGTAATGGCTCTTCCTGCAATACTCATTGGTGCAATTGGAGCATCCACAGGTAAATAATTCAATATAAATATAAATGTGTAAAAAAATCACAAAATTTATGGTAGATAAAATCAAGCAAGGTAACACTATTAATCAACTCCTGGCTTCTCAAATGAGAGACCACACTGAAAAGTAATATTATGAAATGATTTTTACAAAGGAAATCCTTCCTATCCCCGTTCCTGAAATGAAATTATTTTGCGTGTTCAGGATTGTTGCAGAAGTAATATTTCTGTTAATGTTTTAGTTATATCCTAGTACTATCATTTGGTCATAATTATAATAACTACAAAAACTGTGTATGTATTGTAGTTGTTTCAGGGAAGCCACTTTTGAAGGATTTCTCATCATAACCATATTTTTGTCACCTTCTTTGTCATAGTGAGAGTGATTGTCCTCACAACGACCATGTAGCTATACTGTAGAAGCCATTTTATATTAGAAATGTTTAACATCTAGCTCTTAGCTCTGAGTCTGTAATGAAGCGAGTTAAAAACAGCCCAACCAACATGGATGGCAGGCTTGGTTTGTTGAGACAAATAATATTTACAAGTAATGTAAACTTTTAATTTTAAAATTCCTGGAGGATAATCACTGGCTGTGGTTGGATTTAGCTTAGAGATGAGAAAGGAAAAGAAAAATGACTTAAATCTGCCTAAAAGAAATCAGTGGGACAATGAGTTTCTGTAATGTCACTCACCCAGCCTCAGCAACTATTGGGATTGGTCTTTGAATGTGAGTGAAAATATGCCAATTCATAGTAGTTCATTACACACAAAGTCAAGATATTCTGTAACTAACGATTTATGTCCATATTGCAGCCTGGAATGAGACTGATTATGGTCCTCCTGATCCCATGACTAAAAGGGAAGCAGATATGATTTTACCAATTGTGCTTCAGTATCTTTGCCCAGTGTACATCTCTTTCTTTGGCCTGGGTGCTGTATCTGCTGCTGTGATGTCGTCAGCCGACTCTTCGATTTTATCAGCAAGTTCTATGTTTGCTCGGAACATTTACCAGCTTTCATTTCGGCAAAATGTGAGATTACCTTTTCATCTTTTTTACGGTTAGAGGAAATAGGTGATGCCGTAACTAGATGAAGCATAAACTGTCATTATACTCTGAAACATCTCTCCCATGTTCCTGTCTCTGACTAGAAAAAGTAGAGCATTTCTTTCCCAACAGTATTTTGAACAAACTGAAAGCCATAAAAATGTTTACGGTTGTGACTGACCATAAGTGAAGATGATATATTAGGGAGATTGCTTTCAAGTGTTTTCAATGGCACTTAAGTGTATCCAGACAGTTCCTAATTATTGCTGTCCCCATCAGCTTTACTTAAATCCTTAATGAAACAAGACATCTTTCTGAATTATTAATTTATCAGGAAATCAATTGACACATGAAAAATGCACAGAATGGACTAGCAAGTGGATGTTTTCCGAGGGAAGTGGAGAAAAGAGAGATTCTAAAACTTGATAGTATTTTTCTGTTGATCCATATCGTACTTATTTTTTAAATTAATTTCTACCAATCTGTTTTTGCTTTTCTTCCTTGCCAAGATATGAAACTTTTCCTTATGCTTAAAGATTAACAGCTTTGGGCATGGCAACTATAACCTGTGATTCTTTTTTTTTCTCGGTGTTTGAATTTGATATAGAGATATTACTTTGTAAGGTATTGTTAAATATGTCATGCAAAAATTCTTTTGACAGTGTAATATCCAATACAGACTATGTTCATAAATGAAGGCATATGTATACATGTGTGTCTGTATATGTATATATTAATATAAACAAATCTAATGCTGCACTCCTTTTGCAGGCCTCAGACAGGGAAATCGTATGGGTCATGAGAATCACTATTTTTCTCTTTGGAGCATCAGCAACAGCAATGGCATTGCTAGCTTCATCTGTGTATGGCCTGTGGTACCTCAGCTCTGATCTCGTTTATATCATCATATTCCCTCAGCTCCTGTGTGTATTATTTATTAAAGGAACCAACACCTATGGTGCCATTGCAGGATATTTCTTTGGCCTTCTTCTCAGAATAACTGGAGGGGAACCATACCTGTACCTTCAGCCCTTGATCTACTATCCTGGTTGCTATCCAGATGAAAATAATATCTATGTCCAGCGATTCCCATTTAAAACACTCGCTATGCTTACCTCCTTCTTTACTAACATTCTAGTCTCCTACTTAGCAAAATACCTATTTGAAAGCGGGACTTTGCCACCAAAACTGGACTTCCTTGATGCTGTTGTTTCGAGATACAGTAGAGAACACATGGACAAAGCAACTCTTGTAAAAAGTGACAATATTGTATTAAATGAACTCGCACCTGTGAATCCACGGCACAGTCTGACTCTGAGCTCAACTTTCACAAATAAGGAAGCTTTCAATTATGTTGATTCGAGTCCAGATCTGTCCAATACTGAAGATAATTAAAGTCTAGTATCCCCAAACAAAGCAGTGCAAAACAGGACAGCCTACAAAGAATAGAGAGAGGCCTTTTATCAGAAGAAAAGCAAGAAGTGGGAATGTACAATTCTTCAGATTGTTTCTAGGAACAGGAGCACCTTGTGGAAGAAACAGTTTTATGTTATTATCTAACATATTGGATTAGATCATAGAGTATTTACTAAAAGGTGCACTCAGACCCCATTCTTTCCACCAGGAACTATATACTGTATCATTTTAAAAATACTCAAAACTGAAAATATATAAAACACAAAAGTGCAGCTGTCATTTAGCTAGGATATTATGTGAAGAGATTATAATACACTCACTCTGAGATACTATCAGTCAACATTTTATTGGCATTAAATGAAAATATATTGTCACAGTTGTAAGTGATTTATTGCAAAGGAGCTTATTGCTTGAGCCAAGACAGGTAACATCCTTGGGCTTTTTGTCTGTTTGTTTTTCCCTTATAATGAACTTCAAAGAACACAAATTTAGCTTTTGTTATTTGTATAAGACAGTGAAACGCGCAAATAATAATAAAGTCCTGATAGGGGTGTTAAATATTTATTAACAAGTGAAAATGAATTTCCAGCTTAAAATGAAGTTATACTTTATGCAAGACAACCTTAAGCAAAATATGTTAAGATAGGTGCTCCTTTTTTCCTGGTCTTGAGTGGCTGTCACCAGTGGACAATACAAACATATATATATATTTTATAGCAATAATTGAAGATGAAGGTCAACTTGGGAAAAATATTGAGAATGTAGGGTTTTACAAACTAAGTATAACATAACAATATTGAGAAAAGAAGTCTTATCTTGTCATCAAAATGAACATTGAGTGAAGGAAGCAGTCTGATGCCATTTAACTGCAGCAGTGAACAAATATTAAAAAGTAAAGGGAGTCAAGAAGGTTGCTTGAAACAGAGGAAAGGGTTTTCCATGGGGAAAATACCCATTTTTCACTCAAAAAATATATATATATTCTTAGAGACCTCCAAAGGTCTTTTGTGTTGGACTTGCTGGGATTAATGTGAAAGTGTAAATTTTCTATGGAAAAACATATTGTCTTGAAAATTTGACTTCCCACTGGAAAACAGACTTGCTGAACAAATTTCCACATTGGTACATGTCTACCTCCAAAAGCAGTGCCAGTTTGAAGAGAAACTGAAAGCAGAAGCAAATCCACAAGTATAGCCAATTGCCCAGTCGTGTCTTCCACTGAACGCTGTACTCGCCTATCGAGAACCTTCCTCCTGCTCAGTCCTGGTGCCCATGTACAAGGCTGGCACTGGCCAGGGGCAAGCAAGACTTCTCTCACAACTGGCAACGCTGGTCAGGAGCAGTAAAGCAGGGAGATTAGGCCCCTTCGGACTTTGCCCTGACCATCAGGGAACACGCAGAGCTGTTTCGGCTTGCCCACAGCCTAGATGGTTGTGTCTGTCCCAATGGGTATGTGCCTTCCGCAGCGGGAGATCTAGCCACTAGATTTCTGTACTATTAAGAAGAGTGCTCCACTAACTCTTTCTACACTCTACGCATGACACAAAATCTTCAGCTGAAATTCAGCTGTCCTCCTGTTGCTGGTCATTTGTGAAAATTTCTTTTGTAATGTTTGCAGCACGAGGAGTTGTACTGGAGGGTAAGAAGTGTAAGAATAGGTTTTGCTGCTAAAGGAAGAAGCCATCAACTTGTGCATTCAACGCTGACATAAACTTTCACAAGGTTGAATCCTTAGATATGCTTTTGCTCCTTTTGTGGAGTCTTAACATCATATATATATATATTTTTTATAGAGAGATAAAATTAAATTTAGAAATGTTACCTTTTTTCTCCATACACTGCATTTCAAAAATAACGCTTCATCGCAGCTCTGAATATGCACTGTAAACTGCAGTACTACTGTCTACTGTACTAACAAATATTAGGTGTGCTCTGGGTAGAGGGAATCAAAATCAGGGTCTGCAGAAGGGTCAATACAGCATAGAAATGACAATTCCTGTGGAGTAAGCAAATGGGTGGCCAGGGAGATTCAGAGTCCTGAGATGCTCCCAAACCAGACATGAGCCCAGCAGCATTTATTCCTCACTGAATCATGGAAAAGAGAAGGGAAAGGAGTCATACAAAGGAAAGGAAGAGAGGGGGGAGCAGGAGAGAGGGGAGGAGAGAGCGGCTTGTCAGGAATCGTTTAAAATATTTTGTTTAGAAAAGAAAAATCATTCAATTTCTATTGTGTTCACTCATTGCCATAAAAACATAAAACTTTTGAAATGCTCAGAATAAATAAACAGAAAAAAAAAAGTTTTCATCCAAAAATTTCAAACCAGATGCTTTCAACACGATCAGAAATCAGAATATCTCCCTTTTTTTTTTTTCCAGTATTTTTCTGAGATCACTGTGATTTTACAAAGCTTTTTTGTTTAGATAGAACTATACATTCTATAGTAGAAAATGGTTCAAAAAGTTTTCCAGTCCTCTTCAGGAAAACTGGAAAAAATGGAACCTGGATGTGTAAGCTGGATGTCTATAGGTAGTAAACCATGGAAGATTTACCATACAACAGAGAGTAGCAAACATTTAAGATTATATATAGTGTGACCTTAACCCTGATTTCTACATACCAATTTTCTATGTGTGCTTTTGCACATGTCCAAAAAATGATTGCAGTGATGAGCTGTTTTCTGGATTGAAAGAGCCCAAAAGCCAAACTAAACAATCCTGTGCAAAAGCTGATCATAATTTTTCTTGCCTTTGCTCAGCTAACCCGGCATTAGAGGTATATAAAGCTGTTATATATAACCAAAGGTCATATAGATTCATAATTACAAAAAGAGAGAAGAAAACAAAATGTAATCATGTTATTTTCAAGAGGAAGAAGCCAGCAAGATGTGAATCTTCAAGCAGACTTTATTGACTTTATTTTGTTGTAAATCATACAGTGTTCCTTCCCAGGTTTTGTAAACAGAGGTACTGTGAACTAAATTGTTTCTACAATCAGCAAAGAAAAAAGTTCATTTTCAGGCAAGGAGGTTATAGTTTCTGAGTCCACTACTTGGAGATGAAATATTCATATCATGATTATGTATTTTACTTTCATATTTTTAACATTTCTGTGAATAACTCTTATTTGACAGGGGATTTTTTTATCTCCTTTGCATGAGACATGTTCATAAAATTGAGGTTAATACATAGCTGAGATGTCAAGAGCAGTTACAATTTCATCTATATTTGTCCATGTGGGATGATATATGTATTACAAATAAAATATTCTTTTGTGAACCTGAACTGAATGTAAACATTAAGTGGATCAAATAAAGTCAGATCTAGCTTTTTATTTTCATATAGTATAATAACTTAGGATTTCAAATATAACTGTCATAGGAAAAAAATGTTATTCATTTTTCCTTCTGCCCTTCAAGTGTATTTGATTAAGTACAATGTGCAGTTAGACAGTAAGTTATTGTAAGACTGCTATTTATCAGGGCAGTATTGGTGGCTGTTGTTTAAAAAAAATGTATATTTTTGTCTGTGTCAGAAATGTTATATTAAGCCTGTACCTAGCCTAATCAGATAGGAAAAAGTCTATAGATAAATATATATGTTTTAACCACATTTGTATTGTATTGAATAGTGCTCATGCAATTCAGGAGAATACTGTCTAGTTTTGGGTTTGTTCTGTCCAGCTACTAAAAATAAAGGCATTTATTTTGTTACCAACCTGTGTCACCTACAGTTTTGCATCAAGGCCGCATCCCGGTAGAAGGAAGCTGGTGCATAGCCAAGTGGGAGCAGGTCCCCTCCGGCGTGACCAGCAGGGCAGTGGGCCTCTCTCCCCTTAAAAAAAAATTTTAGAAAAAAAGAAAAGAGGAAACTCTATTTTGGAATCATCTTCTATTGCTATTTTGGAATAAGCCAAAAATAATTTAATTCAAATAGGTGTTCAATACCTAAGAATATGTTCGGGAAGGAAATAAGAAGCAGTTTCCTCAACATATTCATCTTAAAATTGAATTTCTGAAATATTTTTCCAGTTGCAATATTGTAGACAAAATCAAGCTTAGTTCTAAAACAGATCTTGTGAATGAAACAGCAATGATGGATCAATTCTGGGCTGGTCTATTTTCTTTTTGGTGCTCATGATTCCTATATACCTCATTTTGGAAATCTAAGCACACCTGAAGTGAGTGTAAACGAGAAATCCTGTCAGTAGTCATTCTTTAACATAAAATGGCTGTAGGAAATCTATCTTTAGCTTCTTTTTAATTCTGTCAAGTAAGATTTTTCTACATTTGTGATTAAAGCACTAAAATTTCCGTACTTATTTGAAAATGGATGGGGCATATTTTGCCAAATTGCTAATGAATTTCACTGCAAGCAAAAGGACCTGCGTATTTCCTGCCAATTTACTAATGGAATGTAATTATTATCTGTGCAATAGTAACTGAGGGAAGAGTGCTGCTCTGCAGCATGAAGATGTTACTTAGCAGTTTATAGCCATCAAAGTGTTGGGCATGATTTTCAGGAGGGCCAAATGGGAAAGATGCTCACAGCAATGACTGCTCATTGAGGGCATGCCATTCAAGAACTGTGGTAGCTTCTTACAATTTCAGCATTTTAGGTAAGACAGAAACTTTCTTTGATTGATGATGGTTTAATGATTGAGGTGTCCACATTGGTGATGCCAGTAAGTGCTGTAGAGCCATGGCTGCAAAAATCTGTACCTCCCTCTGAAGCGGAGAAGGAGCACGGGCCAAGCTGAAGGTAAAAATAAATGGTCCCTGCTGCCCAGCCAGCCTTAGTTTTGCCTCTCTTTCTCCGTCCTTTGGTAGTTTGGTGCCTCTGCAGTTGTCACTTGCTGTCAAGTGTGGTGTAGTAAGTCAGTCCTCACCATCCCAGCAGGTGCTCTGAGTAAAACCTGTGTATAACCTCAATATCAGTAGTTTGTCATGGGAAGGAGCTGTCTTTGAAAGATCGTATTATCTAACAGAACCAGAAAAACAGTGAGGGACTACTGCACTTAGCAATATATACAATACTTAGCAGTTCTACAAGCAGTTCCTTCTTTTTTTGTTTTGTTTTAGTTTGTTTTCTTGTGCGTGTGTTTATATATATGTATGTAAACAAACATCTTTAAAATCTACCGTATCTGAATCCTCCACCGATAGGATTTCCCATTTCAGTCCTGAGCAGCTGCTATTGACATAACGTGTAGTGCAAGCCTAGTTACTCAGTAGGTAAGGAGAAAGTAATTAGCTAGCAATAAAAAAGATTTCTAGCCTCTACAGTTTGTATTTTTACACATAAAGCTGAGGTGACAGAAATACAGCAGAGACATAAACTGAATGCCAGAAGTAATATAAATGACGAGGACTAGTATACCAGTGAGCTATGTAAACTTTATTAGACTCTGTGACTGTTAGAAAATATTATGTGTTCCATCAAAGCAACAAACTAGTACATTCTGCTTCATTCCTGTTTCCTGCATATGAAGAAACTAATATTTGAAGAGATGAAATCTTTATATCAGTTATCTCTTCTGCAGGATAACATTAAATACGTAGTTCAAATATACTTCCAAAACAAATATACTAACTGCAGATCAATGATAAATTCCACTACAAGATGTCAGGCAGCCAGCTTTAATAGGATCACTGCTATATCTTAAGTTTTAAGGCAGGCCATTAAAATGAATTATTTAATCTGTATAAAGCTTCACAGAACACTAGGTTCTGGCTCATTTCTCCATGCTAACAGGAATGAAAAATAGCTGTGAATCCTAGTTCAGCTGGTTGATTATCCTCCTCCAAACTCTGTCTGGAACACTGACAACACAAAGACACAAATGGCTAGAAAGTTGCCTCATATCATCTCTGGACTGTAGCACAAAAGAACAGAGACATCCTTCTTGGCATGACATGTGAAACACTGTCGGTATGGATCAGCTGCACATATAGCGGAGATGTAGAAACACAGGAGAAAATCTCAGGAGGAAAAGAAAGAAAGATTTGGACATGACAAGCTAAAACCCTAATCACTCGGTCATGTTGCAGCAGTTATGCTGCTGAAGGCTAATTGGAATTCCTCCACTGCTTAAATTAGTATGATATTTGCACAGTGGCTGATATTTTTTTATGCATTCACTGCAGCAGCTCTCTATGTAATGACTCCATGTTAAGGAGCAAGTGCAGTTACCCAGTTTTAGCTTTGATAAACAGTGCAAAATTTCCCATCAGTCTGAAGGCTGTTTTTCTACTTCTGGTGAAGGGATTTTACTTGGTCAAGGATTTTATTTGATCAGAGGAGCTAATAACATAGCGGGAATGTCTTTTTTAGTGGCATAACATAATATCTGAATAAGAAAATAAATAAGGTAGGCTTTCATAAGTAGCTTACTTCCTCAATAAAAAGGAAAGATGGAACTTTCACTCCTGAGCAAGACTTATCACACATTTTCAGTGCAAATAGGCATTGAAAATTAGTTCCCTGAATATTAAATCTCTTTAAGCTACTTCATAACAGGTACACAAATGTAAGAAAATCTGGGATATAAAAATATTTCAGCTCCATGCCTAGTGAGTTGGTGCTTAGCATACCCTGCATGAGTGTTTGCATCAGAACTTAGGATACTTGGCACCATCTTTTTGTAGCTAATTTTTATTCATAAACAGTGCTTGTTCATATGCAGTATAAGAAAAGTGTATGTATCATTGGCAAGGCACAAACAAAAGCCAGGCAATTCTTGTAACTCATGCATTCAAAGCGAAACAATTTTTTCTCAGGCTTTGCTGATGTCGTTTCCTAACCTGCTGAAAAATTTCATGTTGCACTGCTCACCCATTTCCCTCTCAGCATGTTATCTCCTGTAAATTCATGTGACTCTCCAGCAATCTAAATAATCCTAAAAATGTTTTTAACAAGTATAGAAAAAATGTCAATAAACAGACTTATTTCACAACACTGTCACTTAAAAATGACACACCACAAATGCAGAAATCTCATAGCAATTATGATAACTGCAGATATGAGCTGAAATGCCAGAAGAAATAGGGATCTGCCAATATGACACTGAATGGCAATATCAAGAAAATGCTGAATGTTTCCATTATTCGGTTTCCTAATGAAGGCTAATGGTCCTGTCTCTGCTGTCAGTGTATGCCACTGTCCTTCTGACAACAAATAATGGGCATGCAATTACAGAGGTGCAAACTGTAATTGCATATTTAAAAATAAAAGTCACATTAGTAATTGATTCTTCTTAATCATGCAATGAGCTGTTGTGCTAAATGTTATCCATCCAGAGCATCTAATTTATCAAAACATTTGAAGTGAGCTGGGATGGCTTTTAGTCATGCAGAACATTGAGGTATAACAAACACCTATACTAAGAGCAAATAATATTTATTTAGAATAAAAAATCCACACATCCACACACACATGCAAACTGTTGTGCCTTTTAAGCCTGCAGTATGTGACTGACGACCCTGAGCAAGGCGGGAATAAGGATAGCTGTTAATAACAAGCTAGCCTTCCTTCCTAAGTCAAGGCACTCCCAAAACAGATGAAGATAGTAAGGGATACATTATATGTGCTTGATCTGTAGCCCTGCTCACCTGAGCCGTAGCCAGACTTGGTCTATATAAAGTTATTTTGTACAGATAGATGATCTACTTGGAATATTTGTAAATGACCGTCATTAAGATGTCATAGAATCACTATGGTTGGAAAAGACCTTCGAGATCATCAAGTCCAACTGTAAGAAGAAATCTCTTCTCTAAATGCAGCTGCAACATGACATAAACATGCAGATGGAATGGAAGGTCTCTGAAAAGGGGTAGAAAAGTAGGTTTTGCATAGCCAGCGCCTTTTGGAATACATTAGAAACTGTGCTAGCATAAACCACAGAGTGGGGAGCAGTCACATCCAGCCAAGCACAGCATGAGCCAGTTAAAGTCCAGGGTAACGCAAGAAAGAGGACCCATCACTCACTCTCTACGTAATTACAAAACCAAAAATCCTTCTCTTTTTCTTTTCCTCATCTTGTCTATCTGGTTTTGATTCAGCTCTCTAAGTCAACACCTTTTTTTGACGTGTCTGCACCATGTCCAAGGAGGCCTAAATTTGACTGGAATGTCTACACATTATCACAATAGAAATAATAGAAATAATAAATATATCTCTGCTCTGCTTCGACAGTCACTTCCCCAGTACAATACTATTAGCAATATTAAGTCACAAGCTAGATGTTCTTTGGCTTTCATTTGCTATGAGTAATGTCTGGCTGCTTTTATATAACCTTCTTGTGAATGCAATGTGGTTTTAACAATTAGACATAAAGAAAAAATTCCTAAAATAAAGCATTTTTAAAATTGTCATGTTGCTGTGCAAAGACATATCCTTGTAGTCAGACACTATATTTGGCACGGCACTGTATTTACCACTAAGTTAGCAATTGCTAATAGAGTACAATAATATTTTCATTTAAAGAAGAATTTCATTTCCACTAAGCTGTCTATCATTTTCCCACAGTCCTCTATTTGATATGGAATCTGGAAACATTTTAGAGGCTTATAAATTCAGTGTTCTGTCTCTAGGCCTAAAATGATCCCCTCTGTAATGAAATGTGAATCCTTCAGGATTAGCAGGTAATTAACTTTATGGGTGCTCCTTTCTCCAGCTTGTTTTTAAGGTCTGGGTTAGTATTTAAAATTTATCTGTCCTTTCATTATCTGAAACTCAGGATCTTGCTATGTACACCTGATCTCACAGACATTTCAATTCCATTCCTGGCACCTTCACAATAAAGAATTGTTCTGTCTTTCAAATACAGAAATTTCTTTTTGAGGACAATTACTAAAGAAACCCTGGAGTAAGGGTACATCGTCCACAGGTGCTAAACAGCCTGTGAAAAATATGCTGCCCCTATCATACATTAATAGTAATCTTGTGTTAGAAAAGAACCATTCCTTGAATTTCACTGTGCATAACTTTAACATTAATAGGATTTTTCATACCTATGTATGTGAGTAACTTTCCAAAGAACTTTAAACTGTAAGCTCTTTAAGCTAAGACATATGTTTATCCTTGTCTCCTATTCTGGACCAAGGATTTTTATGAAAAATATCTAAATACAATGGCTTTTTTTCACATGGTTCCCAGGTTAGTTACTCAGTAAGCTTGAATTAGCGTATTGCTCTTTGTAAAAGTTAATTTGAGTTATAGAGATGACTGGCAGTATAATCTCAAAAATACTGAATAAGGTTAAAGAGAGAGAGTGGTAAATCAATTGTATTTGTAAATGTAAGCTTGTAAGTATATATACAGAGAGATAATTAGAACTCTTAGAATATTCTTCTAAGAACAAAAGTTCTGTGATAATTTGTCTTCACTCTCCAAAACTGAACTGAAGAAGAAATCCTTTGCAAGTCAATCATTTTGTATGGACATCAAAGGGAAATCAAGAGGTAGAGTGAAGTGTACATCATTACCATCAATTCCGATCTGATTGCAGTCAAAATCGTAAATGCAAGGTCAATGCAGAAGGAAATGAAAAACTTCAGATGTTGAAGGTCTTGCTTCCAATAAATAAAATTTTCAGATGCATATTGGTCCCTTTCCATGGTAACTTGAATGAATTGGCATATTATATTGCTGCCACAAGCAGATCATAACGGGTTTATCTTCTGCAGTGCCATACTAACATAAACCAGCTCTGCCAAACCCTAACACCTCCGGCAAATCAAGGTTAAGCTTGTTCCTGCAAAACAGTTCCAAAATAATCCTCTGCAAGTCAGTGGCATTAGCAATCAATCAGAAGGATATTAAAACATGTTAGCAATCTTCTTTTTAATGAAGATTGGAATGTCTATTTCATTTGAGTGACATCAGGTGAAGCAACATTACTGCCCTGTATCTGCCCTGAAATCAATCCATGCTAAGGCTGGAGGCTTTCTGGATTAAGGCCTAACGTAACAGAGGCATCATATATCACCCTGCACTCTTGTAGGTCTGTATGATAAATGTAGTTTGATGTCCATTCGCTTTTATATATGGCAGCAAAGCAGATCTAAGATCCCATTGCATGCATGTAACAAAGTAAAAACTATTCATGAGGGAAAAAGCATCCTTGCCACGGCCACTTGGGCTTTTATCTACCTAAAACTACATGTACGTTTTTTAATTCTTTTATTGTTTCATTATCAAAACAAAAATCATTCAAGGGTACAATTGTTGCCATTTGCTAGGCCAGTTTTTCAGAGATACCCAAAGCCGTAACAAAGTCTCAGCAAACACCACAGGTGGATTTTTACTCTACATGCTGACAAGCTGAAGGTGGGAGGACTGATAATTAGATTAATATCCGATTTCTTTAAGACTCTTGAAGGGCTCTGAGAGGTGTTAAGATGAAGCCCCAATGTTAGCATATAGAAGAAATGATAGAGATGTACCCAGCTTTCCATATCTGTTGCTTAGATAATTCACACAGAGATTGGCCACACGTCCAAGAACAGGCTTCTAAAAGGTCACTAAAATCAGGCAGAGAGTAATACGAGCAGAAGAGCCAAGTTTCAAAAGACCTACTGGTTACATGCAGTGGAAGGAACCAGCTCACTGTAGGCAGAGAGGAAAAGGTAAGCTGTTAGAAACCTTAGCGGTGGAGATGCTCTGAAACACACCTGCAGAACTGCAAAATAGTGTTTTGGGTGTTTGAAGATGTGGACTGTCATGCTGCATAAAGAAGTTATTATTTGGGGTAGGTACATGAGGCCTCAGTTTTCTGCGCTCACATCTCCCACAGTTTACATTTCCTCATCAGGAAACTAGATTACTAGAGCTTACTAGAGGTACCTTCCTACAGGTCAGGTCTTTAAACACAGCAAATGAAACAATCTGAAACTCGACTATGTCTATTTTAATGCTAAGTACTACACTCATCTTGAGGGAAAATTTATACTCTCAAAACAGCGCACCTGGGGAGGAATAACCCCAGGCACCAGTACAGATTAGGGCTTGACCTGCTGGACAGCAGCTCCGCAGAGAGGGATTTGGGAGTCCTGGCTGACAACAGGTTAGCCATGAGTCAGCAGTGTGCCCTCGTGGCCAAGAAGGCCAATGGGCTCCTGGCTGCCTCAGGAGGAGTGTTGGCAGCAGGTGGAGGGAGGGGATCCTGCCCCTCTCCTCAGCTCTGGTGAGGCTGCACCTGGAGTACTGGGTGCAGTTCTGGGCTCCCCAGCACAAGAGGGACATGGAGCTTCTAGAGAGGGTGCAGCTCAGAGAGACAAACATGGTTAAGGGACAGCAGCACTCACGGTATGAGGAAAGACTAAGTGAGCTGGGCCTGTTTAGTCTGGAGAAGAGAAGATTGAGAGGCGATCTGATCAATACGTACAAATACCTGAGGGGAGAATGTAAAGAAGATGGGGCCAAACTCTTCTCCGTGGTGGCCAGTGACCGGACAAGGGGTAATGGGTACAAATCAAAACACAGGAAGCTCCACCTCCATTTGAGGAAGAACTTCTTTCCTGTGAGGGTGTCAGAGCCCTGGAACAGGCTGCCCAGAGAGGCTGTGGAGTCTCCTGCTCTGGAGATGGACTCGCCTGGACAACTTCAACCATTCTGTGATTCTATGAAAACCTTTATTATTGGTCCACCTGGTGTCATCGGAGAGAGCATTTATTGCTTACTTTAAATATCTACTGTGTTCCAGCTCTGCGATGCTGTATACAGTAAGGCTTAGATATTTCTAAATTGTTTTTAAATCCCGCTATATCAAAATTCTTCGACATATACTGTATTAGTAATTATGGGAAGGTAGAATGCTCCTTGTAAAAAGTTTTTTTTTCTTTTAGTTAGTTTTACTGTCCCTGTTTCTCTATATATGATATATATATAAATATATAGGTATATATAAATATGTAATGGTATATATAAATATATAATGGTATATATAAATATCTGGTGCAGAAGACTGCATAAATTAAGCGGTTTAAATATCAAAATGCAACATGCTGGGACGGAGATACTTGGCGTCTGCATGCCTTGTACACTAGTTTATAATAATGGCAGATTGTGTCCAGAAGTTATATTCCAGCTAAAAGACATTTTGATTTGATACTTAGAATAGTTTGTTACCCCAGTTATTGTGTTGCAGATTGTGTTTCTGATTTCGGTTTACTTATTCTCATGGACCCAATTTTCCAGGCCACTCCCCATCCCTATTTGCCACTACTGTTCATGGGTGATGTGCACATGCAAACATTAGACTCTGCATGCTCTAGACTTGCTAGTAAACTGTATAAATGGATAGTTGAAAGAGCAATTTTTAAAGTAAATAAACTGTCATGAAAAAACAGTGTTTATACTGTTAAAATATTTCCTGTGATTATTTCTGTTTGATTTCCTAAGTGGATTTGTTAACCAGCCATTGGAATATGTGTGTTATACATCCAACCAATTGATACTATGCTGGTAGCTGAATGAGAACACTGCAACAATTTTTACAGTTCCAGACTTTAAATACAGAATGGCAAGCAGGCAAATGCCTCCCTGAGGGGCTTTTAAGAAGCAGAAATCTTAATGAGCTCATCACTCAGAAAAGCTGAATACCTGCCTGGGGACAGGCAATGAGGACGGTAGGGGAATCATGCATTATGTTTTTGTTCAGCCTTAGCGTTCCAGCTACACTCGCCTGGTGACTGCTGCCATGCAATGTAATAGACACCAAAGCAAGACTGAGCAAGACCGAGGTTATGCTGACCCAAAGAAACACTCCGTGTTCAGATCATTTTTGTAAAGGGTGAGAATGCAAATTCTTGCAGCAAAGAACCTTTTCTGCTTCTTTCTCTTTTATCTTATTTAGTCTGTAACCACAAATATGGCTCTTAGATATCTTGCCTGCTTCTACACGTGTTTCTGCAAGCGAGAACTGTTTGCTTTGTAAAGTCAGAAGAAAACAGCAGCTAAAACACTTTCATAAGCTCTCAAACCTTATAAATGTATAATGTTGGCAATCTGCAGCTTGATTTTTTTCTTGCAGAAGAAAGCACATAACACACTCAGGTTTGCTTGTATTTTCCTATTAGTTCCTGGGCAGTATTTAAAATAAATAAAACTAAAAATTTGTGTGTATATCCCACACAGCACACCAAAAGGCTGTAACAGACAGACAATTAAGATTAAACTCTCAACATCCAGTTATCCTTATATACTGAATATGCTTTATGGCTTGTTCTAACGCATTCTGCTCAAAGTCTTTCGGAGACCTGGAGACAACTTCCTCCAAGGCTCTGTTTAGCCTGGATGACGTGAGCTGGTTTTGTTTTGTTTTCTTTTTAATTTCCTCTCAGCAACCCAGGGACTTAGTGAGTCACTTGCTCCATGAGATGTTCAGTGCATGAAACAGAGAGAATAGTTAAATAGAGATGTGGGGGGAAGGAATAGGAAATCTGACAGCTACAGCAAGTGGGATGGTTTGGGGGCTTCGATGCAGTGTCCCAGTTATGGGTACCCAGATGTCAGGATGAGAAAGGAGCTTCCCCCTTGTCCAAGCTGCTGTGTATTAAGGAAAGAAACTCAATTGCACAGGGTGTGTCATCTGTAAAGCACTTCGCCTGTCTGGAAGCACTAGTAAAATTGCAGCCTAACTGCCTGGGTCTTTGCCTTTTGCAGCATCGCTTATCTGCAAGTAACACAGCAAAGCCAGAATAGACCCAGAGGTTATGGAGACCATAGTCCATTGCGTTTTACTTTCATGATACATGTTCTCCTACTGCCTACTGGCCTCTAATCACAAGGCAACTCCCAGCTGCCCAGCCTCCTTGTGTGGTACCTGCCTTCCTTTGGGGTGGCATCACTCAGAAAACCAGGTGTCTCAGACTCCTTGCTAACTCATGCACCCCACATGCATGTCAGGCCTTGAAGCAAGCAGCTGGCCACCCTAATCTTTTTTTTTGGTGACACGGGAGAGCCACAGACAGTTAAACTATAACCTTAAGTTTTTGACCAGTGTCCTGCAGAGAGATAAAACATGTCGTGCCTTATAAAATCTAGCTGTAGGTTGTACAGCATTATCTCAGAGTAGACTCTGCCTATGAGAAGATGTAATTAGATTATGAAAAAATGCACAGGAGGGGGCAATCTACAGCAAATTCAAATATGACAAGCACCTGCATTATAAGGGGAAGGAAAAAAAAAACAGCAGATCATAAGTAATGTTTTACAGTACCACTATTGTCTCCATCCCTCCAGCTAATTTCTTTGTGTCGGCTCAGCTCTCTGGCTATATCTCATGTAGGTTCATATTGTCCTAAACAACTTTTTCCTACTCTTTCAGACTCCTTTTATGACCATTTCAATTATATGCTTCAGGTGAGGACCTGAGTTATCAGTGATTAACTACTGTGGGGACTGGTTTCATGCAAACTAGGCAAAGCGCCAATGTGCAACCTAAAAGCAGTTCAGTTTGCCAAAGTTCACAATATGGAAGAGTTTATCATGGCCCTGCTACTTGGATCTATAGCATGAGTGGGACGAAGGGTGCATAAGGCAAATTGGCTGCAGCTTGTCTTTCTTTATCCCATCTAGTGCTGAACAGAATAAACCAGCACGGCAGGAGTAAATGATCCATGGCAAAGCTGATCTTAACCACCCCCCCTGATTTGGCAGCCAGTCACTAGGGCAGGAGACAAGATAATTCCTGTCAGCCTCAGTGAGTTCTGTAATGAAATCTGACAAATTGAATAGATAGTTCCTATTAATGTAACTAAATGAATTATTGCAAATGGGAGAGGTGGACATTGATCTGCCTTCATATATGGATTCTGCTTTGGAGGAGGGGAGCTTGGTCTTAAATTCAGGCTGTTGCTGCCTGAGGTAGGAAATCACTGTAATGAATCAGTTCTGCAGTTTCAATATCCCCAAACCACCCGTTTAACACCAATATCAATAAAGATAAAGGGAACCACAGAAGAGTGGTCTGGATGCAGAGCCTTCAAGAAAACGTACAGGACAAGATATGAATGGCTGCTTTTCGGGTGATGAAATGGGACTTTCAAAAGTAGGTAAATGTCATGTGTTTAGCTGAATGTTAGGATACTAGTAAAGGATAAGAAGACTCTGACTGCTGTCCTTGACAAGGCCACTTTATGCATAAGCTGCTAAATAACATATTTCACTTATGGTGCAGAATCATAGACATCTTCAATGAATGTCTGATTTCAGGCATCTAGAATAAGGCACATAAATTCAACAACTAAAGAAACTTTAGTATTTCTGCTGTGTCATCAGAGCTGGGGCACTGGAATATCCACGTCAGACCTGGTTGTCCATTTTGAAAATGTAATTTTTTTATGCCTTCATATTCCTGCAAATTAGGTCTCAAAAAGGCAGAGGGTAGTTTTTGTTCTCTGTCTCTGCTGTTGTCTGTAATAAAAATCTTGCCATACAGCTGCCTGTGCTGGCTGAAGGGCACTTCAACCAGCACAGGCAGCTGTATGGCAAGATTTTTACGGAAAGAATTTTGGGAACAGAAAAATTAAAGGAGAATCACAATAAAGACTGATTTATCATGAGGTAGAGGAAGCCTTCTTGGAACCCTGTAATGTGAGGAACTTCTGGGAAAGAAGCTTGAGCAACTCTTGTCTTCATATATCTATCACTTCCAAGACAGGTCGGGCAAAAGATCTTGCAGAGCTATTATGCTGAACACACAAGATTTTTATCAAGTTGTTCAGCTAGGATGGCTCAGCTTTCTGCATCCTGTAGACTGGTGATGTCTTCCCCTCTGTCTTCACCCAATATAACACATTCGCTGTTCAGCTGTACAAAAATATTTGGATTTATTTTATATATTACTTCTCCAAATCAGAGACATATAGTTTTATTTTTAAGGGTATTTCCTCTGGTACAGTTAACAATGAATACCTGATTTCAGGTACTATTGGCTATTTTGTAGTATCTATTCAGGGTTTTTGAACTACTATTCTAAGATCACAGTGGATTTTTTTTTTTAGTGCAGATTTAAATTTTGCCATGTATAAATTAACTGGAAGTCTCAAAATCTTTAGGGTGAAAGTTTAACCATAAGTGCAGAAGTAGCTTAGATTTATTTACTAAATGTGTGTGATTTCAACATACCTTATGCATCAGTTCACTATTATAATGAAGGTGTTCACAAAACAGAAGAGCAAAGTGTTCTCCAACACTTTGAAAATTCAAGGCAAATAAGGTACACCTGAAGATTTTCCACAGATTTCTCCCCAAATGCTCCTTTAAAGACAGAAGTCCTGGCTGCAGAGACAGGGCACATCACAACTGTCACAAAGGTACAGCCTCCCTGTGCAGAGAGCCCTCAGCTACTGACAGTCCAGCAGTGATCTGCAGCGTTGAGGTAATTTCAATAGTAAGTTGTGCAAGAAGCATAATCAGCAGATGATTCTCTGAGAAGAAAATATTGGCTTATCTCTCTTGTTTCTCTGGGGAAGGGTACAACAATGACTATTGAAATAGCATTATCCTAGAAAAGAAATCCTAGTATCTCAGAGTGGGTCCATGAAAAGAAACTTATTTCCCCAGTTTTTTTCTGTCCTATTACAGAGGAGGTATGCACGCCTAGAACTGAGATTAACCTGACCATTGCCTCTGCAATCACAGCTAGCTTTTGCAGGCTGAATTATTGGTATCTATTTGTTGCTCCAACGTACCATGTTATAATACACCAGGGACCTTGAATTAGTTTTGATTTCATCCCTGGTTTATGTTCTATAAACATGCCTGTTCCCACAGCAACCAGTGTTAACAAACCTTCCTAAAATATTGCTGGCCAAACTTCCTAAAATATTGCTGGCCTCCCGAATTTGATTAACTGTTCTAGTCAGCATACCTCAAATTAGTTTTTAAAATGGACCTGGGGCAAACACTGAATCAGATGAATGACTGTGTTGCTTAACGCAGTAAGTCATCAATGTATACAGTTAAAATGATGCCTGTGTAGCCTGTGGGTAAGGTAGAAATGCACTAATCTACACAGAATCATGAAGAGAAAATAAGAAAAAAACAAGTTTGAATGTAGCCTCCGGTTTGAAATGTCCCTGCACCACTAATTGTGGCGTAGGCAGCCTGCCGCAGGTGAAGGATCTCTCAGTGCAACACCTCTCTCTGATTGACATTTGTCACAATCCTACTGCTCACTCATCTCAGAAACAAAAAGAGAAGGACAGAAATCTCAGAACCACTATACAATGCCATATAGATTTTAGATCTGCCTTAAATTGCTCTCTGTGTGCGTGTCTGTGTACATGTACATATATGTATCTGTATATTTTAGTCTAGAAAAGGAGAATCTAATGGATCTGACTTGAATGAAAATAACATTGCTGACTACTTTTCTACCAGCACCTTGTGTGATGGTGTGCTCATTCCCCCTCAAATGTGCTCTCCTCCTCCCCCAACCTGATCTCTTCATAAACAGCAAATGGGCAGGGGGAACTGAGCATGCACCAACCAAAATCCATCTAGTATGCAAATATGACTACAAGTCAATCACTTTACCCCAAAAATAGAGGGCGGCCCAAAGCCCACTGAGCTCTCCTGAACAGCAGAACCTCCTCAAGGTTGGGAAATTCCTTATCTGTGACAGATCCTTGATAAGTGACTAATAGCACGTTGAATTGTTGCTAACTTTAATAAATTGCATCTCTGATTGATTGCGTACATAATTCTTTAGATATAAACTGTTGACCAAGTCTGACACTGAGATTGTATCCAGCCAATGAGCCTTCTTAGACTCCTCTGAGAAGGAACTTGGAAAGCAAGGGGGTCCATTCTGAACCTCATGACTCAGCAGGAAGGTCTCCTTGATAATTTTATCTGGCCCTGTCCTCCATGCAGTAAATAACTGAGTGTACCTTGCCATTGACCCTTGTTAAAAATGTTTTATTTAAGACTGAACATTGTTTAATCAACATCTTACCTCAAGAAATCGTACTGCTGCTTCTCTTTACAAATGAAGTGAGTGAGGCTGACCAGGTTTCTAGGTCCTCTTTCTAGCCCCTTTTGAAGACTGGAGTGACACTTGCTTTCTCCCACTCGTCAGGTACCTATTCTGATTACCATGGCCTTTCAAAGGTAAGTAGCCTTGCAATGACATCATTGAACTCCTTCAACACTCCTGAGTGTATCACATTAGAGTCCATGGATTTGCATATAGCCATTATGCTTAAGTGACAACCAACATACTCCTTCTTGACCAATTGGAAATCTTCTTTTCTCCAGACATTTCCCCTGGTCTTCAGGATCTGGGATTACTGAGGACTGGTCTTAGCAATAAAGATTACGGAGGGGTGGTCTTAGCAATAAAGTCTGAGGCAAAGAAGGTGTTCAGTATGTCTGCTTTTTCTGTATACTTTCTATACTGTCATCAGGACCTCCACCCCATTCAGCAGCAGGCCCACATTTTCTCTAGTCTTCATATTGTTACTGATATATTTTAGAAGTACATCATGTTCTTGACTTCTCTCATCAAATTAAACTCCAGATGAGCCCTGGCCTTCCTAGACTCATGCCTGCTTATTTGGACAACATCCCTATATTCCTCCCGGGTTAGTTGTCCCTGCTTTCACTTTTCTGTGTATTTCCGTCTTACGTTTGAGTTTTGCTAAGAACTCCTTGTTCATCCATGCACGTCTCCTGCCCTCTTTACTTGACTTCTTGTTCTTCTCACTGGGATCATTTTCCTTCTCGGACTCTATCCCATGGGATTATTCCAAGCAGATGCCTGAAGAGGCCAAAATCTGCTCTGCTAAAGTTTAGGGTTCTGATCCTGCTCTCAATGATCTTGTGGTCACTGCAGTTAAGTTTGCTCCCAAACTCCACATCTCCAACCAGCCCTTCTTGTTTTTAAGCATGAAATTTAGCAGAGCACCTCTCCTCGTTGGATCCATGATCACCTATATCAAAAAGCTATCAATGATGCTCTTCAGGAAGCTCCTGGATTGCCTTTACAATCACTTTTGTAAGTGCTGAAAGACGAGATAAGCAGTAAATTTTTGTCTTAAGTGCTAACTGTGCCTGAGCAAGAAGAGTTAGGTGCTGTGTGTACGGATGTCTGGTTAATACAAGACTGTGAAAGAAGGAAAGCAGAGATAATGTGGATCTGCAAGACTCCAGATACTTCTGTGGAAAAAAATGCACCATTCATACTGTGGAGACAGGAGATTACTTCCTGATATGTTTACAGTATTTTGTGTCAGTTAATCTTTTAATTCTTTTTTTATGCTCCTGAGTTAAATAAAGGAGTCCTCGTATTATGCTCTATAGCCTGGATTTTTTTCCCTGACAGTAAAGATATTACTTCAACAGTAAAATGAGTGAAGGACAGTGGTTTTGATGACTTGCTTACTGAGAATAAAAATGCAAAAGCTATCACTTAAAATTTTACTAGCACTCAGTGCCAAGGTCATACTGAAAGAGTCAAAGGAACCTCACTGACTTTCTTAGCAATCTTTACTGCTCACACTGCTAGAAATTGGGAAAGGAGAGAAGCAATGATCTGTTTTTTCATTTGTTTGAAGGGTCCCTTGGGATGAAAGTGTGCATGTGTGTTTCTGATAAAAATCCACCACTGGGTTGACTGCTTTGCTTAGGGAGTCAGCATCTGGATAGTATTATCCCACTGTGTTTATACCTCTTACTCTTTTTTTCTTTCTTTTTTTTTTTTTTGGTAAATATTATTTGTCATAAAAAGTTCAATCCTTCATTTATCCTTTGTTTTATCTTTTGCTGTGTATGGTTTAATAAGCCATTATAGCATATTACTATTATTATTTAATCTTCTGGCCCCATTGGTTGTGTCTGAGCTAATGGGCTTGGGAATGCTTCCAGGCTTCTGTGTTCTGTTATCTGTGCCCTTATCAAGTCCTGTCTATCTATTAGATTGAGGCACTGGCATGCATTTCTTCCCCTCCACTATGCACTGGCTTCCGCAGAGATGAAACCAGATTGCTCAGGGTAGACAGGAGTCGTGATGCTTTCTTGTCAGATTCCAAGTACAGACAGCTGGGGAAGCTGGATCCTGGGATGTACTTCAGTGTGCAGCATAGAAACAGCCATGGTGAAAACAGGGATGTGCTCCTTGGCTTTAAGCCAAAGAGCAAGTTCTCAAAAAATGCAACCTTTAAAGGGGGGATTTGGCCTCTGTAAAAACCTGTGGCCCAAGGTTTTTGGAGAGCCAGCTGTTGACCTGCTAAGACATTCATCTTCTTTGAACCATTTCTTTTTACTGAAGCAGAAAGTCCCAAGTGTCTCCAATAACTCTTATGGTCTTAGGTCTTAGTAAAATCTCTCCTAACAAGCTAAAATATAAATGAATATTGCAGTTGCCTGGCTAGTCTGTTATGGGCTGATCTCCTGCCAGCTGTGGCTGCTTGACTACCTTATCCATGAATTTCACTCAATACCAGAATATGTCCCTATTTAGGTTTCCAGCTCTTCAGGCAGTGTGGTAAGCAGAAAGCACTGGCAGGTTGTTGTCCAGTATTCAGCAGGATCTGGCTGCCCAGCACCTAGAATACAAAGTTACCATAAAAGCTTTGGTTTCCACTCAAAAAAAGGGTCTAACACATCCTACTGCATGTTCACTAACTGTTTACACAGTTTATCTCTGTATTTCATATGTTAGCATATAAAAAATCACACCTCTGCTCAGGCAAAATCCTTCTAGGCGTCTGGAACTGCTCCCACTTGGAAGTACTTTCCTTGAAATTTGCAGGTGTGGGTTGGGTCTAGTTAGGATATAAGGCTCTGGTTTCTGTTAGACATGTCATAGCTGACAGGGTTCAGTATTTCATAGTACAGGGCCTCTGTAGAAGCTGAGAGATTCTCTGCCGGCTGTCAAGCATAATTTCTGTAATTAAGGATCCTAAGGCTGTTTTAGAAGTATATAGGGCTCTTCAAAGGATGTGGATCTGTTGTCCATATTGCCTGTCCCAGAGAAGACTTCTGAGGGGAAGAGAACAGCACGAGGTTCAGGTTTCTGTGGCACAGAGCCCTGGATAGACTCTGTATTCTTTAAGTTCTTGGCTTAGCAAAAGTTTTTATTTTCATTGTGATAGGGAAACAGTTAAAACAGCAAACTGCAAGGGAGAGGAGAGTCCAGACACTTTTCAGAGAGAAGCCAGCGTAACTTTTGTGTTGTGACAGGCTAACTGCTGCCCTCCAAGTAAAAGGGTCAGCATGAGATCATGCGGAAGGAGCAGCAGTACCAGCAAAGAGAAGCATCTCAATGATTCATCCAGGACAACTAAAAAGAAATGATGGATGATATATTGAGCACAACAGATTTCCAAAGAAGAGCAGTATTCTTACAGCCAAACATGTTTTCTCTTAGGTTCCAAGGAGTAACCACTTACAAAAAAAAGCAAGAACCCCTGGCTGGAGGCTCCTCTAGATGAGGCACCCGAGAAAAATGAGGTAAAGTTGCTCTTTCTTTTACTTGAATTTTTAAGGCCAGATTTAAGCCTCTCAGACATTCATAAGCTTAGTTGTCTGTCTCAAATGAATAGATTGGCATTCTCAGGCAAATTTTTTCCATCCATCTACCTTCCATACTGCTGGCATCACTCCTAAAGGGAAACAGCTGGAAACAGCTCTTTGTTCATATTGTAGTGCTGGGAACATTAAATTGTCCTCAAGTATTCAAAACTCTAACAAAGCATCAGCAACACCTATTGTTTCCAATAAGCTTATTTTGAACAACATGATGAAATGTAGAGATACATAAATAGTTTAAACAAACAAGTCTCTAGGTGACCCTCCATGTGCAGAGGGGTTGGACTAGATGACCTCTAGAGGTCCCTTCCAACCTTAAGCATTCTATGATTCTGTGATTCTAAGTATGGTTCAGAGACAATCCAGATATAGCTGTAGAGCACACAGCCCAAGCTAATGTAGCCTGTTGCTGGGGCATGGTTGCTTTGAGCCATTGTGCCACCTCTAAATTAAATCTCCTTCTGTTATCCCCAGAGCTAAAGAAAGGGCTGGTACCCAAGGAGCAAGGCTGGGGTTAGGCAAGGCAGCAATGGCCCGTGGAACACACTAGAGAAAAGAAGCATTCCAGGCGGTTGGGAGGAATCGCAGATCTTGCACATGTTCAGCAGGCAAAAAAATGTTTCATGGTAGTGCCAAGTATCTCTCTGCAATACTGAGTTACATGATGCAGTCATATCAATCAGGTCCCTCAGGTCTCTTTCAAATACATTTGAGGAAGAGGCTGTTACTGTAAGACAAGTGTTAACCTGAACTCAGAATAGTTTGTTTCCCAAAAGCAGGAACTCTGAATGTTTCACATAATGTTATTCTCTCTCTGATTCATTCTGTTGGACACAATGCATTACTCATTTTGCAGACATAAAAGAACTACCTCAAGATAAGCATAGAAAAAAACCTGAAAAACAGAAAAGTTAAGGCATAAAAACAGTCCTTAGGAGGACAGCATTATGGTAAAACTGACTGATTAAAATATAGCAAGCATAGTTACAAAAATAAAAAGATGTGTGAATATTTATACTGGAACAAGCGCACTTAGTTTAATGGACCTATGGTTAGTACTACTCTCCTGTGCATTATATGCAGTTTATCACACTAAATTCATTTACAGATGTGATGGGCAGCATCACTGCCTAGGACACACACATCTGACTGAAAGGAGTATGGATTTGTGAGAGGCCACAAGCGTTTTAAATGGATGTTTTCTTAAACACACTAAATAGGGTACATCAAGAGTCAAAGTAATATATAATTTGTTGCTTTTTGGACTGATATTCTTTTGCTGAGGCCAGTCTTGAATATGCATGAAAGGGTAAGGGAGAGAGAAGCAGATCAGTTTATAAAAACCACGTGTTTGCGCTTCTTTTCCAGGTTCCTTTAAAAAATGAGGTGTCAACTACCAAGCTGGCATTTTACCCTACACTCTTACCTTGCAAACCCTACACTCTTACTCGCAGACTATTAAGATAAGTCTCTCTTGCTAAGGCTCATGAAGCATTAAGCAGCCTGTTGGTACCATCCTCTCCAAAGGAAAAGAATGTTTCACATCTCCTTTTAGCCAGAGTGCTTCTCACAATACTTGGATCAACTGCATTTTCAGTGTTTAGAAGTCAAATGTGTTTCCAAAAGCCTGCCATAAGATACCCACCTTTACTGAAATAGGGTTTACATGGATCCTTTATCTCTGTTAGATTGAGAAGAGGATATTAGATACGCTGATTTGATAGTATTCATCCAGTCAGTATAATAATGTCATTTATCATGTTGCAATGCAAAGCTCAGAACAATTAGTTCAGAATACACAATCACATCTCACAAGGAAAAACGTGTTAAGGTCTTTAGTTTTTTTAGTTTAAAAACTCTTTAGTTTTTCCATTTTTTTTATGCAAAGGTTTATACCCTTTTTTATACAAAGCCACATATAACATGCCTTTGTAATAAATAATCTAATCCATTATGCATACAACATTAGCGTAACGTAGAGAATCAAATGTTTCTTGAGCTTATCATGGTGAAAATCAGGCTGATATGCAGTCATAATACTCTAATAATTTCATTAAAACATAAGTATCTGCCAAGTATTCATGAGGCTTTTCTTCTACCTTGGAATCAAACCTACTCAAAAGATTCACCTGGGGATTTTCCTTGAAAATAAAGACGTCTAAGAGTTCTTGTATACATCTTAAAGGGATATTTTTCATATTTAGTGATCTCTATACTATCTCTATACTATACTGTTAAAGCATTTAATTCTTTTGTGATTCCCTCAAATTCAGTGCTTCTTTTCCCTAACTTTTCTTGCTTTGAATTATTATTCTATGCATTTCAAATCAGAAAGGCACAGCTGAGGTTAATGTTACCATTAGTTACAGAAATAAAGAATTGCTCTATATTTTGTTCATAAGTAAAATAGAAATTTACATGATATCATATTCACATTTGTCATAAAACGGTATAGCTGCACTGATTCAAGGACTGGTACAGCTTTGTTTATTCCTGCTAAAAGAAATGTGGAAAGTATTACATATTCCAGACTGTAAAGGTACAATTCAGTCCTGATTTCTATGACCAGTACCACTGACATCATCACAGATCATGTCAGTACCACTGACATCGGATCATGGATCCGATCAGGTGAGCCAGGTTTCCTGTACAAAGTAAACAACAGTTTGTTTCTTATCAATACGTTTTCAAGATCATTTAAGCAGTTTCACATATCGGTATGTATGTATATAATGTATGCACACATAAACATATGTAGTGATCTTGCAAATTCTTTCTGTGTGAGTCATTTGCTCAATACTAATCAGTAGGGTTTTGTGTACCTGTAACAACAGCTCCTGTCATCAAGATTTAAAGTACATGGGGCACTTGGAATTATAAAATCTATTTCTAAGAGAATGATTGATTCAATTCATTACCAGCTTTCAATATAAATAAAAACACTTTCCGAATCCTGGAAAGAAAAAGTCATACAGCAAGTGCAAGTGATAATAAATCTCCTGTATAAATGTTAACAAAATGGACTCAAGATGCAAAATCATTCTACACTGCCATGTTGAATACTCTATAAATAAAACATATTTTCTTTTTCACTAAGTAACAATTCAATGAGTTAAACTAATTCAGTGTAGCTGAAAATGCTTAAAAGCTGGCTCTAGCAGAGTGCACAGTAAAGGTCTTTACTGACTGATTAGCAATTTGTTTCTACAAACACTGCACAGCAGTTGCCCTACTTTATAGTAGGCTATTAGACCCTAATGAAAAATGTGCATTTTCATTAGAGTTAATGGTCTTGAACAGAAGCTCTAAGCTTCCAGAAGACCTTATTCTGTAGCTAAATTCTGAATTCGTGTCTGTGATTATAGCCTTTGTCCCTTGGTTGTATAATATATGTACCTATCACAGAGGCTCAGGTTACAGCGTGATTGTGGTGAGCATGTAGAGTGGAGTGTGTATCTCTCAGATGAAGAAGGCAATTTTTTTGTGACGAAGCAGAATATGTCTTTTTCAGCAGAGAGCCTGTTCACTGGAACAGGCTGCCCAGAGAGGCTGTGGAGTCTCCTTCTCTGGAGATCTTCCAAACCTGCTTGGATGCCACCCTGAGCCACGTGCTCTGGGTGTCCCTGCATGTGCAGGGGGGTTGGACTAGATGATCTCTAGAGGGCCCTTCCAGCTTCAACCATTCTGTGATTCTGTGGTCGTCTGAGGCCTGAATGACAAAAGCATAAATACCTTTTCCTTTAGCTGGCTGTTCTCCACCTTTGATACTTTTGGCAGGGAAGAACAACTGTCTTTGCACTTTAAAAGACTGGTGGTGCAGGGTGTTCTGCTATGCATGAGTTCAAAATATGAAGTGGCCTGATCAGGAATTGCACAATAGTTGAAGTACAGTTTTGACCAAAGACCTTAATGTAGCTTATGGATTCAGTTACGCATGAATCTGACAGTACAGCACTGCACAAGGTGCAGGCACCCAAGGGCAGGGGTTTGATCTGCAACACAACCTCTCTGCTATCACCATACCAGCAGCATCCAGCACAACTAAAACTTCACTTGTTGTACAAATCTACAGCAAGAAAAAGTTAAGGATAATCCAAACCAACAAGGAAAACAAAAGAGGTATCACTTACCTATTTAGCAGATACAACAATAACAGAGGCAGACTGGCCAGCCACAAGTAAGCAGTCTTCCCAACCGCTGTCTGAGCTGGGTGCAGAAATGCAACACCTTGAATGCTCGCTGTAGCTCTCAGTCCAGTAGCTATCCAGAGTCTTTCTTCTACTAACCTGATAATACTATCCTTTCTTAATACTGCTCTTCTTTTTGTAACACTAGGGAGCATGTTTGCACGTTTTAAAGTTTGCACATATTTCAAGATTGCAATTCAGCTGGTCTTATTAACAGCAACATTCTCCTTTGCGCTAGTAGCAAGATTCTTCTTACAGTCCCCAGATAGATTTTTGGATCATTCATTGCCTATTTTCAGATGTACCTTATTGAAGTATACATTGGGCTGATTTTCAAGTTGAGCTATATGTTTTCCCTCCTACATTAGTTCATACTAATTTGGAAATGCTTGTGCCAGACTAAGCAAGTTAATCTATGCATTTACATGTGTGTGTGTTATATCTGGCATGTTATTTTTCTGTCTGGTTGGTTGTTTAACTGGTTTGGCTTCATGTTCATCATAGCCAGTTTGGACAAATATCCTTGATCTACAAGCACATAAGTTAAATATGCTTCTATGACATATGTATATTTCTGACTTTGAGATTTCCCTTAATCTTTCATCTGTTTTTCTTACATTCCTGAGAACTGTAATGCCAGATCCTTACTGACTTCTGATTCATAATTAAAGTAAATTATGAACTGTCCTCCATTCTTTCCTCCACTTCTTTCTCAGTCCCTCATGGCCGTTTCTTTTGGTGTTCTATATTTCCTTGTCTTCTGTTTATTCTTTGCTTTGCTTTCCATTTCTTCAGCTGAACCAGGCTTGTGATGATAATCATAACAACAGTAGAATGCAGTGATTTTTGTCCTCTCAAAATTTTGCTTTCTGTAAAGATAGTTATTGATTGTTCATCAAGGTATCTGCAGCAACTCATGATTTATATCCACTTCAGTTCAGATTTTGAGGAGGGAATTACATAGTTGATGATGTGAAAAAGTGTTCTGTATCTGTAATGTTATTTTCTGATTGTGAAGCTTTCTGTAAGAAACTTTTGTTACGCTTCTCAGTTCTTGTTTTTTGGATGTTTTTTTGTTTGTTTTCGTTTTTGTCACGAATCAAAAACTTCTAAAGTTAATCTCAGTGAAATAAACATCTGTGCTCTTAAAATAAGAAACATATTAAGAGCAACTTTTCATCCTGTCTGAATACACTGAGCAACTGAGTTACTACTCAGCTAAGTTACTAATCAGTTACTACTGAGTTACTAATCAGCTAGTTATAGTCCCGAAGGTTCAGTCTGTGTACTCTTAAGTTTGAATACAGAGCTAATATCTAAACCTGTTGAAATCACATCACATGGATGCCCACATCCATGGGCAAAAATATCTAAGATTATTTCATTTAATATTCACCTAAGTCGCCGACAGAAAGTTGGAGTGGTGGCTAAGCTGTGGTCGGTGGAAGTCCAAGGTAGTCCAAGGATTCACAATAAGGGGTCCACCTATCTATATTGAACAGTACAACATAACTACCGCTTTCTTCTCCATTAGTAACCCTCAAGTATTGGAAGATTTACAATCTCTTGGCCTGAGTTTGGGAACTGATAACTCAGGGAGTGTAAATTCATTCATACTGGACAGAAATATGTGAAGCAAACCACTGAACACTGAACACAGGTTCCCCAGACTTCTCTCCAAACTGACAGTACAGGAGGCTATTCATTTATTTTGTATTTTAATAATCTTTGCAAAATAATATTCCTTTGAAGATAATCCATCCTAAAAAAACAAACAAACAAAAAAAACCTTCCTTTAAAGTGAAATTCCCCACTTTCTCAAAACTCCAGCCTCTTACTCCTCCTGCCCACTCCATATGGTCCCATTGGTTCAATTTCCACACACAGATTTAGCAGCCATGGAACTTTTTACAGTAAGAGCCTATGTAAATTATTTGTCTTTAAAAATAAGCACTTCACAACAATCACATTAATTGAAAATATTACTTACACTGATTTGCTGGATTTGATTGCTCAAGTATAACCTAGCACAGTGCTTCTCAAGTTCTTTTCATTAGAAGGCCAACTGATCTTTATGCAAATTGCCCAGGCCAGCTTGTATACTGCTATATCCATAGTTTTCATTTCACAACACAAGAGAAATTAGATTTAATTTTGAAAATTGGCTATTATTAGCCCCCATTTCATTTGCTACCTTACCGCCATGTAAGCTTCCAAGTATGGAAAAGTGCATGGCTTCTTACCGTATTGCTTCAGTTATGTTGCTCACTGCCTAACATCCTACAGATCAGCAGTTTAAGAAACACTAACCTATGACCTTCAATGGTATGAATAATTAGTCACTGGTTCAAATTATTTATGAGATAAGCCTGAAAAAGCACAATGGTCTGAGACATACCAAGAGGGATACAGAAAGAAGTAAGACATGGCTGCATAGTAAGTCATATATATATGACATATCTATATATATACACACACACATATATATATGTATATAGCATATATATATATATACCCAGGTAATTTATATTGACATCTTTACTTTGGCAGGCAGGCATTAGGAGATAATGAAGTTATAGTAAGGTCTCCTCACTTTTTAGTATGAGTTGGGGAGGTTTCTAATCAAAAAAAAAAAAAAAAAAAAAAAAAAAGAAGTCTTTCTCTATCCAAACCAATCTCACCAAGTTGATTCTAATCCATTCCTCTCAAAAATTGGTCCTTTGGGTTGTTTGAGAAGTGTTCTGGTTTTGTTTCACTCTACGAATGACACAATTTTTCTTTTTTTTTAATTAAGTACTCCATTTTAAGATAAAGGGAGATGAAGCTAGTATTTACCTGAAGCTTTCTGGAGACTCCTGCAGTGTAAATCTGAAGCTTCAAAGCATTAGAATTTCTCTTCCAAGTAATGCAATATATCGTTAAAAATGTATTTGAAGATTCAAAGTGAAGGTCAGGATAGTTATTCATCTTTGGGATCTATCTCTTTAATGTCTCTTCAGAATTATTTCTGTGTTCTAAAGTTTACCAAAAACACCAATATTTGTACACCCAATAATTGTGCATTAAATAAATGTTATAACTTTTAAATAATAAAACACACATTTTTCCTTTGAAAAAGTCCAGATGAAGCCTTCTTCTTTTTCTCTTCTGCCCAGTAATTACTTTAAGACAATATGTATATTTGAAAATACAGCTTTACACTGCCTTGAACTTGACATATCTTTTTATGCTTCTAGGAGGAGAAGCTCTTCAGCTCTGCAATACCTGTTCTTTCAGGGGCACATTATCCTCCACATTGACAGCACATGAAATTTATTGGAAGCTGCACATCTCAGAGAATACCAACATGATAAATATGACTGCATTACTACCCCCTCTGAAAATGTTGGTGTTTTCTTCACCTATAAGCTATTACTTTATAAAAGGTGAGAAGAAGAGGAAAACACTGTTACTAAATTTTAACATATTACATTTCCAGCAACTGACTCTGGTTTCAGGCTTTCCTAAGTGAATGAGATTCAGAGTCTAATCTTCTAAATGGCTAATAGCTGGGCTGGATTTCTGCAGTGAACTCAGTTGACATTAGAAGAAAAAGAAAATTACATTATGCTGGACAAAGTACAGATGCCCTGCCTTTTTCCACAATAGCTCTTGTTTATATAGGGGCTTGAGGTTATGTAGTTATTATAGCAAATCTTCAGTAGATTGCAAGAGTCCTATATAAAACTTTAAAATATAATGGAGGAATGAAATATTCTGTTTTTTTTTATTATAAGCATATATGCTACTTGATTGATGTTGCTGTAATTCATCTTACATTACTACCATTAATTTAATGCATTAGTCATTAATTATTTATAGTCAGCCACTGAAGCATTTGTCATAAACATTAGAAAAAGAAAAGAAAAATGATTCTTACTAATATCACTGTGTGTTTAATTTTGTCATATAGTGCAACCTAAGTCATTAGTCACTGATGTAGTTCTTTCTGGAAAGGGCAAAACACTCAGTTATACAGCTGCCCAACAAAATTCTAAAATAGGCTTGCTTTCTGCTGGGTAGCACCAGCTGATGGTCACAAAAAGAGAGGCACTCTCCTACCCTGAACCATTAACTTTTATCAAACCAGAGAAGCTTATTTCTTCAAATATGGTCTTTTTCCCTCTCCTTTGCTTCCTTGGAAAACACATAGGATCAGTCTGCACAGAACAGTACATTAAACTGACTGTCACATTGGCTAGAAGGAGCCAGACGCTATGATGTGCAAAGCTGAGGATCATGGAATTGCTGAGGTTGGACAGGACTTCTAGGGATCATCTAGTTGAACATCTCCTGAGGATAATGCTTAAGACTGTGTTCAATCAAGATTTGAATGTCTCCAAGAATGGAGACTCCACAATCTCCCTGGGCAAACTGTTCCACATTTTATTTATGTTTAAACATATTTTCCTATATTTCAGTTTGTGCCCTTTACTTCTTGTCCTGTCACCAGATGCAATTGGAAAGATTCTGTCTCTGCCTTCTTTACAGTCCCCAGTCAGTGATAAGATTTCCCCAAGCCTTCTCTCTACAGTCCCAGCTCTCTCAGTCTCATATGTCAGATGATCCAATCCCTTAATTAACTTCATAACCTTTCACTGGACTCGCTCCAGTATATCCATGTTTTTTTTGCACTAGTGACACCAGAACTGGATGCAGCACTGACATGTAGTCTCACCATGGGTAAGGGGAGTTTTGCATCATCAAACAAACTTGCTGATTCTTTGTCACTAGGGAATGGCCTACATCTGGACCTTGTGCTCCTGAACACAACCCTCTGAACCTGGCATTTCAGCCATTTTTCAGTTCAGCTCACTGTCTGCTTGTCTGGCTCCAAGTTCACTGCTTTTTTCTATGAGGATGTTTTGGGAGACTACATCAAAAGTCCACTCTAAAGTCCATAACATGCACTCCTCTCTCTTAGCCACTGAGCTAATCATCTCATCACGGAAGGATCAGGCTGGTTAAGCATGATGCCCATTCAAAAATCCATGCTGACTCCTTCTTGTCCTTTGTCGGTTTGGAAATGGTTTCCAAGAGGATTTTCTCCATTCCCATCCAAGAGATCAAGGTGAGGCTGACCACTCTGTAGTTCCCCAGATCCTCATTCTTGCCCTTCTCGAAGTTAAAGATAATATTTTCTTTCTTACATTAACAACGAGTGACCGTATAGTGACATTGGCCAAATTCCTCAGCGCTTGTGGCTATATCCTGTGAAGCCCAATGGACTAATGTATGTCCACATTGTGTAAATGCTCCCTAACCTGATCCACCTTCACCAAGGATAAGTCTTCCTTTCTCCAGTCTTTCCCTCCAGTCTAAAGGGCTGCAGGTTTCTAAAGACGGGTTTTATCACACAAGGAAGATATTGAGTGCTTTGGCCTTTTCCACATCCTTTGGTATCAGGATCCCTGCCCACCCCACAACCTCTCTAGCCTTCTTTTGGCTGTCAATATACCTGCAGAAGCCCTCCCTGTTGCCCTTCACTGTCCTCACCAGATTCATCCACAGAAAGGCTTTGGTGTTACTAAGCCCATCCCTACCGACAGTGTCTCTGTATTCCTCCTAGGTAACTTGTCTCTGCTTCCACCTCTTATATGCTTCCCTTTTATGTTTAAATTTTATCAGGAAGCCCTTGTTGATCCAGGCAGGCCTCTGCTTGATTTCCTTTAGGAAAGATAAGCTTTTAGGGAGCTGATCCTCCAAGAGATGATGATCCTCAAAAATCAATCAGCTTTCCTGGACCTCTCTCCTTGTCAGGTTATATCCCCTGATATAACTCGGAAACCACTTCCAAGCAAATCCCTGAAGAGGTCAAACTCTGGTGTCCCGAGATCTGTGGTTGGGATTCTTCTGCTTGCCTTGTTCCCTTCCCACAGGATCCTGAACTCACTTCAGCCAATACTGTTCCCAGCATTTGCATCCCTGAGTAGTTCTTCCATATTTATAAGTATGAGGTCCAGCAAGAGCACCTCGCCTCTTTGGTTCCTGAGTTACCTGTATCAGATATCATCAGTGAACTTTCAGAAATGTCCTGAATTTCTTGTCCTCTGTTGTGTTGCCTTTCCAGCAAGGACTGGAGTAGTTCAAGTCCCCCAAAAGGCTTCTATCAAATGTCCGAAGAAGGCCTCATCTACTTCTTCCTGATTCACCTCTACTCCACAGAATCACAGAATCATAGAATGCTTAAGGTTGGAAGGGACCTCTAGAGATCATCTAGTCCAA
>VZSV01000163.1:601738-625650 GCA_013398735.1 Nothocercus julius | reverse complement strand
TGAAGTCAAGGTAGATGACATCCACCGCTCTCCCCTCATCCATCCAGCTAGTCATTCCGTCATAGAAGGCGATCAGGTTAGTCAAGCAGGATTTCCCCTTGGTGAATCCATGCTGACTACTCCTGAGCACCTTCTTGTCCTCCATGTGCCTGGAGACAACTGCCAGGATGAGCTGTTGCATCACTTTTCCGGGGATGGAGGTGAGGCTGACTGGCCTGTAGTTGCCTGGATCCTCCCTCTTGCCTTTATTGAAGACCGGCGTGACATTGGCTTTCTTCCAGTCCTCCGTCACCTCCCCCGTTCTCCAGGACCTTTCAAAGATGATGGAGAGCAGCTTAGCTATGACATCCGCCAGCTCCCGCAGCGCTCTGGGGTGCATCCCGTCAGGGCCCATGGATTTGTGGATGTCAAGTTTCCCTATGGTGCCTCTCTCCAGGCACCTTCTTTTGTTTCTAGGGTCTGGGATTCCAGAGGGCTGCCCTTGGTAAACACTGAAGCAAAGAAGGCATGCAGTAACTCTGCTTTTTCTGTGTCTTTCGTAACCAGGGCACCCACCCTGTTCACCATCGAATCCACGTTTTCCCTAATCTTCCTCTTGCCATTGATATATTTGAAAAAGCTCTTCTTGTTATTTTTAACATCCCTTGCCAGATTTAATTCCAATTGTGCCTTAGCCTTCCTTGCTGCATCCCTGCATTCCCTGACAACGTTCCTATATTCCCACATTAGTCTCCCCTCTACTTCCTCACTGAGAACTGAAAGAACAGGCAAAGCCAAAAGATCTAGTGCAAACTACTAATACCAAAAAAAACCATATTACAATACCGCCTAGACATAACAAACCTTTTGAGTAGGACATTAGTAGGACTTTAGAGAGATATGTGTGAGGGTTAGCAATTTCTCTTCCTCTTTGTGCCATCTGTGCCTGGCCCCCAAGAATTCCCTCCTCACTTACTGATCTGATTTCACTGGGGGCAAGACCTTTACCCAGCCACAGGGCCAGGGAAAATGTGGTGATATTGAGCCCAAACATCACTCAAAAACACACAATGTTCTCCAGCCTTCCTTTTACAGGACTTCCTTGCCAGACTAATAAAGAAGTCTCATTCAGATCCTCTCCACTTTAATGTTCAGTCCTGCGAAAATAGTATATTTTGTACAGTACAGGACTTATAAACTGCATATTATGAAAAAGAAGGATTAAGAAGGCTTAAGTTTCTCTCCTTTTTTTGCTCTCTCATTAGAAAGAAAGCATCCACCAGGGAGGATTTCAGGAAAACCTGCAATTGGAAAAATTACAAATGGAATTACCAATTGAAGCGCCTTAGAGCAGGTTTGCATTTGGCAATGACTGACCCAACAGCTAACCTTCTGCCTCTCTTCTCTCAACATCTTCCAGGGATTTCTCTCCAGAACTATCACCACTATGCTGACTATTGCTCTTCAGCAACACAGACTGTCCCTTCTGATTTGAGTATCTAAGAGGGTAGCTACAAATGTTGAAGAATCACTTATTTCCTTTGGAAGCTTTGCTTAGTTATGGTTCATGCAGGTGCTGAATCTTTCAGTATGTCTCACAGGCCTGGACCCCTCATCAAGACCATTGTCTTTATTCCTGGCTATTGTCCAGGGCTCCCTTTCTGCCTCAGGTGCCCAGGAACTGAAGGCACCAAATGGGAACTGCCTACTGCTTATGTAGATTTAATTTTAGTTTGACTTAGAGTCAGGCATGCCCAAAACAAGGAGCTGGGAGCACTTTCAGGTCTGCCAGAATAAATGTGGCCTTAACTCACCTTTTGTGATTTGGTAGCAAGACATCCTTATTGCTCTGATGTCAGAACCCATTGGTTGTACACAACTACATACACAGGCCTGTCCACTTTCACACCCTTATGAAAAACAATCCAGAAAAGAGATAAAAATTCCCAAGAGAAACATAAGATTTTTTTTATAGCATCCACAAACCTAGCAGGTGCTTTATGTCACATACAGTTTTTATTCTCCTCACAGTGCAAAAAAAGCAAATCTTAGTGCCAGTACTCTGCTCTACCTTTGGGTAGACCTTTGGGTAGAGCTGGATGGGACTCTTTCATCTTCCATCAAGCAACTTATGATGAAGCAGGAATGGTAATTTCCTATCTTAAATAAGCAAGTAGATGGCTGCCAACAGTGAAAACAGGGCATACGAGTTACAGTCTGCCTGGAGGGATTTAATTTCTCCACCAAACACTTTCATTCAGCTTCTGAGCTTTATTGCCAGGTGATTAATCTTCCTGAACACCAGGCCTCTTTTAATAAGTTCTGGAGGTTCGTATCTGGAGCGTGCAGCACTGCTAATTAGTGAATCCTCAGAAAAACTGACATGTGCGGTTCCTAAATGAATCTGATTTATTAAGCAATTTTATTAATACATTTTACTGGTAGATATGCAGAAATGTTATGGGTAGAGACACTGGCTGCACCTCGATGAATAATTCATCTTGCAAATAAGCCAACAGAGAGTAGGATACAAACAAAGGCATCTGCTACATGTCAGGTGTGTTTAAAATAAATCTTCGTTGTTTTCTGTTGAAGGTTGTGTGGTCCTTAGTAAGGTTCATCTTCATATTTGCAGCAGTATCTGACACTGTATGATAGAGAAGGAATTAATTGATGCATTCAATGAAGTAAAAGTTACTATGATGAGACAACTGTGTTTTATAGACAGGCACAAGGAATAATAATAATAGTACTTTCTACAGCAAAATAGTACTTAAATTTTGCATACAGATTAGCTAGGTGAACAGGGTAATTAAAGTGCCCAGAATATTTAAGGCACAGCTTTGAGTGCCTCAATGATTGTGTTGATGGAATTCAAATATACTACTGAGGAGGAATGTTTGGAGTCTTTCTATACAAGTTTTTTCTTACTAGTAATTCTGACTGTGATGGGGAAAGGGTCTTATTTGTAGCAATATGGAGTTAATATATGGCAAAATTACATTTTGCTGCATGTCCATTGATAGTCATGAGTGCAAAATGCTAATCAACATTAGTATGAACTGGAGCTATTTACCTCCTTTAAGATGGGGAGAGGAATGTAAGAAGCTTCAAAAAGAAGCATAGCTGTCTTGATTCCTCTGTGTTAATACAGTTCATGACTACTGACAGCTGCAGACATCCAGTACACAAAAGCCTCAGGCCTGGGGAATACAAAGAACCCCAGCTCATAGCTAAAGCTAATTCCATTTTACTAACCCCAAGACAAAGACTTCAGAATTAACAGAAATGGAGCTATCACTTGCTTTTCTTTTGTTTTCCCATTTTTCCTGGTTAAGATCCATATGAGTTCTGTGCCTAGCCAAGGACATAAAGAATCAAGCTCTTTGTCACCTGTGAATGATGGTTGTCATTCACAGTGAATGACAAGTTTTATATTAAGGCTATGTAATAAAGCGTGCTGCGAAGATTTTTGGAAATGTTTTAAGGAAACTCTCAAATTCTAACTGTTTCTCAATATGACCATGAGTTTTGCTTTAAACCACAAGGAGCATTTACTGTCTGCTGAAAACTGCAAGGGTTGTGGCAGAGCACTGCAGATGCTGTCGGTGTCATTCCAGGCCGAGTGACAAAAGGAGATTACAGAGCCACATCAAATTTATAAAAAGGCAGCTGTTTTCTTTGACTGTTTTAAACTAGTAAGCCTTTTTTGTGCTGCCTGTGGAGGAGAGTTTCTGAGGAAACCTCCTGCTGGCCTGTGTTTCATTTCACAGCAGCATAACTCACACTGTGGTCTTAAGCATCTCATATCATCAACTTAAGTGTTTTATTATTTTTGGTGCAGAGGAAGAAGGACTTCAGGACAAATACAGAAATATTAACTCTGAGAGGTGCTGGATCCTTGTTGCTTGTTTGATAAAAAAAGAAGAATATAAGCCCTCCACACTCCAAGACAGAACAGATTAGATTCATTAGCAGCAAATTGCACTAAGTCCATGCTGGTATTAAATGGGCATGTAAATAATCTGAGACAAACCAGAATTTCATTTATGATTTAGGTTTGCTTTCTGAGAAAGTTCTCTTCATTCTTACTTATCTGTCAGACCTTGTATATTTCATAGTTTTCTTTCAATGTGGACAGCTGAAATAGATGTAATACATGCATATATAATTTTATTTAGAAAACAATTGTTTATTGTTACAGTCATGATCTGCACTAAAAGCATTAAATAGCATATATAATTTTTTCTAATTTTGAAGCCATGCTCCCTGGTGAGAAAGTATTCTAAGAATTATTAGAAGAAATACAAATTCAGAATAAACATTCTAAGGATTAATCTATGGCAGGCTTCAGAAGAAAGCAGTAATTTGTTAATACAAGAAGCCACACTGTTGCACCAACAGGACTAATCTGTCCAACAGCTTTCTGCTCCTACAGTTCCCTGGAGTCTCCCAGCACAGATGAGGGGGCTCAGGGAATTTTGGAGTGTCAAGTTTCTCTCAGCAAGAGTTAATGTTACAGAAAACTGGGAGGCAGCAAAGATCTTTTCCCAGTAGGACTATGCATTGAGAAGTTTTCAGACACGGCTGTTCTTTGGAGAGATGTCTCCAGGCTTGACCTCATTTTCTCTGGTGTCAGCATTTCTTTTCCTATATTCCTTAGTTGCTCTGCATGCAGTTGGTGTGATGCTAAACTGAATAAGAATTTACTGAAGCTAGAACTCAGCACACAAGCTTCACCACGTGTCTTCCCTTGAGCTCAGCATCATTGGCACTTACATACAAACTTCAACATTCTACTTTTTAAAAGCCCTGGTATTGTGGGCTAGAGGCAAGATCCAGAATACAAATTCTAGCTCTAGTAACATGTGCATTACAACTCAGAAGATCAAAATCAGACATCATGGCACCCTGTATAATTAAAGGAAAGAATTAGGCATAGTTCCAAAGGACAATCCAGAAATATCACATGCACTGAACAGAAAGCCAAAAAAAAACAGTTAATTAAATTTCCCACCTCCTCCCTGGGGTTTAAACACTCACCATGTGGGATACAGAATGAGGTGCACTCTCCTAGTAATAAATACCTTGAGATGCTTTCAGGGAAAGATTGTCTTGTGTCCTGAACTGAGTCAACCATACATGTCTCCAAGAAGCAGGTCCTCACCATGTGTCTATTCAATGCTCTAGGTGAGAGAATTGGGCCTCTCCAAATGAGCAGCCAAGATAATATAAGCCTTCAACACTGAGAAATTGAGAAATGCAAATACCTCACTTTGTAGCCTGCTGATTAGGACATTAACCTTAAGGGTGGAAAGCCTGGATTCAGGTTTACATGCTGCACAAGTCCCAGAGGTCTTGCCAAGTAAACTCGGAATGTCTTTAGTGCAACAAATAACCCTGTAGGGCAGAGTAAATTAAAATGTTTTGTGGATCCTCACAGAGATGCAATGCTGATAGGAAATCATTTGCATCTCTAAGCTGCATCTGATCCCTTAAAAAGGATTTCAACTTCACTGATGTCTCGCTCTGGAAAGTAAATCTGATCGTTAGTGTACAAATACTTTTGTCTGCTGTTAATGCAGCATAAAATCATGACCTCTAGACCCTCTTTCCAAAGCTGAGTTATGATGGTCTTCACAAGCAGGAGTAGTTGTTTGAGTTTTGACAAATAATTATTTTCTTATATTACTTTCATCCTTACCATATGAGTTAAGAGAAAGATGGATATCTGGACAGGACCAGTTTATTTCACTGTCAGTCTGAAAATGTATGATAAGAAAGGAATAACTGATTTTGTTGTGCCTTCACATACCATCATGAAAGTCTGGATTTAATTAGACATGCCTGAATATGTCCATTGCATTTTTTTATTAAGTAGCATTATGGAGCAATACAACAGTCCAGGATTTTTCTTTTTCTTTTAATGTAAAGAAAGGAAACCCCTCCTTTTATAATCTCTCAGTCGAACACTTTATAAAAAAGCATGACGCTACTGAAAGGGATGATATTCTGTTTGTTTATAAGTGCAGTGATCGACTGTTTCATGGGTAGGCTGCAGATCATACTTTACCCCTAAAGAGGTTAGTGAAGCTTGTTTTCGAATAAATAAGAGTTTGTATGAATTTGAAATCACAGAAATACTTTCCTACATTTGTTTCCTCTGCAATCATCATCAATTTTTGTCTGTATATTAGATACATATATAGCAGTATCATTCAGGGAAGTTTTTACATTTTTTTTTTCTGTCTAGTTTTGCAAAAGCATCTGCACTCCTTACATCCCCTCTTCTTTCCAATTGCATTCTTCTCTAAGGCAAAAAAAATGGCCTATAAAATGTTTTGAAGGTTAATTTTGAACCAGTACCAGAATGGCTTTTAAAAGAAAGCTTGCACTATAAAATCCTGCTTCCAGCTACAATTTGTTGATGTCTAATGGCTATCTGACAATTAGACAGTCTGTACCCACTTATGAAAGAAAATGGATACACAAAGAACTCTCAATATTTCCATATCCCAACTAGCAATAACTCCAAGTTAAAATGTAGCTTTCCAAACATATGTCAAAAATGGAAAGGATGGGTCAGGGGCCAATGTTTTGCGTCACCACAGGTTTAGCTAGACAGAATGCATTAAGAATATTTATGAGTTGGAGGAGCAGAGTCGTCCGTAATGCAATTGCAGCTCATTTAATTGAGAAAAGGGAATGAAAAACGCTTACCTCGACATGTCTGCTTAAGCCATCTTCTGATTTACTCCATTTGTATCAATACAGGAAGTCAAGGAAGCAAATTAAATTTATAGACCAGTGGAAGATAAACCAATTTTCTCTGGAGAAATCCACGTAACATAGCTCATATCAAAGCCGCCTCTTATGTTTTCACATCACTCAGTGTATACAGCATTTTACAAAGCAGTAAACCAATTTAAATGATCCATACATGTCAGCTACTGCACTGCTCAAGCATCATCCCTACCGTGGAGCTTTGCTCTTGTGACTGCGGGAGCTGCACGGACAGTGCAATTCGCCATTTCAGTGCCCAGCCCCGGGGTGAGGACTCCCGCACAAGCCTGGGCACCTGCCTCAAGTCTCAGTGGCTTCAGCAAGGACATGCCGTGATGCAGGGCTCTCCTGCTCACCTCTTTTCCTGCAAAGAGTCAATGAAGAATGACAGCGTGCTAAGAAACACGAGACTATCAGGACTAACACAGTGCTCCATGCCATCACCTAGCATCAGCCACTTGACAACACCATGGCAAGTCTCCCCTCCTCCCCCCGGCACGGGGGTCTTTCTCTTATGGTTAACATAAACACATGCGCCTTTCAGCATTGCTTGCTCTAAGTGGCTTTTTTCAATTAATTCGAATGGAAAAGCTACAGTTTGGAAAGAAAAAACTTTAATATAAAAAGGCATGTGGTCAAAAATACAGCTGACACAACAAAAGCTTATCTGGACTTCATTTTTTTTTTCTGACAGTAAGTGCCAAATTGAAATGTTCTAGGGAATATGTTGACAATGTGTTTAATGGACTCTAGGATGATTTCCATGGAAGTCTGGTTTGTTGCTGGGCTAGTTTGCCCTCCCCTCTCTTCTCCATCTCTTTCTCCAATGGTGAACATGTCAGGGAGTCAGAGCAGGAATTAATTAGCAAGCAAATCCAGAACTAGGGAATTATCTTCCCTGGGAGCCCATGAAGTGCTTGTTTTGCTTTAGAAATGGTTTTTGAAATAGTTTTTGAAAGACTTTCTTCCCTAATGGGCCTTGATGGGAATCTAACTCATGATCTTCATACTCATTACAGAGTTTCCTTCTTTTTGAGCTAAATGCAGAGCATTTTTGGCAGCACACCTCATTGTCCTATATAGGACATTCTCTGAGTGGATCACAAACACATTTTTTAGCAAACAGGTGAGTGCTGGGAGCCCAAATTCCTTAGATGCACCTCTCATTCCAAGGGCAAAGAGTGGCTGGGACAGCAGCACACAAATGTTTTGGAAAGGGCAAGAAATCACTTATACCTGTGAGGGAGGTGCTGCTTTCTTTGCTACATCCTTTCTGCAGCACATGCTGTTTAGGTGTCTGCAGAGGTCCTACGGAGAAATGAGAGAGGCACGAAGAGGGCAAACAAGTGTTAATCTTCACTCCGTGTTTCTCTCTCAGCAGAACACTAAATACATACAGCGCAGAAAGACAAATGATAACCAGGAGTTCTTCCCTCAGCCATGGGTTGTTTCACTACTGACAGCTTCTAGCCAGAGAAGAGTGGGGTGAAGCCCATGCTAGAGCATCCTATTCTTTTCTACTGTATCCTTAGCAGGACCGACTGTGTCCCCTCAGTTGACCCTTTGCAGTTCAGAGGGAAACATCCTCCTGTCTCTGGTATTCTTCACATATACTGGGGTTTCTGGACACTTCAAAAAGCGTGCTTTTGAAGCTATGTGTATGCTATGGATTGTGTATGCTATTACACAGTCCACAGCATAGCAGCTATGGACTGTGTAATAGTTTCATTGCACTCCCTTTAAAACTGTTGATGAGCTTACCAGAAGGTACAAATACCCAGCCATAGAAAAAAAAACATGTTTCTGATTACAAATTGAATAATAAAACTATACCCAAATAAGAAAATGTGATATAGTATATCTGCTATAGCCTGGTAGGTGAGTTCTATGGCCTTTCCAGGCCAGAGACCAGCCCAAAGAAACCCGGATGCTGGGGCAGAGTGACTATGTACGGTGGGCATCTCCGCAGGATGAGAGCAATGTGCATGTGCATCTCACACTGCCATTCCCATGTTCCCGAGACTATCTCCACTCTTAGGCAATTTCTGATTAAATTTCTTACACAGGCAAAGATGAAACCTGGAGCTTTTTCCTTATATACCTCTTTTCTCAGTAAGTCAATTGAAACCTATGTATAACATATTCAGATTTTGCATAGCAAAATATTTTTTTGGCAAAGAGCAGCACTTTATACATAACCTCCATAAAATTTACCCTATTTTTTTGGAGGTTATATATAATATAAGTTGATAGAGGCAATTTTAGGCAGCTGTTATACCACAGGATCCAGAAATTCCTTTCTTTAACATTGTCAGTGAGATGAGGATGCTGCATCCTTGACCTGTTAATGCACTTGTTGATGGCCAATGCAGAAAATTCCAACACCCTCAGTGACTAATAACCCATGAATACACAAGAGAAACAGAGATTAGATAATTTAGAAAATTTAAACAGAGTAGCAAAAGTGTCAAATGTGAGGAAGATACCCTTTAGCTGGCTATACAGAGAATGATTTTTTTAGGTCAGACTTCAACTAGTATAAGTCACTCCCGAAGAAAACAAAGCTGTGCTGATTTATGCTAGCTAAAGAGCTGTCTCAGTATACCTGCCAATAAACATTCAGATTTATTTTTCAATTAAGTTTCAACATGAATGTCTTCAACAGATATTTTTATTTGTAACTGTTCTGTATTCCAAATACATCTGCTATTATCCAAAGCAGAAATACAATCTTGTAACCTTATCTGGTGATTGCTATCTGAATTTCTGTTTTCAAACACTGGACAGCAAATATTCCATACAAAATCCAAAATGCCTTTTTAATCAGTGGTAAATATTTCAAGATAGCTCCAGGTTTTTTAGCTACTTGACTGATGCCACACTAGTGGCTTCTATAATGCAGATTGATGGCATAGTTGTGATTTGAGCCTCATGTCAATTAAGTGCTGTAATTATTTTGGATTCAAGAGAATGCTTTTTTGGACCGACATTTCTCAAACAGATAGTATCCATTTAGTATGTGCATTGTTATCATGTATTCCATAGCTTAGAAAACCAGTTAAAAATAGAAATAGTAGAATGTTATCCCAAAATTTGCTTGCTTGCTAAAACATTTTATGGTGGAACAAGACTTTGTTTGGTAGCACTAGTATATCAATAGGAACATTATATTGTTATTTTAAACCGTTTATTTCCCAGAGCTTGAATTAAAAAATCCAGAAATTCCCTTTCTTTCCTTCCCATGGGTATTACAAGAGTTTGAACTCATCCTTTGAGTCCCTCAAGGTCATGGAATATCCAATCAACTAGAATACATTTAGAACAATTCCTGCAGTGTCTGCTTGGGTCAGGATGTGCAGTTTCTGTTTGGGTCAAGGTATGAGCAGAGTTCATTCATTCCCTTCTGTTTGAAGACCACATAAAAAGATTGCATGGCAGAGATATACTCAGTTCTCCCCACAAAAGACTAAAGTCAAATTAACAGTAGGAAAATACAGGCTCTACATCAAAGTACAAAAGTATAAAGCTATCCCTGATTTTTAAAAACTGTGAAAATTAGAAATTCTTTGTTTGGGCTTTCCCATAGTTGTCAACTATGTTTTGGATGTCCCCCTCTTACTGAAAACACAGTCTTCTCTGCTGCATCTTCCCAAACACCTTGGTATAAAATATCTCAAAGTAAATAGTGCAAAACAATATTGCACTATTGAAAAGTAATGGACCTAGACAACAGCCTACCTCCTATTGAAGTAAATGCTTTTTTGACTGGGAAGGTCAACTTGTTGACAAGATCATTTAACAGACATCTGTTATAAACAAAACAAAAAAGGCAGTCGTGAAGTTGCTTGAGGGACTGGAAACTTTTATAAGGGGCGGGGTGGGAGGCTCTTTTGTGGGTTTTTTTGGATTCTTTTCACGAGAAAGGGAAATGGGACAGGCAGAACAAGCAGAGGAGTGTACTGGAGCTCAGACATTAATAAGATGACTGAGCAGGCAGATCAGACCCTTGTCTTTCAGGTCTCAAGACACCAGCTAAACAAGATGCACCAGCCTGATTCCCTAAGAATTGTCTGGTGAATTAATACAGGTCATTTGTTGAAGGTCATCAGTAAGGCTGACCTCAGCATCTTTGCGGATATAGCGTAGACCTCCTAACTGGGATCCAGCTGACCTTTGGAGATCAGATAACAGTCTGTTTTAGGGTGAAATGAACTGTAATTTATAAAACCCTTTTTTTCCCCTTTTGTAAAGGGAGCATATGGTGACTGATACAGATCCCATGTTGTGGGTATTTGCAGTTAGTCAGTGTACATCCATGCCATAGTGTCTAGCATTTCAATATACAATTGCAAACACAGTAAAACCTTTTTCTCTTCTACAGTGATGACAAGACCTTTCTTTTCTTGGTGTAACTCAGAAGACTTTCACTAAAATCAGTACAGAGTTTTGTTGATATGCAATTCTGAGTGCATTCGTTTGTCTTTTTTTTTTTTTTTTTTTTTTTTTTTTTTTTTTTTTTTGTCATATTTGCTCTTAGTAGAAGATCAGGCATGCCAGAAGATTATGTCCCTATTATGCACAGGAATCCTGGAAAGCACAGATTTGATCTACAATGGCTACAGTTTAGAAAATGTGTATTTGCACAATGTATTCAGGCCTTTTTACTGAACAACAAACTGCAAAGGACACACAATGATTGTTACTGATGGGGATATAATTACACAGTAATGATGACTGAAATACTGATCTTTACCAACATCAAAACATAAATTCTCAGATGTCAAAAAAAAGTGCTAATGCACATGGCTTTCCTAAGTTCATGATTAATGTTGAAGCAGAATGGCTCTGGGCTCGTTTAAATAGGTGTGTGTATTTTTTTTTTTTCTTGAGGCAATGGTAATATTATATAAATTTTTAATTCAATAGCTAGAGCCACCAAACTCAGCGAGGGAAATAAGATGTGACATGTAGAACCTACAGAAGAAGGATGGAGAAACCATTAAGGCTTAGCTGTGTCATTTACAAAGACAACGTAGCCTGAAAGATGATCGTGCATGCTTCGGGAGTCCAGAAGCTAGACCAACTCAGAAATAATAAATAAGCAAATGTACTCTATTGTTTGTGATAGATAATAAACTGACAACCTTGACAATGGAGTTACTTATCCCTGTCATGGACAGCATGGAGATCACCACCATCAACAAACCGTTCCCTACACAGAGCTGTCCACAACGCTAGTAAGAAAAGTTCACATTTTAACACTGAGAGCATGCCTCTGTCTTTATGTTCTGTGATAACTAGATGTTGTCATGTTCCTTGATAACTAGATGATCATCAACAAATGATCACATTTATTAAAACAAAATTAAAATATCTCCACACATTGTTCTATGTCACAAATATGACCTTCAGTTAGCTTAACTTTCCTTAAAGCTCTCCAATCAGTGTTTGGACTTAACATTTGTGACATTAAAAATTAGCAGGGACAAATATCAACATAGGTCCCATGCCACTCACAGACAGGAGAATGAGGTGTTCTATACATCAACCTTCTTCTGTGGCACAGTCATCTTGTTGTAGAGTCTGTAGCCATTCCACCTTCAAGGTCTTCTTCCCTTAGAACTGCCTTTGCAAGAAGACCTGGCAATCTTTTGTCCTTCATACTCTGTCTTTTATGACATTTGTTGTGAAATTATTGTTTTCATTTGGCTTCTTATGCTTGGAGTTTTCCCTGTTTCTTAACAGTACCGCATATCTCTTCCCACATATTTCTTTGTAAGAAGTCCTGGCTATGCCCAGCTAAGGTTTTCTCCTTGAAATTTTCTAAAGGCAGAAGAGAAGTTCTATTCAGGGAAAAGGAAAAGCAGAGTTTGACAATAGATTTGTAAAGAAATATGTCCTAAAACAGCACCATGGAAAGGAGATATAAGTTCCTTTCCTTCACAAGTCTTCTAGAAACACTAGAAACAAGTGAGCTAGACATAGCCGGCTTCATTCTGTGAAACAATCAACACAAACTTCCTGAGCCTCTGAGAGGACATCGTCATAGAGCAGATACACAAAACAACATCTGAATTTTGAACTGTTTTAAACAAGTTTCAACAACATTTAATTTCTCTTGTGGCTACTTCAAAACAGCACGTATTCTTACAGCTTTTGTCACAGTAGGCAAATTAAATTAAAACCTCACCACCATGTTGTCACCTGTAACCTGCTACCATCACAAAATCTTACCACTGACCATATCCTGATACATCTACTCCTAGCAAACTCTCAGTGGTTTCTGGCTTTTGTTCATTTTTGGGTCATACTTACATGTAGTCTCAAGAATTCAGATACAAGTGCCAATCTTCAGTTTTGTTTTCCTTTCTATTTTGGTATTACAAGAAGGTTTCATATGTCTAGTTCGTTAACTTTATATTGTCTGGGAAGTGAAGGCAAAAGCTCTGCTCGATATAATTTGCATGGAGCCGACATGGAGCTGAACAGCAATTCGTCAGGTTCTTGGATCTTAAAATACAAAAATCTGGGCCTCACCTTAGTTTCCAAGTAAATCTCCAAAGCTACAATCAGAAAGTCTCATTTAATTCTTTTTTACTGCTTTCTGAAGAAAAATTATGTCTTCTCTATCTATCTTGCATTCCATAAAATTTTATTGCTTTTGGAGGCTAAAATGTTAACTACAGCTTTGTAACAATTAGTTTTATATCTGATTCTGTCCTACACGATTTGAACAGGCTGCTTGGTGCCAAATCCAGCAAAGAGCTCTGGATCTGAACAGCCATCATAAGAGCAATTTGGACACCTACATCCAAAACTGCAGTCCAGAAATCTCTGCCAGTCATAGTTAGAAACCGTCAAATTGCGAAGACGTCATTTTGTGCCTTTGGGGTACATAATTCCTAAAGTCCCACCTCTCGAGATGGTCAGGACTAAGTGCATTTTAGCAGATTAGTAGAGACCTCAGGCCTAGGTTCAGCCAAGACCCATCTCTGAAGCATTCTCCCACTTAACGCTTATCAGGCCACCAGTTAAAAAACTGCCCAACGCAGACAGCTTCTGGTTTTTGGAAGTTCAATGGAGTTGAGACCACTTTCTCTTCAAGAATGGTCATAGTTTCTCAAACAAATTCCACCTTTTATATATATATATATTTATATATATATATATTGAATACAGCTCATTTGTTAGTGCCTAAAGCTTGTGGGGCCTGCATTTTAACTCCTCCTTCATCTAATGTGATTCGAAACCACCTCCCAGCAGGGTTACTAACAACCAGGGTTTTATGTTCTATGATCCTATGATTCTATGCTGAAGCTCTGCCACAGTGAAGCAATAAATCAGGCACGCTGTGGCCAGGCCCTGTTCCTCTACCAAGTTAGGGGATATGCTAGGACACTTATTTAGAGAGGGTGAAGTCCTGGATGGCAGTCAAAAACCTTCATAAGGATTTAATCCTTTACAGCCATCTGCTGCAATATACAAACCATGGTTGCAATGAGGACTGGACCGCAGCTTCTCTTACGGACTTGCAATACCAGTCTCCATACTACAGGGTAATTTGTTCCTTCGCACCTCCTGCTGCCATTGGTCCATCACAGAAGTACAGTGGGTCCATTTCTACAAACTGTGTGGAGATTATCCATATGCAAAATAACCTCTTTGTGGATGTGGTACTTTTGTAAATTCATTTTTACTTTCTATCAGGCTCAGACACATTTGCAAGCAGTACTTTGGTTCTGGCCCATGTATTATCCATGTATTATAACCCCAGAACTTTTATGGAATTCCACTATATGCTGGGAAACCTAATGCTACCATTGTGGTAGCATCCACCCCTGGCAGTGCTCAAGAAACATGTAGTGAGGCACTTAGGGACATGGGTTAACAGGCATGGTGGTGAAGGGCTTACGGGTGGACTCAATGATCTCGAGGATCTTTTCCAACCATAATGATTCTATGATTATTTGACCTACTTCTGTGTCAAATGTTTGAGTTAATGCCAGAAACAGGAAGCAATATAGACTCTTGTGGCATTGCAAAGGTCCGCAGAGTTCAGCTGGACCATGCAGTAGGCATCAGACTAAGAGCTGGGATTCATGCTAGGGTTCAAATCTTTCGTCTGAACTGCAAGACATACATGGCAATGTCTAGACTGATTATACTGGGCTTAAACAAATCTGTGATTATTTTCAAGTGCCATTGTTAATTGCACTTTCTTTTTAAAAGCATCACAGCAGGAAACCTTAATGCTGTAATCAATAGTCATTGCCAATATTGTTTTATTTATGATTTGTTTACTGACAGAAGAAAAAAAAAGAAAAATGACACTATTTGCAAGCTACTTCATTCCTTTCTCTCTCTCTCTCTCTCTCTCTCTCTCTCTCTGGGAACACAAATGTATAATTTGGAAATATCCAGTTACAAAATTCGCTATTTAAATCATTAATACTTTAATGTTTAATCTGTTGCTTTGCTGTATTTTTGTATGTACAAATCTGTAGCTAATGAATTCAAACTAAAAAGAAGATGAAACTAATATATGTAGAGCTCTCAGCTGTTTTGTAAGGCCTTTGCCTTGTACTAAGCAATTAGAAAATCTAAAGCCGTGATTTAGGGATTTTTCTCTAATAAACTACCTAATCATAAAATAAAAGAAAATCTATTTCTTACATCATTTATTTATTTCATGAAAACTGGAATAGAAATTTATCTGATCTTGCAGCTGATTCTTTACTTCAGGTGATCACCTGGAATTATGTTTATCTTCTTCAGAAGTTTACTTACAAAGAAGCAAACTGAACTGCTAGGAAATGATGGGATAGTTCTTTCTGAGGACAAAAGTAAAATATGAATTTTGGACATGCAGGTTAATGAAAAATAATTAGCATTGCAATTTATTGCTTGTCACAAAAAAAAAGCAATTCTGTTGCTAGAATATCTGCCTAGGATATGACAACTGGTTGCTACAGACGTGATGTTGGTGTTAAGCAATAAGTAATAGGAGAAGATGAGTTCTCTAAGGAAATGATCTATTTTCATGTTTCTCATGATCCCAGCCAGAAATACTTGAAGAAAAAGACGCAAAATGTCTCTTGTCTAGTTTGTAAACATAAGTGCTTCTATGTTAATATCTACATATTCTAATTAATATTTTTATGATACAATATAACTTTTAAATCAATCCTAAATTTATTCTGCCATCATTATGCCTTTGTGTTAATTATGCTTACATAAGCATTTGCAATAATGAAAGCACAAGTTAAGTTTTATTTGAGCAACCTTTTTGGAAGCAGAGAGACTACTCAACTAGGCAGACTTCAAGTCTTTATTCAGTGTTTTCAGGTACATGGTCTTGTTCTGAAATAAAGTTATAAGATCCAAGAATTGTTCTGCTCCATAGACACAGTTGCTACACTTTTCAGTCACCTTTCTGAGAGATACTCCCTATTATCTCTCAAATTAAGCCAAAATAAATATTAGTATCCTGTACACAATTGCTAATTAGTAGAAATAAAACTACCATAATTGCAGAAAATTAATTTGCTTAATAAATAAATGCCATCTTATTCTGCCTGCCCCGACCTTTTCCGTTTGTTCATTATATGTGATATTCTTCCAGGCTAAGCCTTCTGTATGTTAGTTAATACACTAACCTTTCAGAAATCTGGAGACTCAACAATGAAATATAAAAGAAGAGAGAGAAAGCAATCCTGATGATAGGAAGCTCTTAATCACATAAATAGGCCTTTTTTTTTTTCTGTTTTACTGAGCCAGATCAGTTCTTAAGCTATCCAGATGCTGTAGTTTCAGAGGAACACTAAAGTAGAAAACACAAAATTACTCTAATTGTCCCAGAGTGATTAAATTTGGAAGAGGCAGTGTATGCATGCATCCACTGAATTATTCTTTTAAAACACTAGCAGGTCGAACTCTCAAGCATAACCAAGCCGAGTTTGTGTATTCTTGCTTTTCCTTAAGTAACGGCATGAGAGTTATAAATTCAATCTAGTTATGCTTTCTGCTTGGTAGCATGCCAAAAGGTCTTCTATTCATCCACACAGTAACATTTCCATTTCCTTTCGTTCTGCCTCACTAACTTCAAACTCCTTGTCATCTAGGTACACACACAATGGCAGATGCATAAAACTAAACCCCCTACAACTTCTGTCTCCAAGGTAAAAATAGAACAGATTGATGGGGTCAGTATTAAACTAGCTCCCTCTAATGAGTTGAAGACTCCCATCTGTTCCACATACTAATGTAGCTGAAGCCTGCAAGGAGGGAAAAAAAAAAGATCAATACAAATTTATGGGCTCTTCATAAGCATTAAATTAACAGCAAGAGAAATGCAGGGTGATGTGGAAGGGATGCTCGTGATCCTCCTCTGAGGCTTATAAAGCTAACTGAGCACAAAATGATATAATTATGGTGTTAAATAAGACTTCTAGGCTAAAGTTCCTAGAGGAAAAAAAATGCTTGCTACATCCTTAACAATCAAACAAACCTTTCCAACAGGAAGTCTGCACCATCAGCCTACCTGCTGGAGTTCAGCCACCCAGGCTCTCCCTCTTTCCGTCCTTTCACTTTCCCATATTAACCCTTTGTATTTCCAACCTCCCCACTTGACCTCCCTCCATATGTTTACTCAGATCTTTTACTGAAATTCACTGCTCCAATAGAAAACCATTCACTGGAGTTGGTCTCCATCCAGCACTGCTTCCACTCTGTGTTCACTCTTTCTCTCAGCCATCCCTTGCTTCCCCTCAGTGTCAACCGTTTGCTACCTCATGATTCCCCATCAACCAGCAGAGCCAGTTGCCTTTTTTTTTTTTTTCCCTCTGCTCTTTTTTTTCCCCTGTATGTCAATAGCGTGGTTGATTCTCTTCATTAGTCACATTTTTTTTTTCTCTCCTCATCTACCCCACCTTAGGCCCTACCTATCAAACCTAACAAGCTTGTGTCTAGTGCTTGCCTGTATGTTACACCATCAGATACAAAACCCAAAAGTCTGCTACAAATTCCTTTGTGCCATCTTCATAGCTGAATGAATCTATGACACCTGTTTTACTGAAGAAGGATCAATATTTTCAGTGGTACAGTTCTCTACCTTTGGATTCATTCACAGGTCCTTTCCTTCTCTTCCAGAAGGAAGAGACAAGGTCCCCAATTTCTTGCACACGACCTCCCTCAAGGAACCCCTCACACCCAGGGTTAAAGAGTAGAAAATGCCATTACATTGTTTAATATTACAGTTAGATCTTCTCCTAGAGACAGGAGAGGTAGGTCTGAACATTCAGATGTGAAAAGCATTGCTTTGCTCAAAATGCAGAAGTTTTCCATTTCCTGGCAAATTATTAAATAAGAGAAGTTGGGAAGGCAATTAAAATTATGAAGTTAATTAAAAAGGAATACCCTAAACATATATTCCTTATATTATTTTTTTAAAGTGGCATTCGTGGCTGCACTTTTCAAAGAGCCTGATCATGTGGGTATGTGTAATAAAAGCACTTATGAGGCCTTTTTGGAGGAACGTGAGCAGAAGAATGACTCTCCTTCAGTTCCCGGCTGATATCCTATGAAATCTCTGTCCTGTGGTGCCCAGGCTGTCCTGGAGATGTGCAGAAGGAACGTTCTCCATCAGCACAACAGCCATGGCAGCTCTCGATGCCGCACAGCAGATAGCTGAATAGGATGTGCAGCATCTAAATTACATTTCAGTTTCACCTTGCTCAGCAAAAAACTATGTTGCACTTTAATAGTCTTCCTTGACAAAGAGTTAAGACTTTTATGGATATAACCTCAAGTATCCTCAAGTATACCTGTCTCTCAGGGGTATAACTAGAGCTTTAAATATTATTAAATTTAATCAGAGTGTTTCCAGGAGTCAGTATTTTTCTAATTTTACAGAACTCTACCTACATAAAGTTCAACACTGAAGACTACATCCCATGTTCAGTCACAGCACGAAAATCTTAGGAAATATTAGGGCTTTTCAGAGAGTGTATAAACTTAAAAAGTGGATTTACTTTCTGTTCCACAGCAATTTTTTAATACATACTTTCAACCTTTATTTAATGACATCCATTAATGACCCTTGAGGCTGAAGTTCAACATATAGATCAGCATTGGTCCTCCAGTGAGCATCTTCCTATTCAAGAACATGAGAATAGTGACATATAGAACAAGTACACATTATTACAATTCAATAATAGGAATTTATGACACTACTGAACATATATATGGATTCAACTCAACTCTATCGTGTAATTTGACAAAATAAGAAATTTTCTGCCAGTCTGGAGGTGAAATAAGGAAGCTTCTTTAAATCTGGAACAAAATATTTTGAACAAAATTTCTTTTGAACAAAATTTGCCTTTTTTTGAAGTTTGGTCTATTCTTATCTGTAGCTAGCTCTGCCTTTAGAACTGATGTTTGGCTTAATTTGTAATAACACTGTTTAAAGCAGTTCTCAGGCTTGATTCCAATGGAATTTATTCCCCTCCTCCTTACCTCTTTTGTGAGAAAGTGTTAGGAAGAGTCATCTATTCTTCCAAAGTTTTAGAGTGCAGAAAAAAAAATGTGTATACAACTCCACAGAGTCCTAGATTTGGCTCCAAAACCAACCTACATCAACTGTGCAGGACTCAGGGGATGAATTAATGGAGAGGGAGGAAGGAGCTACTTTAAAACCATAAAGAAATCAGAAAATATTCTTGGTAAACCACATAGCTTGAGGTCTTTCATGATTTCAGATGCCCCACACAAGGATCAACCTAGCTAAAAATTACTGGCATTTCCATGAGAATAAACTTTTCAGCATTTCCCAGGTACACACAAATGTGCTATGATTATATACAGCCTAATGTTTTTCTGTTGGTAAAATATAATGAATGAGTAAGTCCTGATGACCAGGGACACAGAAGAAAGTGGAAAGTTTTGTATTGCTTTCCATATATTGTTATGAGTCATTATATGTGTCAGTATTTCCACTACAAGTAATAACCCAGAGCCAAAAGAGACAACTGCAATACAGAAAATCAAAATCAAATTACAAGGTGTACATATCAAAATTAAATTACAAGGCATACCTAATTTATTTCTGTACATGGACATAATTGCTATGTTCTGCTTTACTGGAAAGCTCTTTGAATTGAGGCATTCGGCCTCTGTAATAAGGTATATCTGTAATCCTGAGTGTGTCTTGATGTTCCCTCTCATCAGTAATGGACACAGACTTTCACTCTGATAGGGAAAAAAAAAGCTCCCATAAATCTTCTGTCACTCAGGAGTGATAGAAAAATACCTTTACTAGCATGCATGCTGAATGACATTGCTAATCCATTTTATTTCAGAGGCTGTTCCCAAACTACCAGATTTTGGGTATGGAGTCTAATACAAATTGGGATCATATTCCTGATGATTATAAGAGATTATTTTCTGAACATTGAGCTTAGAACAGTTTCCCTGACACTAGGCCCTTCCCATAGCTGAGATGCTAGGTTCTCTGGCCCAGTCCAGACCTTCCCAGCAGAGCCCAGCTCAGAGTTAAAGCTATTGATTAAGACTAGCAGGCTGCCCTGTGACTCAGTGTTGATGCTTTTAGGGCTGCATCCCAGAAAGTTCTTTCAAAGAGCATGACAGCTCTTTCCAACTTGAGTTAGAGGCTTTCCTCCTTCTAGGAAGACTGCTTTATGTGCATGCCCCTGTGCATGCATGTAGATGAGGCACTTACAGACATGGTTTAGTAGGCAAGGAGGCATGGTGGTGATGGGTTTACGGTTGGACTTGATGAGAAGGGCTTGATGGAAAGGTCTTTTCCAATCATAATGATTCTGTGATTCTATGCATAGGTTATGGCTGCAAACTTTCCACATCCAATTAGGTTGTAGGAATGTTCCACCTCCAAGGTGATCAATCTTGTCACCTGACCACAAAATTGAATATTACCAAAATTATGGGTGCTGAGCAAGCTGTCTACGAATCAACTTTGGTCATGACATGCAGACTAGTTCAGCCCTTTGCTATCTGGTCCCCCAGGACTCTCCCTGTCCCTCCTCTCTAGATTGTCTTTTCCCTGTCCTTTCCTCTTTTGCCCTCTTTCAAGTGGCAAAATTCCTTCTCCATGGAAAGGATCAGAGCAGAGCTGATGAACAAACAGGATCATATGGGAAGCATAAAGGTGGATGAGGGGGAGCTGTATAGATGGCGCAGGTCCTGCTCTTCAGACTCCTGATGGAGACAAACAGGGTCATACTGTCATCCTGTAAGGACATTGTTCCCATCAGCAGCTTCACCTGCTCTATCTCCTCCCACCATCCAAGTGAGATAGAGAAGAATCTGGGACTTAAAAGAGGGAGAGATTCCCCTGCCTACCCACACACTCTGAAACTATGGATTCCTTGGCTTAAAAAGGTCTAATAATACCAAAATAGTAGCAATTGTTGTGATAATATCACTTTCAGCACAATTGTGCTGATGAGATCCCTCTCCACTAACCCAAGAATTTCTTAAAGGTTTATCAATCTCTGAAATATAAGGAACCATTAATCTTTTAGTGTCACCATTGGAAACAATGATGTCACCTCTTATTTCCTGAATTAGCTCTGGAACTTGAACTGAATTTGAATCAAGTATTTCAGAAACATATGCAGCCAGGATTTTTAGACTTATGGCAGTGAGAACACATCACATCTACTTTGAATTGCTATAGGAGATTTGCTATATTTACCATACCTGCACATAGCTTAAAATCTTGATTGGCCTAGCAGAAATCCCAGACCTGAGATCCCATTATATTTTCTGCTGATGAATTACAGAGCTGCTGCTTTCTAAAGCTTCTCCTGTGTGTGGGTGTGTCTGTAGACAATGAGGAAATCACATGTGAAACTTGAATAATTTAAAATCATTGTGTTCAGGTTTATCCCTGTTTTCTACATACAGCTTAGACTTAAAAAAATCTTGTCAATCTTTAAGCAGACTTCTTGAAATGGAGACTCCAGAACCAATGTGTTTCAAAGACAGCCTTGCTAGGATTTGCACAGAAGGCACTGCCACTTCAGCTAAGAATCTCAAAGGAAATGCCTATCTTATATACTTTATGCCTTATGCTTTATATGCCTATGCCTTATATACTTTCATCCTAAGGTGTTTCTTCATGTCACAACTAAGTAGGACCCACATTCTTTGTTTAAAATTCCAGAGTGTTGCACTCAGCTGCTTTCAAATGCCCATGGTTCACATCAAAATAATCTGGCTTACTCTATAACTGATCACTTCCTGTCATTATTTACTTATTCAGTAGCTTGAGGTCATCTGCAAATTCTGCCAGCAATTTTATTCTATTTTCTCCCAGCTGGTTGATATAGTTATTTAATAGCACTGATTAATATCTGCAGAGAATCACAGCTTTAATTACAGTATAAGCATTGCATGTTTATATAGGTTGTGTGGATTTCTTGACTTTCAGAGGAGATTAGCGTGGAGACTGACAGGTGAACCAGGCTGCAGAATTGCTCTTTCCTATGTGAGAGATTACATTACAGCATACATTCAGCGTACTGATACACTCAGTGTAAGTTTAATTCACTTACCATGTATGTGGTATTGATACAAAGAACTGGATCTTAGTGAAAGGAAAAGGCATAGAAATAACTGTAACAGACTTTTCATTTTTATCATTACAAATACCTTTTCCAGTTATTCTTGCCAGGAATCTTACCTTGATCCCAGATTGCGATAGGATTCATATGTGAAATCTGGTAGTTTGGATACAGCCTCTGAAATAAAATGCATCAACATCATTCAGCATGCAATGGTACTTTTCTTTCACTCCTGGGATTTCATGTGTCAAGCCAAAGAGATCAAAATGATACGCAGAAAAAGAGACAGAACCAAACCATGGCATGATGGTCAGGGTGCAAGAGGAGCACCTGCACCGGAAAAAACTCTGCCTTTTTTCTCTTCTCTGCACAGATGGCCCTCTTCACTTCTGACAATAGAACTCTTGAAAATCTTTGTTCCTACATTGCACACGTAACTACAACAGTTCCTTATTCAGAAATAGCTATTTGTCTTATCTTATAGTCTTCTCTTAACCATTTAAAGAAGAAGATGGCAGTTTCAAAGATGATGCTCAATTCCATGCCCTAAAAACAAGCAATGGAAACCCCCTCAGCAGTTCAGTCGGTGTACGATGAGATCATTCACTCTTTGCTGTACTTTTCCAGAAGTACATTTATAAAGCACACATTTAGTTTCAAAGTTGATTGATTATTCAAACAGGACAACTTTAACATCTCTGTCCCCAGGCAGAGCTTCTGATGAGACTTTCATAGGGCTAAAGCAGGAAATACACAAGTAAATTCAAGGTCAGCTAATTTCTCATTTTTACTGCTGTATGTAGGCAGCGCATGGGGATTTTGGAAAACATTGAAGGAGATCAATGTGTTCAGCTCTAGGGGATACAAGTGAGATTCCACCTTCCAGTCCCTAAGCACGCTGTCCAGTGAAGGACCCCCAAAAGGATCAGGCCTTGAAAAGCAGCTCTCCCGGTCTGTGAGCTTGCGTGTTTGGAAGGCTCTGTGCTCTTTAGGCAGGACAGGCTGGGAAGGCGAGGTGGGGGAGTTGCTCTTTATGTGAGAGAGCAACTGGAATGCACGGAGCTCAGCCTGGGGGTGGATGATGAGCGAGTGCAGAGCTTGTGGGTGAGGGTTAAAGGGCAGGCTAACGTGGCAGACACTGTGGTGGGGGTCTGCTACAGGCCACCCGACCAGGACGAGGAAGTCGATGAGGCCTTCTATAGTCAGCTGGAAGGAGCCTCACGGTCACAAGCCCCGGTTCTCATGGGAGACTTCAACTACCCTGACATCAGCTGGAAGGACAACACAGCCAGGCACAAACAGTCCTGCAGGTTCCTGCAGTGCATGGATGATAACTTTATGATGCAGGTTGTGCAGGAGCCAACGAGGAGAGGGGGGCTACTGGACTTCGTGCTGACAAATAGAGAGGGACTTGTTGGAGATGTGAAGGTGGGGGGCAGCCTCGGCTGCAGTGATCATGAGCTGGTGGAGTTCAGGATCCAGCGAGGAGGGAGCAGGGCTGTAAGCAGCCTTGCAACCATGCACTTCAGGAGGGCCAACTTCGGCCTC
>VZSV01000163.1:519259-587400 GCA_013398735.1 Nothocercus julius | reverse complement strand
TGATCCCGAAAAGAGTTGCAACTTCTGTTACTACCCAGAAGCACATTTCCACACATTTATAGAGACGAGCACAACATAAACCAAATGGTGATTCAGACTACTGATGTAAAGAGATCTCTGTGTTTACTGATACTTGATCTCTTGATATTTATTTTCATAGCTTACTGTAGCCTAACACAGGTAAAAAGTAAAATAAATAAATTAATTAATACACATTTAAAAAAAAGCCTAAATATGCCTAAATGCATCTATAGCCTCTTATAGTTGTCTGAAAAAAAAATATATGCTTTAAAATAAATCTTTCAAAGCTACTTTATTTCTCAAAAAAAATAGACTAGGTCCTCATTCTGTTCAGGTGGTTATTTAGTGGCACAGAGAGGTCAGAAAGTCAGATCTGAACTATAGTAAATAAAGTCTAAAAACCTTAAGAACTGCACACCCATTATACACTTATTTTGGATATCTATCCTGCTCCTGCCAAAATGCCAAGGCTTGTTACACTCTTTCATAATGACTTAGGCAGGACATCACTGCAGTGACAAAATATTACCACAAACACCACTTACAATGCAGTTAAATAGTAAGGCAGAGGCAACAGTCTACCACTTGCACAGGCTTGCCATCCTAAAGAAACAGAATAATTAAGCTTTAGAGATATTTTGTTCTTTCCTCTGGCACAGTGTTAGCTGGACAGTAAATCATCTGAATATATTTACGAGATGGTCATTAGTTAATCAAAGCAAACCCAATTTTTATGGTAGTTCATGGGGGGAAAAAACGTAGCAAGGATAGAAGGGGATTAAAGATTAATAATAATTAAAAAATGAATTAAAAGGCTTGTAAGAAAACTATCTCCAAGCCATATTCATTTTGGTCTGTTTCAGCAAATTCATTTTTTAAAACTAGCTAATAAAATATACAACAGTCTGTGAAATATTTTCATTGTCTTCTCACAGCCCCTTTCTGAGTTTGTGCCAGCAGAGCTATTAGCAGTGATTGAAGGTGAGGCAGCCAAGACAAAATTCTCCAGAGAACAAGAAGAGAGAAACCTTTCTGCCCTCAACCCATCAACTAAAATGAATGATAGGCACAGTGCATGACAGGGACTGAAATAGGAGACTGTGACAAAGACAGGCTCAGGAGTGCTTCAGAATAATTCATTCAGTTGCATTTGGCAGCAGGTCATAATATTTTTTGTGTAGCTAGGCTGTCTGTGCAAAAAATAAAACACAGAATGGCATTTGCATGCTGATTTCATTTCAGTCAGATAGAAAAAAAAAAAAAAAAAAAAAAAGAATAGCGTGCTGGTCATATGTTTTAAGTTACTTTCTGCCCTCTGTTTTCCAGTGCCCATAAGCACAAAGGTCAGTACAAGACACCTGCAGCAAGGGGCACAGGGAGCAAGGCATAATTAGCAATGTATTGATTACAGCTACTTTTCTTTCTCTCTCCCTTGCTCTGGTCCATCCTAGTAAAACTAGGGGCTTAATTGATCGTCTGTGTTTGGAGGTTTTCATTGACTCCATGATGAAAGAAAAGCTGGAAACACCTTACTGCCTTCCAAGAGAGTGAACTGAGCAGAGGCACACTCAGAGAAAGATCAAATGTTGGAAGGCAGAAATTTGATTCCAAACAAAACTACCACCTCAGCTGCCATGCCACAGCTGAGCTGCTTTGCAGGTAGTGACTGTCCATGTGTGCTTTGCTTGCTGAAACCAGCCCCAGCAGGAAGCCTAAGCCTCACGCCTGCAGTGTGCACAGGCACACTGACTGGGCAGAGTTGAGCCAGTCACCTTGCAACCAGTGCTTAACCGCTGCATGAGTTCAGCAAAACCATGGTTCACAGGGGATAGTGGACTTCTGAAAGCTGCTGCTGGTGGAGGCAGATACTATGAGCAGGTTGAAAAGATAGTAGACAAATCCATGGACAACAGATCCATAAAAGGACACTAAAAGCACTAGACAGGAGGTACCCATTGAAATGCTGAATACCACAGTTCTGGACACCTGGGGAACCTGGGGACAGCAGGGAGACTGAGCTCCCAGTCCACGTCCTGCGTGGACCCTGGTCTGACCCACTTAGGTGTTTCTTATATTATAGATGTTCATTTTCCTCTGTCTCTGGTGGATTTCAGATTAAAAAAAAAATGCATCAAAAATGCCTATTTCACCATGTCCACTGCTGATGCCACACAAATTCCCTCCAGCTTAAACTCAGTAACTAGAGCATTCGTTTAATATATGGAAAAAAAAAAAAAAAGTTAAAAAAGTTAGCTATTTATTTAAATGGGTTCAAAATTACATTCCCATTCCCTGCTCATCATTACCCCAGAAGCCATTGCAAAGGAGAGCTTACTTTCTCCATAGCTCCTTTGGAAATACCAGAATAGTGACATGAAGCCATCACCACACTAGAGTTAAAATGAGCACTTATCTTACTTTGAGGTTTATTTGGGCACAGGATGATGCACTGTATTTTTCTAGGAATAATTTTTTTTTTATTGGAAACAGGCATAACCTATAGTCTGTGGTTGTTTCCCTTGAAGATAGGGAATGAGGTTTTGGATCCTCATCGGAGAAAACTGATTGATTGAACTTCTGTGCATGACATCACAGATGGCAGCAGCACACACAGAGTCTTGCCTGGGCGAAGACGGAAGATTTTTCCTCTAGTTGCATTATAAAACCATGACACCTTGCTCTGTTTAAAATAAAAATGGTCACGGACATTTCCTTTCAGTAGTTTTGTCCTAGGAACTGCTAGAGAAGACTGGTCTTGGAAGCAGAGGACAGTCCTGCCCAGAAGGCTGTTGGCCAGGCCCTCTCTGTCTGAGGTTGTTCAGGCTTCCCATAGGCTTCCAAACAGGCTACCAGGGCCCATTTTGGGAACACAGCACCTAGTGGTTTTCTGGGACATGGTTCCTAGTCCAAGCTGTGGCCAAGCTGGTCGTGATAGTGGCAAATCATTCCTTCAGCACTGTGTGGGACAATTTGCAACCTCCTTGCTTTGCTCTAGGCAGAAGGATAAACTAGGGTGAATTGCAGCAAGCATTTTGTTAGCTTTCTTTGGCATGTCCAAACCCATCTGTGTGAGTGTGAACCGTATTTCCTACATAGGCAAAAAAAAACACTAATGAATTCAAGTTGACAGAATTAAACCACTTGAATACAAAATTCTTGCAAATTTGCCTTCACAAAGTATTCATACAAAAAGGTTTGGATACTTGCAATACAAAACTACGCAGAAAAAGAATGCAAGTAATAACTATTCTTCAGGCATCCTTTATTAAATGGTGCTATCCTGGCCTGCAAAGCCCAGCATGCCAGTGATATTTAAATATGGGACGTGGGATTAACCAGACCTTCTAACAAATGTGCGTTTATCAGTAAGTGCCAGTATTTACCTGCCAACTTCAGTTGCCAAATCTCACTGTCCCATAGGTCTAAATGCTCGGCACTGTTGGATTCAATGGGAGAGGCAACGTAACTGTCATTAGGAACTGCTGCTGAAGTACATCTGTAATAATAGGAGAGCTTTCTTCTTTTACTGAGTGCTTCATGCAATCAGATGAAGAGAGCTTAAAAATGGCGCAACAAAAATTTTCCTGTTAATGGCCAGTTAGTTTAGTGCTCTACATGGACTCTATTTCTGCTCTGACATGAAGGGGATTGGACTCATGATTTTGATGGGAATAGGAAAGTTCAGTCTGCCTTTTCCCCATACTGAAAGCAGAGAATGGCAAAAGATGAGTGGCCTAAAGAAGCCAAATATTGTGATGAGCATTTGAACTTTTCAAGGCTCCTGCGAGTCACAAAATCCTTAAGTGCAATCATTAGTGGCAAAGAGTGTTATTCAGAATTGTGAGTTACCACACAAATTTAGAAATTTCACACTTTAGAGAGATTTTTAAAAGAATGTGACACTTTCTTATTATTACACTTCAAACTAAGCATTGTGTAAGATATACAACCCCCACACACAACTAGTTCTGTCCTCTCTAGATTGGTTTGAAGTAAATGTAATCCAAACCTGAATATTCAGAATCTGTAATTAGCAACAGTATCTGCTTGGGTTTGGATCAATGCATTATTCATCAGGTTGCTCAGGCACTGGCCGAGCCTGTATCTGTGCTTCATTCAGGAAACTCTGCAGAGCTGCATCCAGATGATTAGCATGGTGACAAATATTCATGGGATTGCATTTTTACAATGATTGAATAGAGTCAGTTCAGAAATGTCTATGTGTCTGAGGGTATTGTCTCACACAAAATAAAGTAGGATTTTTTTTCTACCCCTGCCCTATCAGTTCCCCCATCTGGTTCATAATCATTCATTCACAGAAAATATTACTTTTCCTAGGAACCACGAAAATGGAAAGCTTTCTATAAACGAAGGATATCTCAGAGACAGCTATTTGCTTTCCAAAAGACAGGTACTTATTTCCGTATATAATTCCCTATAAGGGATTACTACTCTAGTTCTTTTAGGTTAGCGACTCAAACTGAAGAGTAGAGGATTTAAGTAACATTCTGATGGCCTCCTTTCAGAAGAGGTAAGCACCTCTTTGCTACATGTCTGGAGGTGAATAAAGGCTCTATCAGGACAGACTAACTCCCATAAAGTCTAAATCACAACCTGGTTCAGTACAGAGTACAGGAAGAAAGCAATAGTACTGGCCAGTAGGTCAGGCTTTTTTTTTTTTTTTTTTTTTTTAATAAAATCACGAACAAATGGTATAGAAAGCAAAAGAATTAAAAGGAGTTCAATCTTACAAAAAAAATATTTAATAGTCTCCACTCATCATTAACACTCGGTAATCACCTAGGGTATATGAAATATCACAGCTGTGTTTTATGAAGCTGAAATGAAGTGCCTCTCAAAGTTTACTAAGTTTACATTTGAATCAAATCATAGGTTTTCAGCAAACCAAAAAGTCTCGTTATTTTATGTCATTTGCTTTTAGACTTCAGTTAGATACATTCCCTCAAAACAGGGATAAGAGCTCTACCCTCATCAACACAAATGGTCGACCTGAACCTTTTCATCAAACTTGTTTTGTACACGTGCATGAGCTTAAAACCAGAAGAGCCTCTGCTTTTGCTGGGAACAAGCAGCCCACACCGCCTGGGTTTCCTGCTTCAGCAATGCTTCTCTGCTTCAGCAGAAGTGGTTTCCTGCTTCAGTAATCAGGATGGGTGTGACATGAATATGTGGAATAGCTTTGCAGATATCTACCTTTTTGTAAAAATTACTCCTCTTTCCAACCTACCCTAAATCTCATACACAGATAGTATTTTCCTTGAAACAGGAAACCCTTCTAAACCTGCAGGAATACTTCATCCTACAAGAAGTCTTACTGACTTCGGGGGGAGCATTTGCACAGCAGGGAGCTACCTAATACAAGGAAGAAAGTAAAATCTGGTCCTGAATGAAACGAAGATAGATCTTCCCAAGCAAGTGTGTAACACAGAGTAGAGCAAGATACAGAAGTCACTATGACTGCCTATCTGAACAGCTTGGCCAAGTTAGCTCACCTGGAGTCAGACTGCAGGTATGGTTCAGTTCAACGTGAAGTCACTCAAAATTGGGCATTTGCATGCAAGTGTATTCGTGTATACAGAGATTCAAAACTGCTGTTTTGGTCGCTGGCGATTTAAGACTTGATTTGGTCACCCTAGCATGGTCACGTTAGCCTAATTGCAGTGCTTTACCCTAGACCTTCCTGTGGTGCAGCCAGCTGAGGCAGGTCCTGCAGAACCATACCCCTCTGGATGTCAAGGATATCACTGGATGCCAAGAGGGGTACCTAGGACACCTCACTTGTGTTTAGACAACAGAACCATGCCTTTAGTTTGCGTGTAAACAACTGCATATCCATATCTAAATTCAGGTCTAGAGCATAAGACTGATTAAGACCTACCCGTGATATCTCTGGAGCTCTGGAGCTACATAGGAGGCCTTCCCTACGAGCCAGAGGACTCAATGCAAGACTGGCTACAAGTACTGACATCTGTGTGCGCAGCGCTAGCTAACACTCTTTTAGCATTCAGAGGAGTACCAGACTTGGGCAGAAGAAACAACTGCCTTAATCCAGAAAACCTAAAAATAATGGCAGCTTTTCCAACTGTAAGTCACATCATTTTCTTTTTTCAGAGGGTGCATTAATGGGCAGCCATAATTTGTTTGCCAGCCACATATCTGCTGATAGTCACATCTTTTTATCTTTAGATACCGTATTTTAAAGTGTTTGACCAGTAACTAACAGTATATCTATAGGCAGAAAAAAAAAGAAAAAGCAAAAGAAAAAAGCATTTTAACATACAAATCTGAAATAATTTCCTCCTCCTGTTATTGATTCCTTTCCGAGTATCTTGTGGCCTGTCAGGAGTTTGCATGAGAATTTCTGAACAATATATTTTGTCATTCTCTCAGAGACAAAACTGCATAAATAAAACAAGTAGCAAAATAGTGTCTCTCCTGCATGACACACAGACAAAATGACATAAATATCATCTTTAAGATGTCCATGGGAAAGGGCTATCAGAGCTGTGTTTGCCTATCAATTTACAAACAAGTGTTTAATCTTTGCATGTCAAGGGGAGCAAGCAGGACACAGGAAAGATTTTTTACGAATCATGTTTATCTTGCCTCTGTTCAGAAAAGCAACCTGTTTCTTGGATGTTGGCAGTATGAAGGCCCAGCTGTTTCATTTCAAGCCTAATAACCTGACTCTGAACACCACATTCAGCGCTACTAGCTCCTCCATTTACACTTAATACATTTGAGGGTTATTGCAAGAGGGCAAAGTAACTTGCCGTATCTTAACACATCCAGATGTCTTTTACATAGAAATTGAAATGAGAGTTTTCTCAATTTCTAATATTTGGCTGAGGGATAACTACATCATCTGTCTAATGTATTTTTTTCTAAAATATTGCTATGTAGTCTCAACCTTAACTGCACGCTGATATAATTTGTATCTTGTGAACTGTCGGAGGACTGATGTTTTATTGTGTATGTGGTGACTGCATTGAACGTGTGACACATTACCACATCTTTTATTGATGGCACTGAGGGTTACACTGCAGGACATCAGCAGAGAAAGAAAGATGATTTGCAAATTAAACTCTGTACAAAGAATAACATCTTGCAGGAGGCTACAACCATGAATTAGTTGCCTCTCTTGGGGGCTGAGATTTTTACAATCATATTCTCACTGGTTTGTCATTTTTCAGTCTTCAGTCTGATTTTCTTTCTTAGCCATAGTCAATTCTCCTTCTCTTTGCTCAGACATGTTCTCTCTGTTGTTTGCCAAAATGAAAACACTTAAACACAAAACGCACAGTGGTGAGCAGTTAATATTTGTCTCTCCTGTAGAGCGCTCTCACAACAGCCCATCAATGCAGAAGTAAATCATCCCTCTTGATTAGCTCTTCCCCAACCACCTAGATATCCTAATTTTCTCACCTGTTTTGTTTTTCTTCCCCTGCTTCCTAAACTGAAACAACATCCAGAGAGTCACTCTGGTCAAACTCACACATAGTGTACATTACTTTCACTCCATTTATAAATAAAAGCCTCGGCTTGATGAAGACAAAGGATTTGACAGAGTCCATACGCTTTTCATGCAGTAGCCAGATCTTTCCCAGCTCTCCTAAAGCCCTTAAGTTTCCACACACCAAAAGAGCGATGAGTGGACAGAGCTGTTTAGACTGATGGTTTAAGCTGGCAACCTGTGGTTATTTTGTCTGAGGCTTCATGCAGAATATCTAAGAGGGGAAAGGGCTTCAGGTCACATTAAACTACTCATGCTTCCTTTCAGCTCTGAGTTAATGCAGGAGCCATGGAATTCTTGGATTAAATTAGTCACAGTTCTGGGCTTTGTTATTCATTTATTTTGGTTATTCGTGAGAGGTATGGTCAGGCTCTGTTTCAGAAGTGCTGGAGAGGCAGAAGGTAAATTGGAGAGCACCTAGGATGGAACAGAAGGAAATCTAGAGAAAGCACAGGCAGTGTTTATAAATAGTTTGTTTAGTGATCTGAGGGAGAAAAAAAAAAAAAAAGGGGGGGGGGAGGAATTAGAGAGCATTAAAAGTTTCTCTCCAGAAGAGAGAAAAGGGAGAAAAGGGAATTATCCAGGACAGCAGGGATAGACTATTTATTGACACACAGTGTCATCAGATATAGCACTCTTACCATGGGCTACAGCTACAACAGAGTAAATGCTCTTGCCAATCTGCTGGAAAGACGCAGGAATGTTTGCTGGTAGTGCTTGTAAAATAACTTGTCCTGCAAAACTCTTACAAGAGACAGGTGGGATTGATATCATGCTTAATCTGTGATGGTCATCAGTAGCTGTTGGCAACCAAAGACATCTACACTTCTTGATATTTCAAATATAACAGGAAACTGTCCAATATTTAAAGCCTGGCTCTGTAGCACAGATAATCTACCTCTTTTAAAAAGTTATTAATCTGTTAGAGAAATAATAAGTGTATTCACTCTTAGTCACTGTAAGCCTTGCAGTCATACTGCTTACGAAACAGGGCTTGTGCTAGATGTGACTGTGTTTTATACCACCATTGACACTATTTAGAGGAAAAGTAAGCCTGAACTTGTGCCAAACTGCTCTGGGCTGAAAATGAACAATAATATAAATCTGCTTAATGCTTCTATCCATTTAAATTAGATGGTACGTATTAAATATCAGTGCAATGGGTATTCTGAGGCCAGACAAGGATTTGGAGTTCTAATAGGCAAAAAAAAAAACCGTCTTGGAGAGCCAAAGAGGTTTGTCAGGACTCTTCAGTGTTACAATATATATTACCATAGGAAGACTAGTTGTAATTTTATCTTGTCTAGGAAAGCGTATAAAAAGTTGTTCCAAAAAGTGATTCTTCAGATCTCATTTTGCAATCATATTAACTTGAATCAATTATTCCAGTTAAAACAAATCACATTGTCCTCAGTTTCACCCAATGCTCATAAAGTAATGAATGCTTTCTGTCTGGATCCATTTTTTTCTTCTCAAAACTCTGATGAAGACATTGGGCTTTTTAAAAATGACAATATTGAATGATTGTTTTCAATGTCTTTCTATTTGGTTATTTGATCTTGGGGTTACTAATACCCATTTTTTATTGTAATATTTTTAAATCTTGCTAGGAGCATTTGTTGCATAGGTGTATACTAGATAAACTGATAAACGTCCCTGCTAGTACATACTAGCGTGCAGAAAAGATCACTAAGTAATAACTCAACTGAGTAATAAGCATACTGAATGTCTCCAACAACTGAGCTGCTGGTAGCAGGTAGAAAACTCAGAGGCCACATTTAAAAAGCAGAATGAACATGGTTTATGGGAATGTAATCATTAAAAATAAATAAATAAATAAATAAGAGGAAGAGATGGCATTATCTAATACCAGTAATTTGAGACATGCTTGAAGGAGCATCCAGAGCCAATCACCCAGGTCCATTGCTAATTTTAAACACATGCTCATGTCATGCTGACATCCTCGTTCAGTCTGTTGAGTGTGCTGATACAGTTGACTTAATTTTGTTGAAAAAGGGTTTGCAGGGTACCTTTAGCAGCTTGGTTGGCTGAGTTAATAGCTCCTTGAGGTGGTGACACAATGAAATCTCTTCCACAACGATGGCATCCAGGTGGTGTCTTACGTCAAATTAAAAACAAAAGTGAAAAAATTGGCTCGGAGGAATCTCTAAAGCACTTCTTGCTGAAAGAGCTCTCCTGATAAAGACAATTGTTCTATCAGCTGAGGCTGCATAGCACATTAAAATTAGGTTTCAGAAGCATGTGGGAGTCTACTGAAAACCAACTTGCCTATAAAAGACATGCAACCTATTTTTTCTAACTCTGCTAATGTATCTCTCTTTGAAAGCTTTCTAAAGACCAATTATTTTAACCTACAGTGTGTTTTTACTGCTGCTGCCTTCCACAAACTCTGCACAAAGCAACATTACTCTCCTTTTCCCAGCCTTTGTCCCTTGATGAGCTTGGAGAGGGGGAAAAGAGAAAGAAATGTCTCCCATGGCAGCAATTCCACCTAATAAATGTCCTTGTATTCCTCTAACAAGAACAATTTATTACCAGTTTTCATGTCAGTTACTTCTTTTGTTCCATGTTATTCTCACAGTTTTACAATAGATTTCAACACTTATAGCAATGTGACCAAGAGTCCCTACCAGTATACAGAGCCCATGAGTAAGACAGTTTTAATTATTCTACAGCTTCCTTTGCTGAATGGCATCATGTTGAACTATGTTTTATTCATCAACTGCAAACCTAACTTTTTAAAAAATTCTTACCTTCTATTTAAAACAGCAAAAAGAACATTTATGTCATTTTTCTCTATAAACTAGCTCTAGGACAGACTTTGGCCTGGAGTAAAACAAGACCATCTTCATGGAAGTCAGTGCAGAGAGTTTAGCAGAAACCTGCAGCAAAGTTGTACTCAGGAACAGGATGATAATGTGAAGTGCTGCTCGTCATGAGAATGCAATCTTTTCTGCCAAACATACAGTGAGTTTTACATTTAGTGGTCAGTATAAACCCCATTCATTAAATCATAGAATCATAGAATGCTCAAGGTTGGAAGGGACCTCTAGAGATCATCTAGTCCAACCCCCCTGCACACGCAGGGTCACCTACAGCATGTGGCTCAGGACTGCGTCCAAGTGGGTTTGGAAGATCTCCAGAGAAGGAGACTGCACGTTGTACCTTGAAGCCTGGTACAGTTGCAAAAGTTTGGATTTCCTCTTGCTATATGTGTTTGCAACGGCATTGCTGAAAAAAACCCTCTCTTTTGGCACTGTCAGGGCAAGTTACTTTATTAAACATTATGAGTGATGAGACAAGTAAGAAATCTGAACCTTGTCATATGCCCAGTTTTGTGGTAAAAGTATTGAGATGCAACAGTGAAAGAATAGGGCTTCTCTCCAACAAACTGAATGTGCGCGGATGGATCTGTGATGTGAGGGTGCAGCCTACAAATGTGCTGCATTGCCCTGAAGTAGCCAAAAATGTGATTGAGGCAGTCACAGCTCCATCCTGCTGGTCCCCAAAGGCTTGTTAGTCACATAATTGTATTTAGATTACTGCTGTTCTGTACATGCAATAAGCCCATACCTTTGCAATCACCCTTGCCATGTATAGGCAGACTATGGAAGACAGATAATGCATCTACACCTCAAATAACTGCATCGTAGGATTAGAAGGTGGGGAAGGCAGACAGTAGGAGTGAGTTACTTTGATCCTTTTCCTTGCTGTGGACATGAACTTAGTTCAAGTCAGCTTTTGATTAGAAACTATGGGAAAAATTGACATTTAGGAATGAAAACAAATTGTTCTGTGCTAATTTTCATGTTCAACACTCATGGTATATCTAGAACAAAAATAAACTGTTCCCAGTTATTACCTACAAAGCCATGCACGTGCATCTTACCTAAGTTAATAACAGTCACAAATGGCCAATTAAGAGTAAAATTTGGCCAGGATGAGAACCTGTGGTAAAGTTAGTTATGTTTACCATATAACAAGCAATGCAGTAATGCGGAAAACAGCAACCTTCATCAATAATTTAGCTGCTGGGCAGGTTTCATTCTGCATCAGAAAGCTCCAGCAGGAAAAATCAAATTCATATGCTTTATTCTTGCATCCAACAATGTTTACTACTTTATTAGAAATGCTAACAGAGAAGTGTTTCCTCTCTTTCATCTTACACTCATGAATGCAGAATAAAAAACATTGCCCATTGTGTATCTTTCATAAGAAATAAACAAAAACAGCCACCAGCTGATAAAAAAAAGTCTGATCATTAGCACTAAGCAGGGCTGGATTTTGATGAGTGAATTTTCTTCACCCTTTCAGTTGCTGTATCATTTTGCAATAATCCCTCCATCATACCCAAGAGCGGCTGTAGTTTTCCAAACTATAACATGAGATTTTGAAATTGGTTTTAATATCTAGTTTGTTTGCTTTCTGAGATGCTCTTTTGTCTTCAGCATCAATAGGCTGCCTCAGGAGGCTCTGTTAAAGTGCTGAAGTGCACTGGGCTGCTGAGAAAAGCCAGACTCCTTTACCAGCGCTTTTAAAAGCATCTCAAGTCAAGTAGCTGGTGAATTGCCAAGGCAAGCAATAACTAATTCAACTTCTTCCAGCATCTGAGAATTGCCTGCCAGCAGTGCATGCTTTGAAGGTCATATCCTTGCTGAAGCAAAGTTGGTGGAAGACTCCCCAGAGATCTGATTAGAGCCCCTTTAGGATACTCAAAATTATTCACCACACAGCTTCAGGGAGCAACATACGACAGGCAGGCTGCTCATCAGTGGCTACAGATGAGTTCTAAGCAGGTTCCCTGGCACTGATGAGCCCTGACTGGGCATTTCCCACTCATGCTGGTTCAGCCCCAGGATGGGGTTCCTTTCTCTCCACACTTGCGCTTCAGGATGCAGTTGCCAGGGCAAATGCTTTCGGAGATGTTAGATTCAACCTCCAACGTTTACCTGTTCCATGTTCATAACTTCTTGTTATTTTCCCTCTCTTCTGCACTTCTTCCATAGGCTTGTGTCAGCAAACTCTTCAGCTATATATTCACCAAACACTTGGGTGAAAGGGGCATGATCATGGATAAAATGATTTTTCTCCTATCGCAGAAGTAAGTTGTGGAAAATAATTTAGGTGGCCACAAAGCATCAGCCTACTCATATTTTTGATGTTCAATGCCATTTTACTTCAGTATTCCAACCTTAAACCTGGTCCCAAACACACTCGGTTATTTAGCGCATTTTTCAGTCACCGAAAGAGTGTAGAAACACACTGGATATTCATGCATGCACATGCATGATGAGCATGAAAACTCAAACTATGAAAAATATACAGAATGTAAAAGGACATTTGAGCCCCTGACAAACAGGTCCAGAAACATGATGAACATATGTGATATTCTACTTCGTGCAGAATTCAGTGACTGAGTGAGGGATTTTTTAGGTTATTTTGTAATGTTTACAGTGATGTAAGCTTTAAAATGTCATGATATTCTTGTAAAGAAATAAAAGTAAGAACAGGTTATCAAGAAAAGTCTCTGTTTTCACTTTCAGGCAAAATTGCATCATATTTTACAAATTTAGAAAACTCAGTATTTAATTAAATCACTGGCTATCGTTTCTACCAAACACTGAAAAGGACTGGAAGATGTTTTTGTCTTATTCCTTTATGATGTATAAATTTCAGCCTTGCATTAAATATGTTTTAGAAAAAGCACTACATTGTGAACCTGGTCAGTGGAGGCTCTGTGTATTTATTGGTCGAGTACTCTATTCCCCACTGGCACTGGCTGCCTTTTTACATTGAATTTCTAAGCCATCCTTTATGTTAGCATCTATCCTTGAAAGCATTCAGTGGTGCAGAGTGTAACAGAACACAAACAAAGCGTGTTTGTATTTTAAGCCACACGTTATAAATACAGAAAACATGACCTTAAACTACTTACCAAAGAACATGGCAAAGAACAAAATTCAGGCTTATTTGCTTGAAATTTTGCGAGTAGAGAATTGTTTGCCTGGGGAAAGTGGAGAAACGAGGTAGGAGAGCGCACAGTATTTCTTGGTCACTGGCTGGCTTTGATTTAGGTGTCCAGGGGCACAGTGATACCCACAGCATGGGGAGCCAGCAGTTCTGTGAGCATTTGGAAAACACCAAAAAGTATTCCCATGTAAAGTTTGGAAAGTAGAAATGTTGCAGGTGTTAAGAATGAGGGTGAATGAGGGGTGTGGGTTTTTGTTTTGTTCTCTTTTGTTTTGTTTTGCTTCTGGATCCTATAGAAAGCATTAGGAAAAGAAATACCTAGATTATTCTTTTTCTCTGCTTAATACAGTGCTGTATCAATTCTAGGCCATGTAGGTGCCCTAGACGGAGCTGATGAAGGCAACGCGCCCCCTTTTCCTCCTTCATGTCTAACCAGCACCATCAAAATAGAGACATGACTTCAAAAATAACTAAGCAGGGCTGCTACCACTTTCTCATGTTAGGGATATAATTTTCAGGACCTCAAAGTCTGTTCAATCCTTTGAATAAGAAAGGGCATTTTTAAATTGGGTTTCTATGAAAGAGGAATTATTTCACTTCGCTTTGGTGCCTTGGTCTCCTTCATGACTCAAACTGATCAGGAGAAGAAATGTTCTGCTTTCTTCCAGAGTCTCTGTCCTGCTTGCACAGCACACACCTGGTGCTGGCTGACAGAGGGGACGAAAAAGAAAAACATGGAGAAAATGGGTTTTCCAAAAAGATTTTTTCTCTTTTTCTGCTGCCCAAACATCGGAGGATTTTGATGGAGCCCTTGTCCCTGCTGCTGCCAGCAGCACCGCTCTCTCTTGGAAGGAGGATTCTCTTGCCTGCGAGGGAGGACCTTTGCTGTCCTCCACCTCCACATTTCTTTCCGATACCTCCAGGGCTCAGGCACCTGCACGCTTGCTGGGAACGCTGAATCCATTTCCACACTTGGAAACTGAGGGGATCTTAACCTGCTTCTCCCAGCCTTTCGATGGGAATTGTAGCCAGGCTGTGTGTTGTGATGTTTCCAGACTCGTTGTCCCACTTTGGGGTAATTTACTTAAATAGGTGTTGGTCTGAGTGTTGGGAGATGGTAGGGCGAGCAACGGCCTAGGGGTCCTGCTGTTCACCCAGCTCTGGTTTCCAGTCCATAAGCCAATAAACACTTAAGAGAAAACATTTTTAAAGACGCACCTGCTTCTCGGGTGAGGAGAATTCGGTCCAAAAGAAAGATCTGCTCTCCTGACAGACCAGGGAGAGGTGGGGGGCACCCACATTTCCCTCCACAGGTATGAGGGTAGGGTCAGGGCTTAGTCCAAAGCTAGCAGCCAAAAATTCCTTCCCCCCAAATACCCATTTTTTAACAAGAAAAGATTGGCCTGATTTAGGCATCATATTCAGGAGAGGATTCATGACTGAAAAAATGTAAATAAAAATTGAAAAGGAGCTCTCCCTATCACCACTGTGAACATCATGCCCTGCTTTATATCAAGAACCTGCCACTCGAGGAAGCCTGAGCTCCTACATCAAGATGAAAAATCTTATTGGGCAACAGGGCACCTGGAAGTGAAGCCTTTCAGCCCCTCAGTCCCTTCGTAGATAGAGCATCTGCATCGCTGTGGAACCCTGCAGAAGCAAGTCAGCAAGCACATGCACACAGAGCACGGAGTCAACACGGCTCCTCCCCAAAGCGCCTCACACGATAACAGGATACTTCTTATTGCTAACACCAGCCACAGATTGTTTTCATTGATATTTTAAAATGAGCTCTGAATTTGATGAAAAACCCAATGTTAGGGGGGTGTAGAGGGGAAGAGCTGCTACAAAGTGAAGAAACAGATTATAAGCAGCAGGTGAAAAATTACAACTGCATAAAGGGGTACCAATTATTCTTTTCTGCCATAGTCAGAGGCAGAAAGCTGAAGATATGTAACATCAGTGGTTTTCCTGCAGCATTAAGAGTCAGCTCCACAAGCACCAGGGCAAGGGCCTGGCTTCTGAGCAGCTAAGAAACGAATCGGGCTGGGGAGGTTTGGTGCAACCTGCCGGAATTTCTAGCAGGGTCTCAAATTATTCAGAACAGTGCCATCTGCTGGGCCTTGCAGAACCCAAGGAAGAGCCTCTTAGCTATTTTTTTGTTCTTATTTGTAATTAACTTTGGTGTTTTGATAGACGAAGCAGTGGCTGGTGATGCTAAAGATTTTAGAAGTACCTTTGCGTTTCATTAAAATGCCTTACAGAATGTTTTCTAAAGGTCAAACCGCTCTGTACAGTGTTTGGTTTCTTTAGATATTTTGGATCATAAGGGAGACAAGGGTTTATTTTAATTGATACTCTCCAGTGCTATAAAAGCTCAATCAGTAAAATACTTTAGCAAATGCTCACCTTTAAGCAATTAAGTGGCTTCTCTGAAGATGGTGGAAATAATTGCATTTCCTCTGAGTCTTGTAGAACAAGACCAAAGACTTAAAAAAAAAAAAAAAAAAAAAAAAAAAAGAAAGAAAAAAGAAAAAAAGAAAAAAAAAATTGCTTCTAAATGTAACTGTTTCCTGTTTACCAAGGAATCACACAGACATTCTGGAATCAGAACTGTATATGAAACAAACAATAAGAAGTGTATATGAAGTAAAAATACAGTAAAGTAAAAATGATATAAAAATACTTATGGCAAAATTACTCCATTGCTCAAATTGGAAATATAGAAAATGAATCAATTAAAGTTATTAGCAAGTTAATATTCAACAACTTCAAAATTCTTATATTATCTTTTGAATTACTTACAGACTTCACAGAGTTGATGGTTATAACCTCAGCCTCTTCTCAAATTCTTTTAATACAGTAAAAATCTTTCTCTACTAGGGTATCTTTGAGCAATTATAAGGAGAGCACCTTCACGATGCCGGTTTTAAAACTTTTATACCAACACTAGTTTACACTTGGGAAGGTCATACAGAGTGAGTTTCTAAAACTAGAATTCATTGTGCTTATTAATCTGAAATCTGCCTCAGATATGAAGGATGTTTGCTTTATCACCTTATGGACTGTACAAAGAAGCTTAAGAGGGAATAATTTTCAAAACAAGAATTAAGGACTTCCAGTGAAATTATCGTGCTGAGATTTTTTTTCAATACATGTTTTTAGAAAACCTTGCAATTAAATTCTGGAATTTAGTACCTTTTCTTGTCATGGATACCAAAAGTATAAAAATATGTTCTAAAAGGACCAGCCACATTCATGGATCATTCCATTCAGTCCACTTGGAATGATGTTACATTCTTGTTTTGCAGAACTGCCTTTTTATGGCCTTATATTCAAAGCACATTCTCAGCAAGCTTCTACCTCAGTTGTGAGTGCTCAACACCATGCATATCTATCCCCAGGTCTTTTACAGTGTTCTCCAGAAAATGTGATACACATCATTAGTGGCCAGCTGTGATCATTTGGGCTTGCAGTCACATCTACAGAGGGTTTTAAGCACCCATGTGCACTGTGATTGCCTCTGTAGGCATCCAGGGTGTCTCTGAATGCCCAGTCAGCTCCCTCAAACCCTGAGTCAGCTCCTTCTGAGAAGCAAAAGTAGCTTAAATCCTTGCTATCCAATTTTTATCAGTACATTGCCTAAATCCCTCTAGGATGGGATTTCCACAAAGGCTGGTGCTTCTCCAAGTATCCAGTCCAAGGGACAGCACCAAAGCACAGCTCAGACTAGTGCCACACTTCAAAGGGAACCTGATGAGTTGAAAGAAAGAAAATTCTCTATAACCAATGAACCTCAGGTCAGTTGATTCCCCACATAACAAGAGGCTGCAGCCACTGTGGGAAACCACACCAAGTGAGAGAGATAAGGAGCATACGATATCCTTCCTGACCCACAAACACCTATACCTATTCCAATCCACACTACAAAAGCTACACAACAGTGCTTGTTATCTACATGACATCCACCCAGCTGTCCTTAGGAACTGAAGTTTATATTCATAGACAAGTTTCTCTGTTAGTTCTCCAAACACATACATCAGTGATCTAAGAGCTTATTAAAGAAGAAATAAGCAAGAAAATAAATAGAAAAGTTTTAATTTCATAAAGAAACAAGAGTGTTTGAAAAGCAGCAGAATGATTGTGAAGGTATATTGCTCCTCTCGGAGAGTAGCAGAAGTGCAAGCATGAGAAGACTCCGGCAGCAAAGTAGATAGAGATAGACAAGCTTTGGAGACCATCCAGTCTTCCTTATTTGAAGGGAAAAAAAAAAAAAAGAAGAAGAGAGAAAAAGAAAGAAAACCTCATTCAGGACTTAGAAGGACTTAGACAAGGTGATTGTTTCTGTGATTTGCTACCAATGTTCCAGGACAATAAGTGAACTGAATGAGTGACCAACTGATGTGGGAGGTAACATGAAATGAGAATCTACCACGAGAGCAAATAAACAGTGATTGAGAGCGGTGGTCCAGCTACTGGAGGATCGCTGAGCACTCACAGGATGTTGCCCCAAGGATGCTTTGGCTGATGGTTCCCCAAGTGAACCGCACAGGTTCAAGTCCTTCTCTTGCTGAAACACCGTGTCTCTTTCTATAGAAAAGAAAAACAGAATCTGTCTGGGAAAGTAGCAAGAAAAAAAGTAAGGAAAATGGTGATTTTTATTATTTTTAGGGTAAAATAGGATTTTCATGGGTTTCATTTTATTTTGTATTTTACAACTGAACTTTATTTCATTCTGAATTAAAACAAGGAACATTTTTCTGGACAGTATGTCTTGGTGTAGGCCTAGATATACATAGATAACATAGATATATACAAATATATATTCTTATACTTTGAACCCAATAAATACATTAGACAATGACTGTTATCATTGGTGGGCTGTCTGTAGAGCAGAGGAACAAGATTTTGTTTGTGGGCAGAGTTTCTGCAACATGCAACACAACAGCAATTGACCTTTCAGCACGAGAAAAATTTTACCACTGTCTGGTTATATTCTCCCCTTTAAATTTAATCTCACGTATTTTTATGGCTGTCACAAGTAGATAGGATTTTACTGGGATTCTGGGAATCAGATGAACATGAGTTGGTCTGTCACTGATGTCCTAAAGCATTTTCCAGAATGAAATGCCTCGTTACGTCCCTACCATCTCTCAGTTCCTCTGCTCCCATGGCAGAAGACTGTAATACTGATGATCATTTTTAGATTCACAAGCACAAGAGAATTCTAAATATTCTCCAGTCAGATGGCACAGCCAGGATGAAATGGTCTTAGGGAGCCCAGCCAAGGAGTAAGCACAAGACTGATGCACCCGCTGGCCCAGCTTTGCAGAGCCGTGCTGCCATGTGGGACTCACAGGATGTTGCCACAAAAGCAGATGCAGGAAGGCAGCCAGGACAAGCAGAGGTGGCTGGCGTGCTGCAGACCCAATTTCCTACCCTGGTAGTCCCTAAGGATAGCCTATAATCACTGCCACATACTGTAGAGACCTGCTTCTTCCAGCAGACCACACCTGGGTTTGCTTCTTCCAGGGCAAAGAGAAAAGAGCTAGAGGATGGCCAGGTACCTGTCTATTATAGTGTCAGGCTAGATCTGGAGCCCTTTGACTTGATAAGGACAGAAAGTTCCCTCCTAGGACAGTTTTCTGGGCCACAGCTACCTGCCTGCTCACACGTGGTGGGTGCAAGACACAGGCTCAGAGTCTTCATAAGGCAGTGCTGGCTGCCATTATATGCTGGAAAAGGAAGCAGCTAGTATATGGTATTCAGCTCTGACAAACAGAGTATTTGTCTCTGTGAAATTGCAGGTGGAGATGCTGCCAACACCTATAACTTAAATAAAGCAGATTATTTGCTTTGAATTTTATGAGAACATCGGCAGAAAGAAAATCTTCACTTCCCACCCACTTTTGCACTCACTGCATCACGAAGTGCTCACACTTCTGGTAAGTCTGAGAAGGTTCCTTATTTGAGCATTTCTGTATTTTTGGAATTAAATTTGCTAAGTGTTTGCAGCCAGTTGATAAATGAGAACTGAAAAGAGCAGCAGGTTACTGAACATATTGTCCTGGGACAGCATCTTCAGGTGCTAGGTCGTCAGATCAGTTCCCTGCAGATGTGAAGATAATGGACTGTTTTTAGTGCATTTTATTATCATCTCCAGTTACATTAAATTGGCAGAGCTATTGTCTACAGGTGTTCGGAACATATCTACAGCCTTTCCTCCTTCAAGCGACCCAGATGCCTGCCATTCAGCATATATCCAAGTTGTCTGCCCATGGCTGGTAATTGCAAGACCCATGGGATATTTGTGCCTTTCCAGAAAGGCAGCTAAAGGCCAGACTGGGGTATCCAAAGTGATTAAATTCCTGTGCTTAAGTAGCAGAATCCATATAACCTATATGCTGCAAGTTAGCACAACCCCATGCCCTGGGAGCACCGAGGGTGTGCAAAGCTCACCAGCAACTACAAAACTCCTTGGAGCCAGGAGAAGGTGCTGCCTTCAAAGAGTTATGCAAGCTGTAGTGAGACCCTGGAAATTGGGGTAAATTTGTCCCATAGCATTTTGGTTTATTAAAAGTTTTGCTGTAGCACCAGGCTTGGAAGAGCACAAAGAGAGCTGCTAAAATTCATCCAACTGATAACAGACAAGCTAGGGGAATGCGTTTGTGTTTTAAAAACATGAATAGCTTTTTATAGAAAAGGTGTGTTTAATGGCCACATTGAGCAAGCTACTTACAGTGAAAGATTAATTAAAATGCCCAGTTATGCTTCCTGTGAAAGAAAGAAAACTAATAGATTCTTTGGAGGAAAAAAAAAAGAGCTCTATCTTCAAACTCTCAGCCCCAAAAGAACACAGCACTCACACAAGCGTTTGATTCAATCATATACTGAAGTCTCAAAAATCAATAGGATTTCAGAGTGTGTTTTGAGATCAGCCACATACTTAATTTCCCCTTTGGATCCTAGACAAAAAAAAAAAGTTTCTTATTTCATTTATCTTTCATTATCAGAAGTGGAGATCATAGGGGGTGAAAGAAAACTAATAGATTCTTTGGGGTTAACAGCCTTTGCTGTTTCTGAACAAATTTCTGGGAGCAGCCATCCCAGAAATCAAAGCCATCTTGTAAAAAAATGATTTGCAGCCTTCCTTAAAACAAGAGTTCAGTAAAAGTCACCAACCTTCTCGCATAAAATCGCAATTTAGCCAACTGGCAAACTCCAGGTCCAGTTTTTAGAGTAGAAGAGTATTTCTTGGATTGTTTGTCTTAGGCTTTGGGGTTCTCTGTATGGTTTACATGAGCAAAGAGATAGTATTTACCTTTACTTAGCTTAGCAAATCTGTATAGTTAACTGTATCAGAAGGGCACGGAAGACAAAATCAGTCTTATGCAAACCTAGAATTGAATGGACACCTCTAAATTGCAAACAGATTATATCACTATTTCAATTTGTCATATTTTAAGATTGCTGTATATGCCGGTACTCATCTTGTGACTACCAGCTAGTAGAAAGACTAATAATTAATTTCAAGTAAACTATTCTTAGTTAAATGTCATGTCAGCAAAATGCAACTCAAAAGTGTTTAGAGTCATTTTTACATGTGCAAGTGCCGAGGCTGGAGAAAAAAAGGCTGTCACACAGGTCATCCACTTGTTAAATGTTTAGAACCAGGAGACGTGGGCAGGAACTTGAATCTCGGAGCTCCACTGTCGCGTTATAAAAATGATTGATATTCCACCAGTTGCGCTGTGAACATCGTGCGCAAAGCGAGCCTCGGGAATGCAAAGCTCAGGCAAGAGTCATCTTGTGCTGATTGATGGCCCTTTGTCACTCTGGTTTATGGGTTATGACCACTGGAGACTTCAAAATGAACTAAGCCAAACATAACAGCATCCATTGCTCACTGAAGCAAGGAGGCAGGACCGAGAAACCAAACAGCTGTGTCAAAAAATAAAATATTTAGCTCAAAAAAACTGTCAGACTCTCAATACTTTTGACAGTTTCCATATTCAGTGCATACCAAAGTCAGTCTTATGAATACAGACAAAGCATCCAGAATGTTTCTTTGACATTAAAATAACCTAATCTGATATATCACCTTTAAATAATTCACTTTTTTTTTTTTTTTTNTTTTTTTTTTTTTTTTGGTAGCTCTCTTAGCTTCTGCATAGTCTATAGAAGAAACTTCTGTGTCTTCATTACAGCAACCAAAAATATATTACTTTTCATTTATCAGGCAATATTAGAAATTGCTCTCATACACAATGCAAAAGGATACAAATATTGCAATGACACTGATGAACAGCATGTCTTTAAAGGAAATATGTTTTTTCAAAGTACTACAGATATCAAATAGACTACATCTATACAAGGACTAGCATTTATTGTGAGTGGAAGAATCTTCTTGGCATTTTAAATGCTGAAAATGCTGACAAAGTATTATATTAACAGTCCTAATTGTTCAACCCTTAAAATTCATCCATAATTGTTATATGCTTTTTAAATTTGCTTTTAATTTGCTATTGCCTTTTCTTTAATATTATTTGGCATCCTTAATGTTATTCTTGTTTAAAAAGTTTTTTTTTAAAAAAAAAGAAAAGGAATAATACTATTCTGCTGAACTTTTATCGATTTGGCTCAATTTAGGCTTCAATTTAGGCTTCAGCTAGCCTAAGGTTTATGAACTCAAATTTTATGAACTCAAACTAAATTCAAAAGAAGACTTAAATTAGACATGAGCAATCTAGAAAAGATACCCATCCAAAATGTTACAAGAATGAGTGGCCTCATTTTTCTTAATTTTGTCCCGAAGGCACAAAAATAGAAGATCTTAACTGAAATTTAATAATCACTACTGACTTTCCAAGAGATTTTTTCATGGATATTAGAAGCGTAAGAATAAACTTTTCTGAAATCTAAGAAATTTCTAATAATTCAGAAAATGTGCTGACAAACTTCTGACATTCATATGATTTAGGTCAAGGCATTCTATTGGTCTTTTTGTTTTACTCCTATGATTTCTCACTTCATATCTGTTCTCTACTTCTCTTATTAGAGAAAATTGACAGCAAGATCTTGTCCTTCTGGCTTGCAAGTAATGTGTACAGTCACGTACTACAGTATCCCAAGGAGCGAGGATGGAGCTACAGGGACAGAAAAGCCGACAAAAAATACACAAAGAAGGAGAACAACCTCCTGCATAATCTCTGGACAAAAGGTTCTCCTCTAATAGACAGAATGTTCAGTATATTGTGACCATATCTGTAAAGTGCAGTATTTTCAAATGCTGAGAAGTTTCTTAAATGTCTAGCACATTACAATATTTTTAATACTCCAGTCTAATACTTCTCTTATTAAATTAATAGATACATTGCTCTCTATTGCTATGGCAGTGGTTCTATGGTAGTGGGATTAACCATGAATGAGGCTTTATGAATGAGGCTATTTTTGGTGTTTTTCTTTCAAATCTTCTATTCTGCATTTGAATAGACAATGCAGATTAAAGAATTTTCTGCTTCTGCATATATATATCCATATGAATATATGTTTCTTTATACACAGATCTCTATTCTTTATATGTGGACTTAAGAGTCCTTTAAGTGGACTACTTAAAATGTACAGTTCTGAACCCATTGTATTGGCAAGCACGTTACATCTACCTTGCCTATCTTCAGCGACCTGAAGAGATGACAATGTTAGGAGTCTTGTTGCTTCAGCTATCCCAGTTGTCAATGAAGACAGGCAGAAATCCGCCAAGAAGGCAATTCAACTGCATCTAAAAATGCTGGTAAAATGCATATGTAGTTTTAAACGTGTAAAGGGAGACTGACATCAGGCAAAGCAACCAGCTCCTACTAAAATACAGAGGAAGGGCTGCAGATCATAACTTGCCCATCATTTTAATACCTTAGCTTTGTCTGTATAATAATGGATTATACTAGACCCTAACAGGTGTCTCACTGAAGTGTCTAAAATGACGTGGGCTGAATCTCAGCTTCCTAGGCGTTTCAGTGCTTCTACTGTAACTGTTGCTATGAAAACTCTGGAGGCCTTTTCAGCCTGGAACATTTCAGGACCAATTTTTGTTTGGGCTAAAGGTGATAGACATTTTAAGCCCAAAAGCAATGTCTTAAAGCACGAGAGTGTCTTCCTATTAAAAGTCCCCACAGCAAGTAGCGTAGAAGCATGTAACACTGAAATACAGATAATTTCTTTCAGAATGGTGCTAATTCCTCAGTAAAGGAGAATGCTGCTCTCTGGGTTTATTTCAGCTGCCTGAAGGAAACAGATTAATTCATTCACTAGCAGAGAGGAATAAATATATATGGCATCTTCAACCCTATGGACCCTACGCCAATCTCTCTCCTAATTATACATGGGTACAGTTCTGTCTATGTGAATAGACTAGTGTCAGAAAGTGTGCCCATAAGAGGGTAGAGGCAGATATGCAACACTGAGTAGATTTTATCAATAAGACGAGAAAATCTAAAAGAATAATGAAAAAGCGAGAGTACAATTTTTTTTCACTTCATATTTCAGCCTCTATGAGTTCCACCAATGTCACAACAAGCAAGCTCTGATGGACATTAAGGTGCATAGACTCCAGCTTTCACTAGCAACAGGTAACCTCATCCCAACATTTGTCCAGGATATACTGTAGATTTGCTAAGGCATTGTTTTTACTTTTGTTTTTCAGTTTGCTTCAACTGAAATCAGGGCCTTTTTAACAAGCCAGAATTTCTTTGTAATTGAAAATGTTAATAGACTTTTCAAAATAAAAAAATAAAATGTGTACCATTAGGGCACCGTATTGTAAGCTACAGCTTCCTTCTAGTATTAGGACATGCAGGTACATGAAAATACCATTTGTTTACTTGAAGCGAGTATAAGATTTTAATCTGTTATTGAATGTTTCTAATAAAATATTGGTGGTAATAATTTAATATTTATACTCGCAAGAAAATCTACTGAAAAATTTTTCAGCCTTGCTTTCCATCACTGCACTGTGTTTTACTTAGTAAAGTCTTTTTATAACCATACACAGTCACTGCCAAGAGGGAACTTTCTATAATCCTTATTAGTAAGTGGTTCTTATTGCCTGGTTATTTCAGATATAGCAGAAACATTCTTTCTGCTACCTAACAAATATTGTGACATACAAACCTATTGTTATGAAAAATGACAGTATATATACTTGAATTTTTGCTTCTTTGTAGTATCTAGATTCCTTTAAGTTATGAAATATTCATATAAAGATTTCCCAGAACCAAGCAGGACTAGAATGAAGAAGTATTATAATTGGGCAAAATTTCAGGGAGAAATTTGGCTAATGATGACAAGTTTGACACTGCATTAAAGTTTCTGAAACTGCTTTCTGATGTTTCACTTCCAGGGAGATTTCACTGCCTCCAAGCAGATGTTTGTAAAAAGGAGACTAGAGTTATAATTTGGTTGGATAAGCAAATGTCTTTTAATCTGGGGATGGCAGTCTTCATGCAGCAAAGTCCCAGCTTGAACAGCAGATGTGCCACTTAAGCAAAACTCCATTTAGTTGTTCCAGATGAAAGGTCAAGATGTTTTAGTGCTTCAAGTAGCACAGGATAGCACTTGAGCATCCTTGTACACCACCAGAACAGCCAAGAATTAAATTACCAGTCTCCGCTCTTCAGCAATCGTGAGGAGGCATGTATTTCTTCTCAGGAAATAATTGTAAAAATGATCACCCTTGCACGTTTCAGTTTTGCTCTGATTTAGTTTCCCAGTTACACACAGCCTCTGAGGAGATCCAACCCACTGTGTTTGCCAGCAGTCCCAAGGGACTCTTTGTGAGTCACTCTGCTTGTGAAGGGCAGTTGGACTAGATGATGTCCCAAAGTCCCTTCCAGCCTCAATAATTCTATGATTCTGCGATGGTAATTAAGCTATTTTTTCTCTTCTACATGCTCTGTTAAGGAGTATGGGAGATATGGAGGTATTTATATATAGGAGATATACAGCTATACAGGGATTTATGAGCAGATACTTTTCCCCTGAATTTCATGCCGTTTTTTTTTTTTCTGACACTGTGGTACCAACGCTCAATATGAGATCAGTTGGAGCCTCAGAAGGAAATTTGTTTGAAAGAGGACAGATATGTCAGTTAATAAAATCCCTGCAAAGAGGGTTGGCTAACACCCATGAAGAAGGCCTAATAACCTGAATTATGCAAATGGCTTTGTGAATAACTTCACTCAATGCAAGGGTACAGGCAGTTCCAAGTACTTAGGCCACAGAGCAGATGCTCGGCTCAAACAGAAATATTTCCACATCAGTCCAACAAGACAGCTGATAAAAGAAAACCCTTACTGTGTCATGAAGCATTTATTTGGATTTGTAAATACAATATGTAACACCTTGTTCTGTTTAGAAACAGAATTAAAATCCTGGAATTAATTTGAAGAATGAGATGCATACGTTGGTACAAATGAATCAACAGAGAGCTATGGGCAACCTGCATGACATTTCAGAGGGCATATTTAAGAAAGCATTTATTTCCTAGTATAATCTGGCAGATGCAGGACAGGCTGACAGGCAGGGCCTGAGGAAATAAATGACTTTTCCATTTAGCACTGCTTTGAGGAGAAGGAACTTACCTGCTCAGTTAGCATTTGCTCATGAAGCCATGCACGCTGGTTACATGGAAACTTGGACACCTACACCGAGCCTGGGCTCCTTAGGCTCTTATGCTGAATTTGCTTTTAGGTTGTATCTGTCTACCTCTGGATGCCTCTGAGTGATTACAGCATGAAGTGAGGTCTTGGCACACCAGTCCCCCATAGCAACAGGCACGTCAGAGAATCGGAGGCTTCCTTCTGCATGCAATGGGGAACGTGTACTAACATGCTAAGTAATGCTTGTAAGTAAGTAAATTTCATCAGTTCATACATAAAGGGCACCAAACTCTGTAACTGTTTATTACTAGCTTCTGTTTATCCCTTGTGGCTCTAAACCAAATCTCATTTGCAAGTGGAAATGTGTTATCCTGGCTGGTGAATACCTGACCTTTTATTTCTACAAAGGCCGCGGGCCTTTTTTTCTGAATCAAAGCCTTAGGGCTTAACATTCCATATTTAACACCTATTGTTCTCTGTTGTATTTATTTTGGAGCATATAAATATACCTATGATGATTATCTTTACAGCATATCGCTGCAACCCAGACATCCATTAATTAACCATCACAACATAGACTGAGAAGATTGGTAGTAGGGTTCCCTTTTTACAGATATCGGCAGGAATGTTCTTAGTGAACAGCCAGAGTCCGTTACAGGACATATTTGCGATTAACTCCAGCTGTGTCCCACAATACCTAAAGTTTTCATTGCTTCAGGTTGCCCCGACTGACTGATAAGTTTTTTATTTAGTTGCCAAGAAGTAGCTGGGGCATCAAGCTTTAAAACTTAGAAAGTCTGAAAGTGAACCATTGGCCTGTTCTGCATGTTCTTCTGTCTCTGTACAGTGGGCATATTTCTCGATGGCAAATACAGGCATGCATCCAAGGATTTCAAGACCTTTAAAACAATGTTAAAATGATTTTGTTAGTATCTTTTGTCCAGCAGAGGGAGGTGATAGTTTTAGAGAGTTTAGAGAGTTTAGTGTAACATAAACACTAAGCATAATAAGAAAAAAAAAAAACTTTTAAAGGCTCAAATATGTCAGCTGTAGATTTTAATATAGATTTTATTTAATACATAGTTTCCCAAAGCAGAGAGACAGTTAAATATAGACCAAATTTGAAGAAAATCAGACTTAAATCCTTATTTGCAGCGCTAAATATTGTTGCAAGACTCCCCACCTTCATCTCAAGCCTGATCTGGTATGAACAACAGAAAACACTCTTCTTTTAACACATTTTGAAAGTCCTACTGTGATTCTTGATTAAACCTAAAAGGCAAAAAGGCTTAAATCCAACATTAAAAAAAAGTTATCTACAATAAAAATGTTCTATTAATTAATTTAATGAAATAAAAGCTTCAGATAGTAATTGGAAGCATAATTTATTTCTTAAATAATCTCTTTTTTTTTTCTAGCTAAAAAGAAAGTCTTTAAAAAATGATACATTTAGCATGAGCGTAAGAAGATACTCTAAAGAGTCCATCTGAGGAACAGCAAAACATAACACAAATCTGGCCCCTCAGCCTTGAGAGTCAACAGAATGAAAGTGTCTCTGCTCATCTGCTTGCTGCTAGTTTTGGCTCCACTGTGGTGGGGTTCATCGTTGCTTACCTTCCCTCAGATGTTCTCATCAGCAACATCAGTATGTCTCTGCTCATATTAGTAGTCAGATTAATGTCAAGAAGAGCATGGCGTGGGCATGGAGAGCAATAATGCACAACAGCAGCATGGGTTAATGGGGTCCTGAGCCACACAGCTATTTAAGCATCCCCAGGCTGTATACTCCTATTTTTCACTTCACATCAAAGCAAAGCTAGAAGAAGCAGTAATAAATCTATGCCACTGTATAAAAGCACAGAAGTTAATACCTGAAAATGCCATTATCCCCAAAGCAGCTCCAGCGACACTGCGCCAAAGGGAGGCTGGACCGGCGGAGGGAGCGGAGGGGGAGGCAGTGTAGCCGAGCACCGAGTTCTCTGAAGGGCCACCAGACAAACCTGGTTATCTGGTAGGTAGCACTTCTGCAGCTCTCTGTGGCTGTTAGAAACTGGAAAGACAATTTTATGCGGAAATAAACGAGAGACTCATAGACACCAGGTGATAAATGAGAACATGCAGATTTAAAGAATGGAGATGAGGACAAATGTAGGACAAACATATCCCTCTTCTTCCTTTGTCCTTCCTTATTACATACAGATTTCATGGAGCCCAAGGACTACCAATCCTAATGCCAACTTCCCTTGCAATGCTACACAGCAAGGGTGCTTCCAAGGGCAAGTAAGGCAAGTTCCTGATTCACAGTCACTTATTTTTCTCCATGCTGTGTGTCACCCAACAGTCTCTTCTCATAGCTCTTTCCACTGAATGGCCTGCACTTTTCCATTCCCAGGTAAAGATCTAAGCATACTTACCCAGGATAAAATAAAACCAGTGCTTTTTACATGGAGAAGAATTAGAAATCTCTTTGGGTTATTGCCCATTAACCACAATCCTCATCCAGAAACCCAGACCATAGGCCAACTAGTTCACCTCCCACATCTCTGTTTCACAACAGGAGAAATCCATCACCCACTGCCTACTTCGGAATCAGTGTGAAAGCTGTAGGTGGAATTTTTGGACCTTGTTGTCTCACAGCTCTCTGTTTACAAGCTACTCAGATCACCAGCTGCAATAGGGGAGAAGCACATGGCAGGGCAGTTGGTTTACTTTGGGGATTACTTCATTATTAGGATGGTTGTGTAACTAACAGGGGGGTGTAACTAAACCTAGACAGTGAACTTTCGGGTGCAGGCATGAGAAGGACTGAGTAAATCAGCATGGGCTTCCGCAGGTTGGAACATGACCGATTCTCTGATTACGGAACCCGAGAATACTGATCACATTAAAGTGGTTTGGAAAACAGAAAGAGAAATGTAATGCCATAACCTTATATTCTCTGTTTACTGGGTTACTGTTAGTTCTGGTATTGTCAACCTTCACAAGAAACATCTTGTCTCAAAGCCAGAAAAAATATATCAATTGGCTGCTTTAAAGTCAATCAAGTGGCCACTTCAGTTTCTTTGTTTCCTGATTTTTGGAAATCCCTGAAATTGTACAGTGAATGCTACCAATTCACTGCCTCCTACAGTGCTTCAAAGGGGACCTCCTAACTCTGCTATTAATTGCATGAAAAAAGAAAGACACTCAACCCCTCTCTCTCCATTTCTCTCCCTCAGTTCCACATTTTTCCTCTTGACCTTTTCTCTGTGTATATAGTATCCTGTACTGACCTTCTTTCTTCATGTCCTTATTCATTTATAGAGACAAAAGCATAGCTCAGTACTTTGCTCCACACTGACACCTTTTCTCTCTTTAGACCCCACAGCCCGTGCTGACTAGCCCCCTTGTTTGGTTATGATGTGTGAAATGTCTTTGAAAAATGATGATGAAACAGACCTTTAGATATCTATTATACAACCTGTATGCAGTACATGATGAAAATGGAATCATATTTATTTTAATTCATGCAGCCCCATTGATCTTTGGTGTTAAAAGATAAATATTCTGTTAATTAGGATTAAATAATGGGCAAAAAATCAATTATTTCAAGTCTACTGGCAATGATACAGACAAGTTTAAAATAATCTTGATGAAGTTACTGGCAGATGCATGAAGTTGTTACAGGTAAGGAATCATAGTTTAGATGAGAATTTTAAGTAGTTTTCATTCACAGGATTAAAAAGGAGTTAATAAACCAAGTTCATAGACTATTGGCAGCTGCTGCATCTCCTCCTCCGCTCTCCTTGCGTTCATAGGAGGAAGGCAAACTCCACCCAAACATTCAGCCTACTTCTGCCCAAAGATCAAAGTGAGTGCAGCGAGCAACGCATCCGAGAACTGAAGACACTGAAGCAGGAGAAAAATCTCTGCCTAGTTTCTTTCCCGCTTTTTTTTTTTGCTAATTTCATGGGTCAGTGCCCAGCCACCAACCAGACTTCGTGATCTGCTCAACAGAATCTATACAAAAACAGGTGTGAGTAAACAAGAAAATGAAAAGAAATATTTGTGCCAATGCTTGCTTTTGAGAAAGAAGTGTTTCCTTTTCCTTTTCTGACTGATATTTACATTTGAGATGATTTCTGTATCCTCCTGTGCTTAAGCAGAACTTTCCTCTGATCAGATTCTGGGGCACTGAAGGTTAACAACTTTTTATTTGGCAGAAACCCAGAAATGAACAACTAGTTATCATAGAACTATATGATAGGTAGTAGATCTAACTGGATTCATTCAACTTATTAAAGTCTAACAATGTTTGCTTAATCATCTATCTGGTTCAGTTATTTATGAGCATCAAACTTCAACATACAACAAAGGACTCTGAAAATAAAAAGTTCCAGGAACAAAATACAGAGGAGCTCTACAAATATTTTTGTGAGTATCAGTTTGTAGCAGATATGCTATTTCTAATTATTCTGTTGTTAGTGATGGACAAAATACGTAGATCCCAGGCATGTCAGGACAATTTTCAGATTATTTTCTGGGTTGGTTCCTTTATGCTGACTTCGGTGGGAACTGGTATATTCTCCTCTTTTGAATCCCACTACTTTTTCTTGCCTTTCAAAGGCAACCAACTTCCAGTCAGTATTTTACATAAATATGTTTTCTAAAATGCTCAAACATGGAAATAAGTTTTTTTTTTCTCTCTCTCTCTTTTGGAAACTGAGAAAATTGAGTGATTTTTAGAACTGCTGGGAACCAACAGCAAAAATATGATGAGTATTTCGAGCATTTCAGATAGATACATAGGTCTAATCATAGGCGAACAAATCAGACAGGAGCTTCAGTCAATGAAAGAAACCCTGAAAATGGAAAATTCAATTTAAATTTCTTTTCAGAACAAACCTTCATTTCCAATCCTTTCCTTTCCTTCTTCAAGCAGTATGCAATGGCCTTGAATCAAATGGAAGATCTGAATCTGCAAGAGCCGATGACCAGAGCTGAGACAGATGAAGTGGAAGGTGTTACCTTAATAAAAACAATGTGCAGCATATGGGAGCAAGTTTGGAACTTCAAAGCCAGACCTGATGATCTGCTCATTGCAACCTATGCAAAAGCAGGTTTGTGTGCATAGGAGACATAAAATAAACATTTGACATATTACTTAATGCTGAAATTGAAAATGAAGGTTTTCTGTTGTGACTGAGATTTGTTCAATTCCAAAGCAGAGTTACATTTTAAAGAAGTGAAGCTCCAACAGCCGTGGCTGTAACTTCTGATTATTTTAAGGAAAATAATAATAATCCATTGCTGTCAAAGCTCAAAAGGTCAAAGCCTGATTACATAAACTTGTTGTTTTCTTTTATTTAGATATGTAAAGCTATATTAATGACAACATGAGAACTTTTCAATCAATAAGTAAAGACTTAACAACACCTAGTTAAAAACAGTTCACTAAGTAATAATAGAAACTGGCTGAACTATTAATTTGACTATGATTTCATTAATGACTTGGTATAAACCCATGCTGATTCTGGAAATTCCTTATTGATAAATAAGTTATCACCAAATTAGCTCACTTAATGGCATCAGTAAACTACCCATCATTAATCTAGCTAAATCATACTTGCATTTAACTGGCCTCTTAACTCTTGTATTACTATTTCTCTTCTTGATCACCTCATTATACTTATTATAAAGAAAAAAAATAAATAGCAACTATCCAATATTAATTCCGGATGAACAAAAGCATGAATAATTTAGGGAGATCAGGAAAAAAAAAACAGGAATATTTGATAAGCATAATAAATTAGTATCTGGAGTTTTAACAATTTTGATTTATTTCAGGTATACTAAAAGCAAAAGATGTTATTTTCATCAGCTAGGATTAAAATACTTCAGCCATTGAACTGAAAAGAAATAAATAGCTAGGAGTCATTTTAACAATACATTGCCTCTGCCAAAACTGCATAGTTCAAGCGTCTTGTTAACGGCACTGTTTTGTGGCCACATTGTTTCCCACATTATCCCCTAGCCTGTCCTCTGGTTGACCTGGCATAGTACCTCAGGGACAGCATGAAAGCCTGTGATCATGGCCATAGGGGAAGAGAGGCATGAGGGACACAGCTCTATAACTCTTACAGGATGCTGCAGTAGGTCAGGCAGATTAAGTTTAAGATCAGACTGACCTTCGCTAAGGCATTCCATACTGGAAATATTGTAATCCTCTTATATTCCCGAATTGTTTGTAAATTTAAATCCAGTCAAAGCTGAGATATTTCAATTTTTCATTCAAATTCAGGATAAAAACAAGTAGCTCAATTTTTGTGAGGTATGGAATAAGGAGGAGGGAATTTCACTCCTCCTTGCAAACAATCTGACCTCCAACTAATAGTGAGTTTATCACAGAGCTTTTTTCAAGACTGGGGTAGACATGAGAGTATTTCTATCAGCATAAAGAAAGGTGTCCCATGCTGGAATCCCTGAAACTTTGCTTTGGAAATAATTATTTCATTCTATTTCTAATAAAGCATTTTCCGTTTCTTCCACACTATTATCTTTTTCTACTTTGTCCATCATCTTCTGTGCTGTCCCCTCCTTCTTAATATGGAGTCCATCTTTTCAGCTTCCAGTTCTCTCACAGAATAACTCTCGGCTCTTCCCAAGGGGGAAAATATACACACTGACATTTTCAGGTACCACGTGGACACAGGAGATAGTGGATATGATTCAAAATAATGGAGATATTCAGAAGTGTAGACGTGCCAGTACTTACAAGCGGCATCCTTTCCTTGAGTGGTATCTCCCAAAGTCTTCATTTCAGAGTTACTCAGGTAAATATCATACAGACAGGTTTGGGTTTTTGACAATATGGAACAATTTTATCTACTCAGACAGCGTCACTGCTCACAAAATGTTTCCTAAGAGAGATATGATTTGATCAGATTTGTCACTACATGCTGCGCTGTCGGCATTAGTTTGGTTGCCTTACTGTAAATATCTAGCGCTATCCAAGCCTAGGCGAGGCTGGCAGATATGACACAGGCCCTGCTGGAGACCACGTTAATCTGAGATGGCATCTGAAAGCCAGGCGTGATATTCCACGGTACCTAACACAGCAGTAGATATGTGTAAAATAATGAATATCACTCCGCGATTAAATGGGACAGAAGCTTGTCTTGGATGTATTCCCAGAATATGGATGTTATTTTCAGGGATTTTACTACTATTTTTAGTAACTTCAGTTAAATTCTAGAGTCTAACCATCTAAATATGACATCAGGCATTCAGGCATGCAGCGATCCCGACTGTTCTGCAGAGAGAGCTCCCTACAAGGCCCTTTTCTCCAGCCAAGACTCCCATTGCACACTAATCTTTAAGTCAGACTCTCTTCAAATGTGAAGCTGAGCAGTTTCTCTGCCACTGCAGTAGGAGTGCTAATTTTTCTCTTCTAAGCCAGATTGTGTTGACATATACAGAGAATGCCTCTCTGATACAGGCAACCAAAAAAAAGAAAAAAAAAAAAAAGAAATAATATATATCTACATATCTCCATGTATTCCCATGTATTTGCCTATATCCAAAATTATTCAAAATACATTGTGCAAATATTTAGAACTCCATCCATTCCTCTCCTGGTCGGTCTTCTTTCACATGCCATCCAGAAAGTCATCCAGCATATTCTTTAGTATTCTAGAAAGAAACAATAGCCTCTTACTTGCAAAGAAAACGGAGATCACCAAATGCGGTGAAGGAAAAAGAGTGACCGGTTATATATAATTTGGTATTTCTAATTATCCCTTGGGACGCAGATGTGCTAAACACAGGCCCAGAGAATCAAAAAGAACATATGTATCAGTGTTTCCCCTTTCCTCCTTGAAAACATAGATAAAAATTCCACCAGAAGCACTGAAGTTGCTTCTGGGTTCTTATGCCATGTTGCATGTATTACACAGCCGTGTAATTTATAATCTATGAAGGTGAATCGCAAAGTGAATTGCCAAAAAACCTCAGTCAAAAAGCTACACATGAGAACCACATATGGGTATATGAGCCACATACGAGTACTATGAGATTTAGATGACGGTCATTCATTACAATGAAACATTCCTCAGGCCTGGAGTTAGCTGAAGCTATGCCCTCTCCACGAACACTGAAAACTCATCTCCCTGTGCAGCTGTTACCCCCTTCCTTCTGGGAACAAAACTGTAAGGTAAGGTTGCGAGGTAGGACCTGATCCTACTTTACTTGGAAAAAATAAGAGACATAAAATAGTACTGAAGATGGTTTCCAGAATTCTTTTGAAACCTACAGTTACCCCCAGCAATATTCCCTTTAATGTACAATGTGCATGTGAAGCTAAGAAGTCATGACTAGATTACACTAGTTGGATTTCAGAAAATGGCAGTTTCTAAGCAAAACTTCTTATGCCTTTGTCACTCAAATCCCAGAGAAAACTCCATGAGATGCTTACCATCTATATGTGGATATGTGGAATTTCGTATTTCTCATACTCATACTTCTCTTGTTTTTACATCCAATAAAGATAATCTACGTGGCAAGAAATGCCAAAGACAACGTGGTGTCATATTACCATTTCCACAGAATGAATAAAGCACTGCCTGATCCAGAAACCTGGGAGGATTTTTTGGAGAAATTCATGGCTGGAAAAGGTAATGATCTGCAATGATTCGTTCAAGAGATTTTATTTTAAAAATGCTTAACTTTGATCCATTAATTTCAGCTAAGGTTTGAAATCCAGTGCTGACAGAGTGATGGAAGGGTATCTACTGAAAGTGTTTCGGGAGTAATTTATCTTCTTTTGGAGGGTTTTATTAGTGCCGAAAAGATGGATGCTATCTTTACAGTCCCATTATGAAAAATGTGTTACTCTTTATTTTACCATCACATCCAATTTTCAGGTTTCAACACTTTTTTCTTTGAGGATAAAAGAAACCTTCTTGGAAGCCAGTGGGGAAAGAACAGTGATTAAATAGCTTTTCTAGCCTGATATACAAGAAGCCAAGATTTAATATGGTGAAGTGTACATTTCAGTTAAAGTCTTTTTACCTAAATCTATCTGTCTAAAAATCAGGCATCACAACAAAGCCAGTTATCCAGCTAGAGAAAGGAACCCCCAGAAGTCTTCCTTTCCTTCCCAGTCTTCCTTTCCTAAAGGAAATGTCCATATTCAAGAAAGAAAAACATGCACATGGATGAGAGTCTGCAATTTTTGTCAGTAAAGCTTCTGTAGGTGCTTTATGTTTTGCCACCACATAGGCCTAGAGACATCACTATCTTGACAGTCTCATGTCTATGGAAGACATTGGATGTTGTGTTGGACCAGCTAGGATTGGTGACTTCTTGGAAAGAAACAGGCACTTCTGATAGCGTATTAAATATTTAAACCAGAATCATAGAAAAATGCAAACTGGAAGGAAACTTTGGTCCAGCTTCCCATCAAAGCAGGACCAACTAAGAGCGTTCTTGTCCAGCTGATGAGATAAATCACACTCTAGAAATGTCTGTTTCTCTCCATTGGCTGTAAATGCAGTAGATGTTTCATTTGATCCAAGTATCTGCATTTGTGGCCATTTAAAGACAGACTTGAATCCTGCTATGAACATCCACATGCCAGAGGGATAATTAACATGACTGCTGTGTACAGCACAGAGCACAGTAGTCATGGCCACAGTGGTTCAAAGCCAGCTGGGAAGAGATCAGACACTGGTCGTGGGGAAAACAGCGTTTCCAGAGATCACTAAGACAAACTAGGCATTCACAGTTGTTCATAACATCCTTCTTTTTTCAGTGCTCTGGGGGTCCTGGTATGACCATGTAAAAGGATGGTGGAAGGCAAAAGATAAGCACCGTATTCTCTACCTCTTCTACGAAGATATGAAGGAGGTAAAAGGCTGAAAATATCTTTATAGAGCTCTACTGGAATCCTGGAAAGCCATTAGCTAGTACATACACTCAGCAGTTTTCAATTATAATGCATGCTGTATCAGTAAGTCTTCAAATAATCTGATCTTTCTGTCCTGGCAACAATTGTACCTTGAACACTGTATTTCGTTTCTTTGCGTTTCCTGTCTCCATGTCTTATCCCACTTTGTTGTCTGCACAGAATCCAAAGCGCGAAATTCAGAAGATACTGAAGTTTCTGGAGAAGGATATGGAAGAGGAGGTGTTAAACCGGATAATTCACCACACCACGTTTGATATAATGAAGGACAATCCCATGACAAACTACACCAAAGATTTTGTGGGAATAATGGATCATTCCATTTCCCCATTCATGAGAAAAGGTGCTAAGGTTTATTATTTGGCATCAACCCTGTCTTCTTGGTTATCAGTTTGTTTTGAAATAATCCATTACATGAAGTACAATTCTCTAGCGTGTTATGGCTAATGGGCCTCAAAAAACACCAGTAAATTGACCATTTTGCTTTACTTTTGCTGTTTTGTAGGGGTCGTTGGGGACTGGAAGAATTATTTCACTGTGGCACAGAACGAGAAATTTAATGAAGATTATAAGAAGAAAATGGCTGATACTTCTCTTGTTTTTCGCATGGAACTCTGAGCATTAGGAATGGGAAATATTCCCTGTGGTCTATCAGCCTTTTCCTGTTTATACATTTTGCTTTTCTTCCACATAATTTGGGCAATCGTATGATAATGAAAAATCAATGACATGTGAAACAAATCTATTGAAATCTTGGGAGCAGATACTTTGTGAAAGTTTAGGCTGCACTGCCTGAAGAAAGTAATGCCCTTCCTGCATACTTCTCAATCATTTCTCCTATGGTAACCTTCAGTATGAACGAAAATATTGCAGATATGCCTTGAGCTTTTGCCATTGTAAAACTACAGTTTGTATTGCTGGCCTGTGCAAATCAATCTCTAGTAGCAATTAAAGACTAATAAGGGGGAAAAAAAAAAGTGTTAAAGGAGTAAAAAAGATGTTGCCAACACTCTATGTTACTCTCATGCTGTACAAACGTTAATGAATAAATGCAAATTTTAAAGACGGTCAAGTATAAACAAAGCAACAGGAATATACAAAACAGAGTTTTTTTTTTCTTGTTTTAGCTGGACATCATAAAAGCTATTGAGATGAAAGTAGCATTTCCAGTACGCATTATGTCCTTTGATATAGCATTACTAAAGGGCCACCTGCAGGCATTTAGCTATAATCTAAATGTGGAGGTGGTTGTTCCTACTGCAGTGAGACAAGAAGCCTTCCTCACTGTTGCCCTTTGGATAGCTAATATTCCGCTAATGTTTAGAAAATTCTGAAGGTTGTTGTGAAGGAGTTAAAGGGTCAGTGCTGCATATGCTCTCCCCGTCTTCTTCACCTTTTCACACGTGTTCTTCAGATGCACCACGCTATTCTCTCCTCCTTTCCTTCACTCTTCCCCTGTCGACCAAAAATACAAAGCTCTCAATTAAGACTTTGAATTGCAGTAGAGCCTGGCCAGGTCTCCTTCAGCATTACCAGCAGTGCTATGGCCATTCCTTGAGCTGTAGGAAATGAATTGGAATAACTTACAGTCCATTTAGTTAGATGACTGTTTACACATTTTGTTTTTAAAGGGCTGCCATTTGAGATCATTGCACCTAAAAAAAAAAAACAAAAAAAAACAAAACAAAGAGCTACTGTCTCACTGAGTTTACTTGCTGAATGTTAGAGGGAAAATAACAGAGACTGCAGCATCTGCAGAAAAATGCTATCTTAGTCTAGACAGTCAGCTTAGCACATTAAAAAAAAAAAAAAAAAAGTTTTTTTCTTTGGCCAGCAGAGGGTTTCAGGGATCTGTAATAGCAGGAACCGCTGCTGTGCACAGTCCACTTCCGGCTAGAGGTTTAATATAAATACCTAAATTGAATGCAATTCTCTGACTTGAATCAAGTTTGGAAACTATCAAAAGGGAAAGCTTTCTGGTAAAAGGTACAGTGTCAGATCCTGGTCCTTCAAGTGTGCTCCAAAAGCCCAGGAAACACTGGAACCAGTTGCTTAGCACACCCTTCTAAGTATGGGCATTGGAATGCCTTTGGATCAACAGATGTTCCTGCCTGTTTATAAAGCAAGTCTCCGTAAACTCAATACTTGAGAATAAAACTTCTGACAGAGACGTGCTGCCTTTCCACACAGGCCACACATCAGCCTGAGGAGCTCTCTGTCACTTCTCTGGTTTTGCTGATGTTTAACTTACTTTGCTGTCAGCAGTAGGAGGAGAAAGCACTGCCCGCTTGCTGGCACATTTCTGTTCCCCTGGGTCCCTCCACAAACCCCCATGAATCAGCTCGGTTTGCCAGTCTAACCCTGCAGCGTCCTAAGAGCCACCAGAATACAGCAAACGTGCTTAACTCCGTAGCGAGGTGACGTTTTATGAGCTGCGCTGTACACAAGGTCACACGGGAGACCCGTTTGTGCCTCCTTAGGAAGGAGGGATCTGTCAGAAACGCCGGGCTGGTGCAGCCCCATGTGCACAGCCGCACCAAGCACAGAGGCACCGTGCAGCAGCCGGCTCGCCCAGCGCCCGCCTTTGCTCTGCCCTCCTTAGGCAAAGCTTCACCTTTACCCACCTGGAATTCAGCTGCTCTGAACAAGCACTAAAGAGCAACGCAGGTCCGGCAGTGCAAACAGGAAAAAAGGGGAAAAAAAAAACACTAGAGGTGCAGTTATGCAACAGCGGGATTTCCTTATCTAAGTAATCTTATACAAGCTCAAACACAGAAATATTAACCTTCAAGACAAAACACACCTGGCAAGGGTCAGAAAAGGAGGGAGAGGTGTCTGTTTTTATGCCTTCTGGAACCAGCATAACTAAGACAGACCAAGCTGTGGATTCCATCACAATTTGTAATGTGATATTAATTGCACCGGTGCAGACCATGCTAGTGCTTTAAGAGATCCGCTTGTTATCAGTGAGAATGATGGGATCTGCGGTACTGCGGAAAGGTTGGGGAAAAGATTGCGAGGTTTTAGGCATCCCCTGGCGGGGCCTGGACAGCATGGCAATCAACAGAAGTGTGCGTAGGCTTCTGGGAGGGGGCCTACATCTTGGGCGCTTTTAACTTACCTATCTTTATGTTTGCCAGCTGGTAGGTATGGGGGAGCTTTAAATGACATGTGATACAGAGATTATTTACTAATTTTCTAGTCAATTTAAACTATCGTCAAGTTTCCTGTGCAAACAAAGGGCTTTATGATTACTGTGATGTGCGGAGCTCTAGTTGGAGGTACACACTGAAGACATTCTGATGCATTATTTTCATCCACTTATCTAGAGGCATGATTTGACTAAGTCACTTGCACATGTGCAACTTTTTAACGTTAGTTTAAACAGTATCAGCTTAGCTGATTTAACTCCCCAGCAGCTTCTTTAATGCTGCTTTTCTCTCTTCCTCTAAAAGAAAGTATCCTTGTAGAGTTTTGATAGCTCAGAACCCTTTGTACTCATCTCCAGCAAATGTTGGGGAATCATTGTTTATTAATACATACTAACTATCCACATGTGCCTCTTTTATAGCTATGCAATAACAATTACCAAAACAAATCCTCTCAATGGAGTGGAAGAAAATTCTTGCTTTGACACGGGCTTTTTAACAGAACCGATGATAAATAAGGCTACCATAGTCACAATTTCTCTTTAGCTTTACCGTCTCTAGGAACTAGGAGAGCCATTTTACTACCACACGGAGTGCAGCCTTTTATGCAGCTGACTGGAAAAAGCATCAAACTTAAAAAAAAAAAAAACACTATGGAAGTGGCAGAGAAGGAATATATTCTGTCTTCTTACCTACTATTCCAAAATAGAAGAAACACTGGTTTACATTCTACCAATTTTAACTTAGATGATCTGCTTCATGCTTGTATTGAAAGTTATTTACTCAGCCAGAAAATAGATCACAGACAGAAAGCAGCATTTTTTTTCCACTCATCCTATACATGTATATGATACACAAAACATGATTTTTATAATGATTTGACTTACGTCAACATGTTCAGAAAGCATCTTATCTTTACAACAAGGTCAATTATTACTTCGGGAATATTCCAGAGGTGCACTAACACTATATTTTAAGCCTGGATTTGAAGCCTCCGTTTTCCTCATGACCTTGCTGAGTGATGCGAGCCCTGCTCCAGTGTGGGCTGTAGGTGAGAAGAAGACAGAAAGAAAGCAGGAGAACTTCACACTCTGCCTAACAAGGCGACCTGTTCAAGATCTGCCTGCCCTGCAAACTAAGCACCCGCTTAGGTCCCGTGTGGGTGGAGCAGGAATGTTGTCATGGGGCAACACCCCATGGTTCATGTTGAAGATTCAAATTGTCCTGGTCCATCTTCTGGAAGGGCTTCAGCATCGCCTGCTGCAAGGAAGGGCAGCTGGGATTTGTAAGCAGTGGGAGTTCAGCCTGGCTTTAGGTGCAGTGCGAAGGCTCCAAGCTGAACAATGGGTATCTACCATATGGTCATGGAGACTGTATGTCAAAGTCAAGTGACTCTGGCTCCTGCACCAGTACGGGCAGTATAGATGCAGGCAGAGTCTCAGACCCTTGAAAATGCAGATAACGGGATTTAGAAAACGTATTAAATAGAGCCTCTTCATTCACAGCAACCTTTTCGTTGTACTTTTTGTGATAACCCACACTGGTCTGCATTTGCTATGGTTTGTGCCTACCAGACTTAAAAGTGGTTTTGTCTTCAGCTAACAAAGGAGGAGTCTTTTAACAGCCAGACCCAACCCTACGTGCTCAAACAAAATGTTCATTTCCTTGTTTCAATTAAAAGTTAATCTTTGAACACGCTTGGTGGGCTCTGCAGATTAGCAGTAGAAGAGCGAACTTCTTAATCCTCAGTGTCCTATTGCAATAAAGACTATATAAACAACTTATTTCTTAATGTTAAATAATTAATTTAACCCTCCACAAACAAAGCAGTATAGAGATACATATAGCAGGCAGTACTACCCCTGCATCTTACTTACTCATACAAACACTAATACAAGCACCCTCTGCTCCCTTTTGCATCCCTTAAATTTTTCACTATACCTACGGTCTGGTCAGTTCCACTAGAGGAAATATCCTATGGAGCTCAAGTCAACAAAATTACCATAATCAGCCCAAGAATTTAAGGTTCATCTGCTTGGGGAAGACAGAATATTTTAAGTTTCCAATTAATGAGTCAGTAAGAACAGATAAAATTACATTAATTCATACTTTGCCTTACTCTACACTATTTTGCGTACAGAAAAGCCATAAAAGCTGCTTAAAACAAAAATGCAGGCACAGTTTATTCTCCAAAGCTGTCAGAAAATCAGATTCTACAGTTGCAATTGTTTAAAGTATGAGTTCTGTATGCTGAGACACATTCACTGGCTGCAAAACTATAGCAATTTTCTCAATCCATACAGTTCAGAAAACTCTCGCAGTTCTAATAACTGCAATGATGCTGAACAAGCACTTGCACATCACCCCAGTGGAATAACTAATCCCAGTCCTATGAAACTTGGCCTTTCAATGAAAGCAGAATTTAAAATTTGCTATGCTCTGCCCCAAAGCATCTCATGAATGTCTGCACAATCTTGTTTTACATTAAGAAAAAGCTATGTAAGAAGATGACTAATTACCCTTTACAAAGATAATAAAATTATAAAATACATGGAACATATAAATTATTCTTCTTTTTCTCATTTATCTTGTCCCAAATTAACTGCATGCAATATATATCATCCTAGTTTCTCCTGGATAGATAAGACATACAATTCATAATCTGCTTAAGAAAATTATGTAGAAAAATTGCAAGTATGAATCAACATTTTTTTCCCATGAAATATGGATCAACTTTATTGTTATAAATTGAACCAATCAGCAGCTGAAATCCTCAATCTTTTTTTCTTCTAGCTATTCTAGAAACAACCTATTTCTTTACTCTCTGCTGCCTTCTAATCAAGATGCTCTGCAATTGCTGTTGCAATTTAAGACTAAAATGAATGACTGCTAGATGTGTTTTATCTGTAAAATATAATCAAATCCTCCTTAGACAAAACAGAGGGGTGGTGCTGGAGATTGCCCTATCTCTGTCAAATACCTACTCTCCAGGAGAAAAGAGCTGTATCGGAGGCTGAGTGCCTTCTAGCTAGACTGAGTTATTTTCTGAAAGCTTGTGATGAGTAAGGGGGTTGTTCTTGTCTTCTGTACAAACGTATCTGAAAAACCTGCCTTGCTGCAGCATATCCAAAATCAGCTTCTTCACAGGAAAAATCATGTGATGATTGGATTGTGATAAATATTTTTTTGAGAAGACCAGAACAAATTTACATGAAATTACATTTACATTACACACTTACATTACTTCTTTTCTGTTTTTTTTTTTTTTCCCAAAAAAAGAAGGTAAATTATCCTGTAATGTTCTCTACAGACCAGCAGCTTCAGAGACGGAGTTAGAAGGACAAAGCAGTACTGTTTACAGCGTATTCAGGGCCAAAAGCTATTGCCACATGAGAGTTATGGAAAGACCATTAAGCAGAAAGTTTCTACCTGAACCTATTTGAACCTGCTATGTCAGACCATGGCAGCACTGTGCTAGGTGCCCAGTTCACGGTGCCTCAGAATCATTGTGTTTGAAAAGATATTCAAGATCATCAAGCCATGTATGGGAAAAGTTTCTAGTCTATTGCTTTAGGAAAATAAGAATGGAAATCACGGAAACACAGCCTCTTGAGTTTCAGTTATCAAGATCTATCCTGTCAAGTTGTCTCTGTGAGGGCTTGGGACCATATGCTGTTGCTGCTGCAACTGTTTACATGTGTACACTATAACAACAAATACATATAATATACAGTGGATGTGTTGGGCAAAAAAAGATAAGGAGATCAGTTTCTGAAGTATATGTGAACAATCTTTCTGCCTTTTGTCACTATCTTTCATTGAATTTTAAGATAAGAATGACAATAAGGAGATTTGGAAAAAAAATGCAAATTATTCCTCCCTTAGGACAACAGCATTTTGACTAACAAGACTTTTTTTTTAATTAAAATAATAGATAATCTCTCGTGACACTGTAATTAATTTGGTGATATTCAATATTTATCTGGTGAATTGTAAACAGAATAATATGCCTAAATTGTTTCTCCCAAGCAACTTCTCATTAAAAATCAATTACCTACCATGAAATTCAGAAATCCTTCAAGCACTACTGAAGTGCATGCAGGATTAAAAAAGTAAAATAAAAGTATACAAGCTTTAAAAATATCATTAGGCATCGCTCCTCTCATTCACGACCCAGATATGCCACGGATTACCATAAAAAAGGCAGCGATAGAAAGCAGAATCGCAAGCTCCTACTTTTGGCTTTGCTTCATAACCAGCTCTTGATAAATCCCGTAGCCTCTCCGCGCATCCATCAGGATATTAAAAAACAGGGCATATCCTTCAGTGCCGGCCTGAGCAAATGTTCTCTCCCTGTTCTCCCGCATCCCTAAGCAGGGTCCTGGCTCCTGCACACCTAGGCCCTCACGGCAGCGGCCGTGCCATGAAGCACCATTTGGCGAGGGCGAAAGCTGAGGCCTCATAGCCCTTTCCTTGGGCCACTTTTTTTATTTTTTTGACCCACATACAAAAGATTTTTGTGTCTTTCAGGCTGCTTTTGCTGCTGAAGCAACCGGCTAGGGAAATGATCGTCCGCCTGTACTCGGCACTGGTGAGGCTGCACCTTGAATACTGGATTCGGTTTTGGGTCCTTCACTGCAAGAATGACATTGAGGTGCTGGAGTGTGTCCAAAGAAGGGCAGCGAAGCTGGTGAAGGGGCTGGAGCACAGACCTTATGAGGGGCTGAGGAATCTGGGGTTATTTAGTATGGAGAAGACTCTGGGGAGACCTTATTGCTCTCTGCAGCTACCTGAAAGGAGGCTGTAGCGAGGCAGGGGTTGATCTCCAGAATAACTACAGACAGGGCAAGAGGAAATGGCCTCAAGTTGCACCAGGGGTGGTTCAGGTGAGACCTTAGGAAGGATTTCTACACGGAAAGAGCGGTGACGCCTTGGCACAGGCTGCCCAGTGCAGCCACCATCCCTGGCAGAGTTCAGGAGCGTGTAGACGAGGCGCTTAGGGGCATGGTTTAGCAGGCACGGTAGTGAAGGGCTTACGGTTGGCCTCAATGATTCTGAAGGTCCTTTCCAAGCGCAGTGATTCTGTGATTATGGGCCTGGCTGCGTGAGTGTCGCTGAACGCTTCCTGGAGCGGGCGGCGTCACGCCCCGGCCTTTGCCTGGCCTCCCTCGGGAAGGCAGCGGCGGCACTGGAGGCGTTCGCTGCTGCGTGGCCACAGGGACGCAGCTCAGCCCAGGCGCCACAGCTCGTTCTCAGTGGTAGCATTAATAACCTCTCTTAAAAAATACTGCTGGGAGAGCACATGGCGCGGAGGTGGGGGAAACAGAAAAGGGCTACTCTGAGCAATAAGTGAAGGCAAGGCGGTTACAAATGACTTCGCACAGCCCGAGTATTCCCTGATCTTACTTATTTATTTACCCGTCTCCGCCGTGAGGCAGCCGGGCCCCCAGCAAGGGGCGGGAGCGCGGGGTGCGCGCGCGTGCGCGCGCGGGAGGAGCGGCGCTGACGAAGGCGGAAGCGGAGCCGCCGTGCGCGGAGGAGCGGGGGGTTGGGGAGGGGGGATGTAGCGGCGCTGACAGCGGCTGCGGCGCTGCCCTCCGCCCGGCTCCGTCATGGAGGTAACGGCGCGGGGGCGGCGGGGAAGGAGCCGGGGGAACCGTTGGGGGGAACCGTTGGGGATCGCGTGACCTTGCGCCCCCCCACCCCGCGGCGCCGGCGGCCGTTGACGCGCGGTTCCCCTCGTGCCCTGAGGGCACCGGCGGCGCCCGCTCCCCGCAGGCAGCCGCGCAGCCCGGGCCCGCCTCGGCCCGCTTTGCTCGGTGCCTCCTTTAGCGCGGGCCGCGCTGCGTGGCCGTGGCCGCGGGGCGGGCGGGCCTGCCAGGCGCCGCGGGGAAGGTGGAGGGGCCGTCCTGGCTGCGCAGCCCGGCGGGGAAGCACCGGCATCGGCGCGAGGTGTGTGAGGGGAGAAACCGTGTGAGAGGCGGCGCGTGTCGCGCCGGTTCCACCTCCTGCTGTAAAATAGCTCGAGGGAACAGGCTTTGACTAGGAAACGCCGCCAACACAGGCAAATAAAGTCTCTGAAATACATGTGTCTGGTGTGTCTCGCATAACTCTCAAGAGGAGTCCGAAGGCAATCTTTTAAATTTCATACACTTAATTAAATCCCAGTAGTTGCTGAGCTGGGCGCTTTCTAATTATGCTCCTGTATCCTAAAGCAGTCTGAATTCGGATTGTTTTAATGTGATCTGGTGCGTTTAGGTTGGGTGACATCTAAAGCTCTCATGCTGCTCAGAAAATCACTGTTCATCTTGGGTATTGCTGTTGCAGCAATGTCAAATGTCTGTTAATATATAGTGTTCTTACTTTGGGTTATCTCTCCAAATTAGTGCTTGAAAAAGTAAGAAGTAGAAACAAAAACAACAACAACAAAAAACACACAAAGCATGGTATACTGTGCTTTGGAAACACCTCAGTAGGTGAGATAAGCCTTAACTTAAATAAAGAAAAACTTACCAGTGAAGCATGGAAGCATAAGCTGCTTTCAGAATGAGGGAGTAGGAATTTGGGAATCTGTACGGGATTATCTTCAGCATTGTGCTTAAGAATATTATCTCTGTTGGCTCATGGCTCACATGCACCTAATCCTTAATCAAATTTAAGTTTTTTTTTTTTTTAATTACTATCTTTCTCAGCATTCTTTTAATAAAGACAAGTAAAGCTCTGTACATGAGCTGCTTGTGATATCTTTTATCAGAGCAGCAAAACTGGATGCACCTTCTCGCATGATAAGAAGTTCTGCCTTTATGTACATGAGTGTAAAGAAGAGCAAAAGCAACATGTAGATTTATCTGGCTTTATGCTGACATCAAGAGATGCTGCTATCATTATTTTTAAACACTACTGACAATTTGTTGCACCCAAGTATTCTATGTAAGCATACTGTTTGTAGTGGCAGTATTTTAGTAGCAGTGCTGCTCAAATATTAAGAATTTAAATGTCGAAGGTCAGTGTCTAAGAAAACCTGAATCTTAAAAACTTGTTTACAGGGTTATTGCCTAATAACATTGTAATTCTTTCTGTATTTCTTTGACAAGCATACTGTCCTCTCATAAACTTTCCCTTGCCTTCTCAAAGACTCTAGCCCATGTAGTACAGAGAAATACTGCAGCTTTGTCCTTGGTCTGTACTTGAACTCATATTTGGCCTTTCTTAATATCTCTCTGAGCTGTTCTCTTAAGTTGTTAATTAGTGATTATCCCTACCAGTAATAGTTGGATTTTTTTTTTCAGCGTCTCTATTGCAAGTTTTTATTTATCTGAACAAACAGAGTAGCAAAATGAAATTGAAGGCATAGTACCTGGTATGATAGTATGAAAGAAAAAGCAAGATTAAACCCAAATCTTGGAAATGCTGCCTCTAATATTTTGGCAGTATCTGTTCCATTTTCATGCCTGTGTCTTAGCTATTTTTTTTTTCCTTGTGTTTCCAGGTATATGTGAGCATATCTTATATGCACCCACTCTGAAGTAATGTAGAATCTCCCAGAATAGATCTAAGGAGGCTTGCAGTAAAAAGTTTTATATACTGATGCTTGGAGTAGAGAGGCCAGGCTTTGTAAAATCTTTTCAAATACATTTTTGAGGCCACCACTACCATGTGCTTGTAGTGCTAACTGATAGGCTTTTTTTTGTTTTGTTTTTTAGGTGTTCAGTATTATATTTTCTTCCAAAAATTCCTAGGTCTGATTAAACTGACCTTCATTGTCATGCCTGCCTTTTCTTAAACAGGTCTTTTAGTAATAAGCTATTGGGTCACACTTTCATAACCAGTTGTAAATAAAATGATTTTTCTGTAGTATGTTAACTCTGAATAGAGGTTAAGTAGTGCATTTGTAGCATTATACTGATTTAAAAATTAGATTCTTTTCTATTCTGCTTTTGTACTGGGCTGACTGCAATTAATATTTAAGGAAAATTCCACCATTATCTTTCTGACTACTTCTACAAATGGTTTTGCTTTCTTGAGCTCCTGCTACCATGGCTTATTTTCAGTATGTGCAGACTTTCAGTTACTTCCTTCAGGAGTCCGTGTAAAAAAGTTCAGTTCTTGCATATTGGGCTTTATTTCATTGTAGGTACAAGATGCTGGGCAAGAGATGGTGGCTTCTGCTGTCACACCAGGAACAGGCAAATCAAAGGTAATCTCACTTCACAAATTCTAATTATTTGGATAGCAGAAGTTTAGAGGATTACAGCTTCCTAGTAGCTGTAAAGATATTTTTATTAAGGATGTGTAAAAACATTTTAATGCAGTTCTCCTTCTTCTAATACTTCTTGAAAATTGGGTTTATAAATGCTAGGCTCAGGAAAGCTTATTCTGGAAATTATGGAACAAAATTTTATTTTAGTACATTCACTTCCTGTGAATAACCTCAATAATATTTGATCAGATATTTTTAGCAATTGCTTATGGAAGTAGTATGTTTTCTTATGTACTCACGCTTCCTGGCTTAAATTTCCTTGGCCTGCCTTAATTTCCTTCCACTAAATTAAGAACCAGTGATGTTAGGTCAGCATGCTATATCCAAAACATTGTTCAAGTTACATGACTCCAAAGACCCAGCTATATTTGGGGTGGTGATGACGATGCTTATGGGCTTCATATTTTTTTTCTGGCATCTCTCAGTCTACTTATTGCATTGCAGTCCTGTCCAACTAAAGTTTTCATTTCTAATACATGCTTATGCAGTTAAATGTTCTAGAATAAGCTTGGAAAGGCACTGAATTAACAGTAGTTTCTGTTACTGTACTGTTACATCCATGCAGTTACATAGTAAGACAGTTTCTTGCCCTGAATCTTAACATCAAACAAGTATGTTAGCTTCAGATTTTCATGATGTTTACCTCTCTATTAGAGGAAGCTGGGTTTTATAATAATGTACCTTCTTACAGCTGGACACACTGCCCAAAGAAGATCTCATCAAGTTTGCCAAAAAGCAAATGATGCTTATACAGAAAGTGAAGTCAAGGTGTACAGGTACCTAACTGAAGGAATAATTGCAACTTTAGTGCTTGATACTGTTGAGTTTTTATCAGTGACTTGGACGAGGGCACAGGGTGTACCCTCAGCAAGTTTGCCAATGATACCAAACTGGGTGGAGTGGCCGACCCTCCAGAGGGCTGTGCTGCCATTCAGAGAGACCGAGACAGGTTGGAGAGTTGGCAGAGAGGAACCTCATGAGGTTCAACAAGGACAAGTGCAGGGTAGTACCTGTAGGAAGAGGTACTACTGCAGGGTAGTACCTGTAGGAACTTAATATGCTTTCTCTGGCTTAAATTGGTTATGTCAGGACCAGGAAAGGAGTACTGAATGTTTGTTTTCTCCCTCCTTCCTCTTCTCCCTCCTTTCCCCAATACTCAGTAAGAAATGAAAATCTGTAATAAAAAAGATACCTTAGATTTGGACAAGAGTGGTGTTATGGATTTATAAATACTGTTATAGAGCATCAATTCATGTTTGCTGTGAAATTTCTGTTCAATTTCTGTTTAAGAACTGGAGAAAGAAATTGAAGAACTCAGATCTAAAGGAACTACTGGAGGAGCTGATGATATTATTCAGGTAGGAATATGAAATGTGTTTCTGATACATTGTATATTGTTACTGAAATATGTTAACAGAAATCGCTGTAAAATTGTTATTCAAATTGACTGCGATCAGTTTCAGAAATTCAAGATACTTTCCAAAACCTCCTCCTCTTTTCCTCTCTTAATCTCCCTGCTTTACTTTTCAGAAAACAGTGTTAGTTCTGTGAGAAATGACTTGCGTAGAATAGCACAGTCTCTCTGGCAAGAATTTGTCCTGGTATAGAAGGTTAGGCAAGTTTTTTCTTGACCTCAGATTGACCACTGTGGTGAGGAAAGACTTTAGCCTTTGAGGAATCTCCTGAAACAGTTACTTGACAAATTCAGAAACTCACAGAATTAAAGCACTTATCACAAGAAATACCTTCTGTAATGTAACTTTATTTTTAAAATTTTTATTTTAGTGGGAAGAACATCTGGCCAGCTAAATGTAAAAGCTATATGAAGCACATCAATGAAAACTGTGTGTCAGATGGGGGGAACTGTCAACTGGAAACTTGTTTGCAGTAGTTTTAGTGGAGATTTTATTTGCCTTCCGAAGAAGGAAAGCTTCTTTGCTGTTTTCCCACCTCATCGTAAACAGATAATCTGATTAGAAAAGAAATTTTGAACAGAATTTACTACTCAAAATCATTCACTATTGGAGCTGATCAGACAGTCAAAAAAAAAAAAAAATCTGAGTTCTTACTGCTCTGCAAAAATTACTGGGGCTTCCATTTTAAGTAACCCTCCTTCTTATGTTATTTTTCTCTTAAACATAGGCTCTCACTGAAAGACTGGATGTTGTCCTTCTCGAAAAAGCTGAAAGTCAGCAGCAGTGCATAGCTCTGAAAAAAGAAAATATTCAAAGAAAACAAGAAGCAGAGGTACTGAAATGAGTGATAAAACATTACTAAAAATATTTCAGACAGATATTTAACTTAATTTTCTAGTTCTGTCATATATTTTACTTGTTTCATCTTTTTCTTCATTCAGCTATGTTCTGTTGTACCTTTAATAAAAAAAAAAAAAAAAAAAGGTTTCATATGTTAACGCATGTTTCATCTGTAGGCTGTAATTTGTACTATTTATAGTAGCGTTTATAGGACTGATGATAAATGTATTCATTGGTTAGATGCACAGAAATGCAAAAAGATTCTTGTCCTTGTGGCCAAGAAGGCCAAAGGTACCTGGGGTGCACTGGGAGGAGTGTTGCCAGCAGCAGGTTGAAGGAGGTGATTTATCCTCCCTCTATTCAGCCCTTGTGAGGCTACACCTGCAGCGCTGGCTGTAGCCCTGGGTTCCCCAGTACAAGATGAATATGGAACTATGGGAGAGAGTCCAGCAAAGGGCTACAGAGATGATCAAGGGGCTGGAGTATCTCTCATATGAGGAGAGGCTGAGAGAGCTGGGCCTGTTCAGCCCAGAGAAGAGAAGGCCGAGAGGACTCTTATCAGTGAGTGCAAATACCTTAAGGGAGGGTGTCAAGAGGATGAGGCCAGTCTCTTTTCAGTGGTGGCCGGCAACAGCCACAAACTGAAGCACAGGGAGTTCTGTCGAAATTTCTTAGGGAGAACTTCATGCCTTTGAGGGTCACAGAGCCCTAGAACAGGCTGCCCAGAGAAGTTGTGGAGGCTCCTTCTCTGGAGATCCTCCAAACCTGGCTGGATACCACCCTGTGCCACATGCTGTAGGTGTCCCTGCTTGAGCAGGGGGGTTGGACCAGATGATCTCCAGAGGTGCTTTCCAACCTCAGCGATTCTGTGATTCAGTCTGAGCATTAGTAGCCTACATGTGTGATATCTTGCCCAATCAGTCAAGTGCATCTTTCCGTGAAAAACATAGTTTTATACTCTGATATCCTTAGGGAGCCTGTAAACCAAGATGCCTAAATCTCAGTAATATCAATTAATAATAGACTGTAGAATTTAGTGTCAATTATGTGGACTGTAGTGTTCCAGATATTTGGATTTGAGCTGATAAAGTTAGCAACTATTCTGATTATGTATTCAAGACCAATTTACTTTTATCAGAGCTGAAATTGTCCTGACTCTTTCATAAAAGCGCTAGTAAACATGACTTAAATGATAGGAGAACTATTACATCTTTACAAACAATATTGCTGTACTTGTTGCAGAGTCTTTTCTCAACTGAGCTGCCAAAACACAATTCAAAAACTGCAAATATTTCTAAAACTAAACTCCAAAAACTCATCAGTTTAAACAATTTATTTGGAATTTCTACTTGCTATGCTACCTGGATTTAATAACTTATGTGTTTCTTTAGGCTGCAGTGGCTAAGACAGAAGAATTGCAGAAGCAGCTGGAGCAGTCCAGTATTGATTCTGTGAAAGAAATTAAAGATCTGAAGAGTGAATTAGTAAATGCACAATCCAAATATAGTGAGGATATAACAAAGCTGAAGAAAGAATTGGAGGAACAAGAGAAGAAACAAATGGGACTTGTGGAACAAATTGAATGTAATAGTAATAGTCAAGAAGAAGTTAAAAAACTACAGGACGATGTTCAGAGAATTAAATGTGCTTATGAAGAGCAAATTTTGTGTCTGAACAAGCAGTTGGAAAGTGTGAATGATGATAAAAACAAAGAATTGGCAAATTTGCAAGAAACTATTAAAAGTAATTCTCAGTGTTACCATAATGAAATTAATAACTTACATGAAGAGCTTAAAAAAATAAAGAGTGCCCATCAGGAAGAGGTTTCAGGGTTGATGCATCAAATTGAAATATCTTTTAGAGAAAATGAAGAAAAGCAGAACCAGATAAATCAGTTGCAGAGGAATTTGGCAGAGCAGAGTATAATGAAAGAGGAAAATGTGAAGGATGAAGTGTGTGCCGCTACTGACCAGCGTGAGTGTGACTTAAAGCAGTTAAGAGAAGTCCTACATGAAAATACAGAAAAACAGATAGGTGCTATAGATGCCCAAGAAGAGCATTCTGCAGAAGCAGAATTGAAGGAAAAGGTTAGATACCTAGAGCATAGTTTAGAAGAGCTCCAATCACAACAGAGTATATTAAAAGATGAGCTAACCTATATGAATAATGTTAAACTAAAACTGGAAGAAGAAATCCATCGCATAAAGGATGAATATTTTCATGAGCGGGAAGACTTGGATTTTAAAATAAACGAATTGCAGCTCACTAAAGAAGACTACTGTTGTGCAATTGAAAAACTAAAATCGGAGCTTCAAGCAGCAAGACGCCACTGTGAAATCACTTCAGAAGAGCATAGATTAGAAACTCAAGGTCTGAAAGAGCAACATGAGAGAGAAATTTCTGAACTAAATACAACTTTGTTATCTAGTACTGAAAAAGAAAATACGGCATTAGTCTTTGAAATGCAGGAACTTAGGGAACAACTTGAAAAGCTCACTCAGGAGAAAGAAGAAGCAGTGTCCAATTATGACAGCCTGAGAGAAACACTGGAGACTCTACAAACTGAGCTAGGGGAATCTGCTGGAAAGATCAGCCAGGAGTTTGAATCAATGAGACAACAGCAAGCTTCTGATGTTAGTGAACTTCAGCAGAAACTCAGGGCTGCTTTCAATGAAAAGGATGTTCTTGTTGAAACTGTAAATCGCCTCCGGGAGGAAACAGAAAAGTTGTCATCTAATCAGCTTGAGGTAGAAGAACTCAAACATAAAATTGTTGCTCTTGAGGAGGAGAATAAAGCAATAACAAGGTCTGTCCATGAAAAAGAGATGACCGTAAAAGAACTGGAAGAAAAGATTATTGTTCTTGCCGATCAGAACCAGGGTGTATTAAATGAAGTAAAATGCTCAGATAGAGAGAGAGATACTCTTCAGGAAAGATGCAAACAGGAGCAAGAAAAAGTTCAGGAACTTCAGCAACAAGTAGATGCTGTTAACCAGTACAATAATGACCTGGAAATAAAGGTAAATGAATTAAGAGAGAGGCTGAATGAAACTTTAAACATGAAGAATGAAAATGCACAAATCATAGAGCAACTGGAAAGCCAAATTGAATCTCTAATGTGTGATAGAAAGCGCCTTTCATCTGAAGCAGATATTTTGCATGAGGAAAATAAGAAAATAATTCAGGAAAAGGATCGATTAAGTGAAGAGGTGGAAAAGATTGCATCTGAAAAGGAAACTTGGTCAGCGTTGAAGGAGCAATTGGAAAACTTAGAAAAGAAACTACAAATGATAAGTGGAGAAAAAGACCATTTATCAACCTTACTTGAAAGTGAGCAAGCACACAGATCTCTTGTTAGAAATCAGCTGTACTGCTTAATAGAACAGATGGGGTCCAAAGTTTCATATTCTGAGGAGGAATATGATTCTCTCAGCTTACTGAATACTGCAAATGAATCCTTGGCAAAAATGAAAGAGCAATGTCTTACTCTAGAGAACGAGGAGAAAGTTCTTCATCTGCAGCAAGAAGTTCAGAGACTGGAGCAAGAAATCGTAGCTCAAGATACAGAACGTAGGTCTCTGCTTGAGGACTTTGAAAAAGAAAAGGCCCTTTTAAGAGAAGAATTGGAAGGAGCATTGGCTGAAAAAGAAGCACTTCAACTTGATATCCAGGAGCTGAAGAATGCCAGTGAAAAAACAAGGATTGAAAATCAAGATCTTTTGGTTGATATCGAAGAGATCTCTCAAAAACTGGCTTTTTATGAAAGTCAAATACAAGAACAGCAAAAAGGATCTGCCACAGAAAAACAAGGAGACCTAAACTTCATTCTGGAACAAAAGGAAACTGAACTTAGAAATGTGAAAGACGAACTGAGTTCTCTAAAGGTTATATTTTGTTATTGAAGTATACAGACTAAACCTCTAAAGTCTCCAGAATTAAGGTTCAAAACTTACTTTCATTCTTTCTTTCTTTTTTTTTTCTTTCTTTCTTTCTCCTTTGGTTCAGAGTGAGTTTCCCCTTTAAAAAGCACACATTTCTTAGTATCCTAACATAACAGATTCTCCGTCTGCTGGGAAAAAAAAAAAAAAACCCACTATTTTACCAAAAGCTGCTTTTACTCAGTCCTTTCTGTTTCCACCAGTACCCTCTAAAGTTATCGCTTAACTAGGTGTGCTAACTGACCTAAGTCATTCATTCTAACTTTTTATGACTTCACTCTAACTTTCCATGACTGTATCTCAAACAAGACTGCTGCTTGAAGTGCAAAGCTATTGTTAAATTCAGTTCCATGGGCTTGATGCTTGCATAGAATTTATAGCTGGTCAGAATTAAATCTCCCATTTTTTTGTTTTCCAACAGGATGAAAAGCATCCCTTTAAAGGTTGGAATGTTTTCCTTTCAACATAAGTATGCTTTTCAGTTACAAGCTAATGTAATGGTACATACAGGCTTTCTTGGTATTGACAAGGTAGACAGAATTCAGCCATAGCTGGAATTTTTATTGATTTGATGAGGAAAAACAGTCAAAATAAAGAAATGTTTGTAATACTTCTTGTATGTTTGCTTATAATACAGGATTTAATGGGGACATTGACCGGGAAAAATGATCAACCATCTTCAGTAGCAGAGCTGCAGGAAAAAATTGGTATCTTTCTCCCTGTTGTGATTATGTAATCAGTTTTTCTCTTTTGGATTGTTAACATTTAGGATTTCTTTTTCTTTGTGTGATTACCCTATATTGCCTAGAAGCTGAGTGAAGTTGGAAATTAGCTGTGCAAACGAAATCCCTTCCATCAAAATAATATTCCCTCCATTAGGGATTCAAAATGTTAGCAATTGAAATTAATATTTCTTAAATTTTCATTTCCTGTCTACATTGTCTATAAATATTGTGTTTTTTTAATATGAAAATAATTGTGTCATTGGGAATCTTTAAGGCTGCTAGAAGGAACGATATTTTTTCACAAAAGTACTGCTGCTTCATTGCGTTTTCCAAAACAGTAGAGGGAGGAAGAAAAAAAAAAAAAAAAGGATTCTAAATTATGTAGAAGATGAGAATATGGTTTTTACCAAAAACCATAATGGAAGTGTTTGAAGCAGGGAAAGCTTGTTCCTAAGCTGTCCATGTGGGTAGATGTTTTATCTTCAAACTGAAATGAAGTGCTTAAGTGAATGAAAGATACGAATATTTCCCACTGGCACTGGATGTTTTGTTTTGGTTTGTTTCAAAATCCTGCTGGTATTTGTGTCATTATTGAACTGAATTTCATTTCTTAGGGTGGGGGAATGATATTATTTATTCTCTTTTACTTACTTTAGGAAACCTGGAAAAAGAATCTGCAGAAAAAACAGAGAAGCTTAATAAAATTAAGGTTGTGGCTGTAAAAGCAAAGAAAGAATTAGATACCAGCCGGAAAGAGGTACCCTAACTGCTCTCTTAATGTGAGGAACTGTGTGTGGGGTTCTCTCTTAATGACAAACACTTCTTTGTAATCAGGTGCAGTCCCTGAGGGAAGAACTGGAGTTGGTTCGATCAGAAAAAGATCAGTTGTCCGCTTCGATGAAAGATGTCATTCAAGGAGCTGAAAGCTATAAGGTAAGATTAGCATAATATCTGCAAAAGACAGTTAGCTGTCAGAAAATACTTTTTTAAAGTACATTTGGCAAAAGAATTCAGTGCAGCTGAATGGCAAAATGAAGAAATTTAATGTTCCGAGAACTCCATGTCTGCTGTCAAAAGAAAACAAAGTACTTCCTCTGTTGGATGCTATTTTTAGTTCTTGTTCTAGATATCGTATCATGTGTATCAAACAACAGATTGTCAAGGCAAATCTATACTTAACATTTTTCAAACTACATAAAACTGGGAATCAGGTCGTTCTTCAGTGGTAAAGACACAAGCTGACCATTCGAGCACATTTCTGGGCACATGAAGGAGAGGCGGGTGACAGGGAGCATTCAGCATACATTTACCAAGGACAAATCCTGTTTGACCAACCTGGTTACCTGCTGTGATAAAATGATTGGATTTGTAAATGAGAGTGAATGACATGACAGCGGATGTCATTTATGTTGACTTTAGTAAGGCTTTTGACACTGTCTCTCCTAAGTGTCTTTAATCCAAGTTGGGATGTTACGGTATAGATGGGTGTGTATCTAAACGGGCTTAAAAGAAAGAAGAGGAAATAAAGAGGTTGGATGGCTGAACTCAGTAGTGGTTAGTGGACTGCATGCTACTGGAGGCCAGGAACAAGTGGGTATTGCAGAGGTCTGTATGGACCCCTGTCCTGTTTCAGTCAGCACACTTGAGGGCCGGGCTGCCGTAGGGGCCTAGACAGGCGAGGGAATGGGCCAATGGAAGCATTTGGAAGTTCAGCAGAGAAGGATGCAAGGTCCTGCATGTGGGAAGGAAGAACCCTCTGCTGTGATACAGGCTCAGGCTGGCTGGGGAGCAGCTCTCCTGGAAAGGATTTGAGGGTCTTGGTAGACAACAAGAGGAGTGTGAGCCAAGAAGGTGCTTTGGTATCAAAGGTGCCAGCACCATCCTCAGCCCTATGAATTAGAGAACAGCTAATAGATTGAGGGAAGTCATCTTCTCCCTTTGGTCAGCACTTGTGAGATGGCATCTAGAATATTACATCCTCTGGTATTGGGTGCCCTAATACAAAAATTAGGAGTGAGTTTAGTAGAGGGGCGGCCAAGGCAGTCAGGGGACTGGAGTAATGCCTGAGGCAACTGAGTTTGCCCAACCTGGAACAGAGAAGGTTTCAGAGGACTCCTAATGATGGCCTCCTGTACATGCAAAGAAGTTACCAAGGAAACACAGCTGGGTTCCTTATGGAAGCTCAGAAAGAGAGACAAAGTCAGAAATTGAAACAAGAGATTCCAGCTGGATATAAGGATGCAACTTTTTACCATGAGGATGATGAAGCATTGGGACAGGCTGACCAATGAGGTTTTGTCACCTCCTTCCTTGGAAGTTTTTAAGACTTCATGGGGAAAAGCTCTCTGGTCTGAACTCAGAGCTGACCCTTTTTAAGCAGGAGGCTGGAATAGAGATCTCCTGAGGTCTCTTTCAACCTGAAATCATGATGATTTTTGTGAACTTGGAAAGAATTTCTGCTGGAGCCTGAAATGGAACTATAGCTTTAATTTCACTCTATTTCTGATGTTGCAGTAAGTTAGCTCAGATGGTAAACTACTAAAATGTTAAGTAATGTTAAGTAAGTGCCTGAGGTTACTCAAGCACTCAAATACTCACAATACTTGAGACAAACAAAATACATATAGTAAAAAGATTTTTTTTTTTTGTGATGTCTGTATATGCTAAGAACCTTTTGATGGAATACGATAAGCAAGGAGAAGAGCTGGATTCTGAGAAAGGCAGAGCAAATAATCTTGAACGTCAAATAGATGACCTCACACGACAGCTACAGGTGTCATCCCAGCAGGTTAGTTCTGTATGTGTATCTGAGCTATTCATAATTACAGTAAAGTTATTCTCTTTTTTAAAACTGAAGTTTCTTCCTGTGATTGTCACTCTATGTATTTCATAACCTAAGTCCATTTTGGATGGTTACTTGAAATTCTGTTTTTCCCCAAATTCTGCTGTTTATCTAGGCTGTGACAAAAAATAAAGAAAGAAAAAGAAAGATACTCAGAATGACCTGACCCTTTAACAAAAAGGATTTAATTTACCTCAAGGCAACTTGTAGAAAAGAACACTAATTTTAGCTGAAGATAATTCTTTTTTATACCTGATGCTTCCCATAGTATCAAGTGTACACAACACAAGTGTGCTATTGTATCAGCATCAAGCTTCCATTGGTATTTCTCCGATTTCTCTCCTTCCCCTCTTCTCATTAAGTACAGTAATCTTGAAGCATTAAAGGGTTATTTTCGTCTTTTTTTTTTTTTTTTGGAGGGGGAAGGATTAGAATGTGTTTTTTGTTATTTAATCAAAAGAGTTTAAACATACTAAATCGTGAGGTTTTTACATCATTCACAAGAATTAAGACTGGGGCACATTGTGGAGTACTGTAGCTGAAATCAAACAGAAGTCAAAAGACTAAGATGCTAATTAAGGAGCTGTGAGACAAGTTTTGCAAATATGCTTTTTTTTTTAAATTTTTTATTTTTTCTTTAACGAAGTAATTTGGGATTTGAGATTCAGACTGCCAAGAATAGAGCTGTAGTGCTGAACTACGTTCAAGATGCAACTAGGCCACTGTGTTCATATAAATGGAAGCTAGTAGTAACTAGTGTAGGTAAAAATTAAAAAAAAAAAATGTGGCGTATATTCCCGTTATGAGGGAGTTTAATTTTTCCAGTTGTTACAAAGTGTTTTGTAAACAAGACTGCTATTAGGTGTATGGCAGCTTCCTTCACTTATACCTCTTTCTTAATCTGCACAATACAGACTGAGATTAAAATAAGGATGATGTCAAAATAAACCTATTAAAATCATTATAATTGTAGCCCAAACATCGAATACTCAGAATACTCAAATACTCTGAACAAAATAACTTTAGTGACGTATTTTAGCCTTTTCCTCAACCTTTTTCAAATGGTGGACAAGATTTTAGGATGTCATAGTTGAATATCTGTAGAATGCTGTCTGTAAGGGAATTTGATGAAAATCAGCATTTTTTTAAAATATCAGTAATATCTTGTTACATACAAGTTCAACTTTTTGCTTTTTTAATCTCTCCACTATGATCATTCTAGCATGATCAGTTGCAGTCTGCTAATGAAGACCTCTTGGCTCGTGTTGAAACACTGCAATCTAATGCTAAGCTGCTGGAAGGTCAGATACTGGAGATGCAAAGAGCCAAAGCAAAAGTTGACAAGGAACTGGAAGCTGAAAAGCTTCTAAAAGAACAGAAAACAAAGGTAAAACTTTGTACAGATGGTAAATGGGGTGAAGCATTACTTTCACTTAATGTGACTTTTGGTAGAGTTTTGTAAAAATCTAGTGGGTTTATTTTTTTCAACAAACACAAATTCCACACTTTTTCTTCTTACCTGACTTGACCTTTCTCGAATGCTCAGTCTGTTGACTGAAACAACTTTGCAAACCCATTGCTTAGAGTAGATTGGGCCTTGTGACAGAATGTGAAACACTCCCTGATCTCTTGTGGTGTTGCTTGGTGTACTGTCATTTCTTGAAGATTCCTGTCTTCATTGTGTGTGTGGGGCATGTGTGCATGAATTTGTGTGCCATGCTGATAAGTATTTTGAAATCAGACTGCATAACTGAAAAGTGTTTAAACTTCAGGAACATAGTGGTGCTGTCAGAGAACTAGAGGAGCTTCAGGTGCAACTTCAGAAGGAAAAGAAGCATCTCCAGAAAACCATGCAAGAACTAGAGCTGGCCAGAAAGGTAGAATGATTTTTGCTGTTCATGTTAGTGCTTAAATGACTACCAAAGATTTTTGCACACACTGCTATTACGAATGCCCTTGAAAAATCCTGTGTTCTGAGGACTTTAATGCCCGAGGTGCACAAAAAGGAAGAGACAAGATTTGGTTTTGTGTTTAGAGAACTGATGTATGTATTTGTGTGTGTGTTTGTTAGCTTAGTTTACGCAAAATAGTTAGTTTATGCAAAATACTATAAGTAGAAATGGGAACAGAATTCTGATGTCTACTGTACCTTCCAGAACTATGGTGCATTATTGTTTTGGTGAATGAGAGTTGTAGGGACTAGCACCTGCAAAATTTTCACTGGCAAAGTTGCTAAAGCTGTTATCAGATTTTTGTTTAGTTGTTTGCTTGCTATGTTTTTTTTCTTGCTTGACAACATTACTTATTATTGAAAGTGTGAAAACTTGGTAGGCAGGTGGTGCTTGGAGATGTTTAGGTTATAAACTTTTTGTTATTGGGGAAAAATGTTTGTTTTAAGTCTTTCACAACATCCATGGCAGATTAAGTTAGAACTTCACTGTGTGTAACTTGCAGGATGCTCAGAAGAGTACACTGATGGATATGGAAATAGCTGATTACGAAAGGCTAGTAAAAGAACTTAATCAGAAGATTACTGATAAAGACAGTAAAATAGAAGATCTTGAGCAAGAAAATGGAATTCAGAAGCAGAAACAAGAAACTCTACAAGAAGAGATAAGTGAGTGAACAATAAACAGCAGGAGTCACTACGGTATAGTCAGAAATGGTGTAACATAAAATTCAGAAGCATTTTCTCAAGTAAATGTCCAAGAGAGGTTTACAGGAAATACTAAAACTTAAACTCAAAAATCCTTTTCCATAAAATAAACTTTACTAGGTTGTAAGTCTCTTGATTCTAATAGTCAGAAATAAAAGCCAATGGACTGTAATAAGCTGTTTTTCCTACCTGATTAACTTAATCATAATTGTGGAAAGTGGATAATTAACAGGGGCTTACAGTCTGACAGACAATTCTGATAAAACTTTGTTAGTTAATGTTTTAAAACTCCACTTCTTCCTATCCTTAAATATTAAGTCTTAAAGTAATTTTATTCAGAAAACTATGTGGTACATGTACTGGACTTATTTTTTGCAGCTTTCTTGGGAAATATATGAGAACTTATTTTTTCCAGTATCTTTAAGGAAATACAGAGGGAAGTTTTTCTTGTACATAATTGCTTTTTTCTCCCTTAGAGTCATTGCAGTCATCTATGCAACAGGATGAGGAAAGAAATGCCAAAATAAAACAACTGCTTGTGAAAACCAAGAAAGAACTGGCTGATTCAAAACAAGCTGTAAGTGCAGATGTGAATGTTAAAAAAAGAAATAAAAAACATTTATAGTCAAACTTCTTAGAATCTGGACTTGTAGCTGAATTAAGTTGCTGAAGTTTGTGGGGGATTTTTTGTTTGTTTTTGTTTTTCATTAACTAGCTAATTTTGTCATACAGGAAAATGACCACCTAATGTTGCAGGCATCACTGAAAGGGGAGCTAGAAGCCAGTCAACAACAAGTGGATGCCTATAAGGCAAGAAGTTTCATTTCTTTATTAGTAAAAGTTACATGTTTAAGTAACAAGGGTGTGATTTCTACTGGGCAGATGGAATATCTACTTAAGAATGCAAGCATGCTGTTTTTAACACTGAACACTGCTTCTGTTTCTTGAATTAATTTTGTCTTTTTGCTGTTTCTCACAAATATTTCCTCTGTGATGTACTTTAAATTGCCAGTGTATATGGGAGCATTTAGGTGATGCAGAATAAAGAAAACAGTGGAAATAGAAGAGAAAGCACAAAGGGTCACAAAGATGTCATGTTCATACGAGGAGATAAGTGGGCTAGAACTTTGTTTATCTTATTCCAAACTTATTTCCAACTTCCAACTGCACTTTTAGTTATGAATGTTTGAATTTCTACTAGATTATCTGTGCAGTGCAGCTGCATAGATCCATGCATACAGCACAATGTTCTTTTTATTCTCACTCAATATGTGGCCTTGGAATTTTTATTAACAACATATTACAAATTTCTAAGAAGAGAATTGGGTTCCAAATTGGTAGTTTGTGTTTTCAAACTCAGTGGAAAGAGTGCTCATTAATTTGAGAGACAGCCTGCTGCTTACCCTTTCTTGTTTCTTCCCCTTTGTTTTCCTCAAAGTCTGATCAATGTGAAGCTTGTAACCAGGATAAGTTTTAAAATATTTTCTTTAAATATGGAAGTTGATCCTTTAAAAAATGGTAACAGAGAGAAGGAGGAAGAGGGGATGATTTTCTTAGCAAATGCTGCCTCCTACTGCAGTATTTTCCTCTTCAGTTGTCTCTTTAAACAACATCTCGTGTAAGGTGTTGTCCTAAAAACAAACTCATGCAGAAACTACTATACTAGGAATCCAGACCCTATGACATGTGCCCTTGAAGGGGGAAGAAAGTCTCTGGCATACTGAAGGCTTAAGTTTCAAATTGACTTTTTTCAGATTCAAGTGGCTACACTAGCATCAGAGAAGCACAAAGTCCAGGAACATCTGCGAACTTCTTCGGAGCAGCACCAGCGTACGCTGACTGCTTACCAGCTAAAAATTGCAGCCTTGCAAGAAGAATGCAGAACGGCCCAGGTACTGCAGCAGAAGAAACAGTCCCTTTATAAGGAAGATGTACTTTACTTGGTGTCCATTTCTATAAAAATATTTTGAAGGTCTTTTATTCTTACTGACTTGTCTGTCAAAAATGGGGAATATCCCAGTGTTTGAAGGTACAGAAGACAAATGAGCGCTCTCCTGGTTGGCAGGCACCACTGTGGAGAATGCTTGGATTACAGTCTTATATTTCAGTTGTTTTTTTGCCTGCATTAGAACTGAAAATCTTGTGGTAGGGTGAAGAAGGAAAGGGATTTTAAGATGATCAGCCAGCCTGTACTGTGGAGAAGAGAGAAGTATCAACAAGTTCTTAAAGAGAGGAAACCAAGAAGTCAGGCAAAATACCCTGCAATGGAATATTATTTGCTTCATGTAGGAACAGTTAACATAGCTATCACTTAAAAAAAAAAAAAAAAAAAAACTATGGAAAACAAATTCTTAAGTACCTTTTTTATACACTGCTTTATGAGTAGCTTTTTTAATTGGAAACTGAGCTATACATGCAAAGAACACTAATGCTGAGTTACTTTTTAAAATATTTTTCGCCTTGTATGACAGTATGTCAGATATTCCTGGAAATTAGCCTTTACATTAAAAACTCACAGGTTCAGGATATAGTAGGACTACTGTTCTGGTGAAACCATGTTTATGTAGCTTACTGCACCACACTACACTCTATTGCATGAGAGGTATAAATAAATAATAACAAGATTTGAACACAGCCTCAAGAAATTTCGAAATTTTAAGAAAGTGAAGTGAAATGGGCAAATTCTGATGGTTGTTGCTGCGGGAAAACTTAAACTTGCATGAATCATGCTGTAAGATATGGATCACTTTTACAAGTGCTGTTTTTGTGACAGAAGAGTCCTTTGGTTGTGAACATCTGTTGAACTTCACTTTTGAATTTGCAAGATAAGTTTTTGGTAATTGGTATGTTGTAATATCAGTGTTTTATTTTGAGAGTTTTATTACACTGATTAAAAACTAAAGCATGTACTGTTATGATAGTTATTTAAATTATCCATTCAAAAGAATGAAATGCAACTGGTACTTAATTTATTTGATGTTTTGTGCAAGATGCATTTCACTTTAGAGAAAAGAAATGGGCAGTAGTCAATAGCATAATTTACTGTGGGTTTGTTTTCCATGTGATAGGTAGAACAAGCAGCTGTTACTTCTGAATTTGAGAGCTACAAAGTCCGTGTTCATAACGTTCTAAAACAACAAAAGAATAAATCTGCATCTCAAACAGAAACAGAGGGAGCCAAGCAAGAGAGGTAAAATCAAAAAAAATTTTTTTTTTTTTACATACCTACAGAAAATCCTGGTTCCTGGGTGTTTTTGATCAGAGACTAGCAAAGGCAAGTGCAAGCAAGTTTCGCTGTTTAATGTTTTGCTTGAGTAAGTAAAATGACAGAAGGGAGGCACTTTGCTTTCCTGGTACCTTTGATTTGAATAGAAGAGTTGATGGGGGAAAAAAGAGCTATCTCATCGCTAACCAGAGTTCCTCACTGTGACTGTAGTTGTCCAAAGGGAATGTCAGTTTGTACCACCTGAGAGTCTATATCTGGTACTATGTTAGCTTCAGACTCCTTGATTTATTTTTGTTCAAGTAGATGAATGTTAGAGCAGATTAGCTGGTCTCACAGTGCAAGGAATTAGTAAAAGCTGTTAGGAAGACTGTCTTGTTTTTTTAATGAGCAGAGTTAGTTGTTGCTTGTTGGGTAAAACTGACCTGTCATTTTCTCTGACAAAGCATTGCAGCAAAAAGCCATTTCCATTTAAGACATTGCTACTCTTCAGTGAGCTCCTCTTGAACTTTTGCAGTGAGAATTATTTAGTGTAGACACAGCTCTAACTGCCACCAGAGGGAGACTTGTGTTTTGTTGGACAAATTAGATGTGGGTGGAGGGGTTGTTTTTCCATCTAACACTTTTCTCTGAAGCCAGTGATGTGCAAAAGTTGTATTTCTTTGTCTCACCTCTTGGGAGAATTTTAAGAATTTTCTGATATTGTTAAGCTGTTGGGAAAGAGGGTCACTTTGGAAGCTAAGTAGATGAATAATCAAGCAATAAATAAGTGATAAACTATTTTCAAAGAAACAATTTCTGGGAATCAACCCTCAAGGTTAACTCGATATGTAGTTTAGGAAGTGATAGAGATGACTGCATTGAAAATACAGAAAGCATATAGTAACAACGTGTTTGAGTTCAAAAAGGAGGAAAAGGTCCTATTTGATTTGTGAGTAGCAGTATTTGCCCATTTTCCTGGATTGATGGTGCTTTATATTCCTTTGCTGAAAATCTCCTCCAGCCACCTCCTCTTTCCTGTGTTCAGTCTCAAAAGATAGAAATGTTTATTAAACAAACAAAAACTTCCCTCCCTTTGGAGCAGATTTTTTTTTTTTTTTTTTTCACCCATCTGCATTCCAGCTATATTCCAGCTCCTTCTTATTTTATTCCTGGGAACTTATTGTGAGTAAGAGTTACAGGAGCCACATTCTCTACCCCATCAGTTGTGTTTCCAGCCATTCAGCTTGGACTTGATCAGTCTATTTGCAGCTCTGCTCAAGTTCTGTCAGAGCTTTCGTAACCAGTCATGTTCTTCTAGGGTTATTGTGGTTATGCTATCCCATGGTTTTTTTTTTTTTTTTTTTTTTGGAGAGGGATGGGGAACAGATTAGTTTACATCAGCTAAATTTTGTGGATATAATGGAGATTATTGGAGATTATGAAATAACACAACTGTCCTTTTTTAACGTCTGTTCTTTTCATTTTTCCTCTTGTAGAGAACACTTTGAAACGATGATAGATCAACTTAAAGTTAAGCTACAAGACACTCAGCATAATTTACAGCTCAATGCAGCTGAACTCCAGGCATTGCAGTCTGAGCATGACACCCTGCTGGAAAGACACAATAAGATGCTGCAAGAGACTGTGGCAAAAGAGGCAGAGCTCCGGGAAAAGTATGGTTGTTTAAATAGATAGTGAAATTTGTTTTGTGGGAACTTTCTAAGGCCTGGACATGCAGCTGGTCTCGAACTGTGCTTCCCAAGGAAAGGGCATAACTGTTGAGAAAGTTAAAGGAATTTCCAGAGGGCTTGTTTGCAAAAAACAGTCATGAGGCCATTTCAGATTCTAAGAATGTGTAAGCCAGAGTGTTCTAATACTAACATTTCTTTTTTCTAACAATCTTTGTATTTTGTGTCCTGAAAAACAAGCATTTATTTAGCACAGTGCATTCGTATGATAGGAGTAAATATTTTTTTCAGTCTCAGAATTGCCTTTTGAAAACATAAATTTAAATGAGAAAAAGTTACATAATTATGTAAATTAAACATTTAAACTTAAACTACTACTCCAAAAGCTGTGACATGTCAAATTCACTGCCAGCTCTTTGTTGTTTCTTGTGTTGTATGTATGTGCTGTTTCCAGGCTCTGCACAATACAGTCTGAGAACATGGTCATGAAAACAGAGCATGCCCAGAGCCTGAGTCAGCTGACAGCCCAGAACGAAGCTCTCCGGAACAATTTCAGAGATCAAGTCAGGAACCTGCAAGAAGAGCACAGGAAGACAGTAGAGACACTTCAGCAACAACTGTCCAGGGTAGAAGCCCAGTTCTTCCAGCTCAAGAGTGAACCAAACACTAAAGGTAACTCCCAGACATAAACCCAGGTTTTTGTGGGATAGGTACAACCTGTGTGTACCTGAGACAGTCTGAAAGTTCCCTGCTATGGGCAGGTCTCTAATATACATGAAACTTTTTCCAGAGAATTTGCAGCATGTTGTATCAATCCATCAATACCAAGTAAAGAAGGGGTTTTTGTTATTACTGGCAGTTCAGAATCAGCATCGCTTCTCTTTCCTGCAGTGTCTACATCATCAGAAAGTAATGCTATGCTGCTCTCATCAGTTTGTCTCAGATTTTCGAAAGTTTACTGGACTTAAGATAAATTCTTGATGAAGCTTGATTGAACTTTAGTTCTTTTAACAAAGTCTGTTATTGGTACACTTGCTATTTGAATCTTTTAACTTTTTATTCTACTGTGTCAAGATGAAATACTTCTTTATATTTTCTACTTGTATTTTTATATACTTCCACATATATTTTTAATGTATAGCACATAAACAAAGATATTAAGTAAAATTTTTATTTTTATACTTTTGTATTCAAAGTTACTGTTTAGGATGTTAGCAAACAAATGTCTAACAAGCAGCAGTAGCAGTTCAAAAAATTCCTCCTTCTATGCATTCCTGTTCCCTAACTGGGATTGCACTGAGGCAGCAGGAGAACATGCAAAATAACAAAACAATCTATTTACACCACCTGCAGGACTGGTTCAGAGAAGTTAATTCTTCTTTTGCATGATGAGCACTTGGTGCTAATCAAGTGTAGAATTTAGAAATATGCTTGAATTGAAGTGGTTATTGGAGGTGAAAAAAGTGTTTTTACTCTAAATGGTGGGTGTGTCTCACCCCTCTACCTTTTTAAAAGACTGCAATTTATACACTCCTTTATAAGGTAGTTGCTCCTGTGAAGTAGCTCAGCTGGTTTCTGTCTGTTGACAGACATCGTTGGGTATCTTTCAGGTCCAGCTGTTACACATCCAGCAACGAAGAACTTAAAGGAGCGGCGACACACTGACCTTCCCATTCTCGATATGCACGCTGTGGCTAGGGAAGAGGGAGAAGGCATGGAAACAACAGACACAGAGTCTGTCTCTTCCACTAGTACCCATGTACCATCTTTAGAACAACTTCTGAACTCCCCGGAAGCGAAACATGGTTAGTGGAACCTGTGGCTTTTTTTTAAAGCACTTATATAGATAAGTTGCAGAAATCTGTACCCTAAAACACCTGAGAAAATTATGTTTTCATGCTTTTAGGTGCAAGACACCAGTGTGTTTTGTGCCACTGAGAGTTCCGAGTCCTGAATTTCAATATGATCTTGTCCCTGAGTGTGGGCTAACAATAAAATGTTGCTATTGGACTTCATGGTTTTATATTTATATATACCCTTCCTAAGGAGAAAAGAACAGATGAGTCAGCAAGTCAGCGAATGGCTAAAGAACTTGAAGCGTTCTAGACTATCCTCTACTTGAGACAATGTAATTCATTTAATGAAAGTATATAATGTCTAAATCAAACAGGCATCCATTGATAGGGATTTTTAGAAAAATGAAAACCACCATGAAAAGTGGTATCTCAAGAGTCCCCCAAAGTAATAAAATATATGGTAGCATATAATCAGGTTTAAAAAAATCTATTGAAAGCTTCTGGATAAATATTGCAAGTTCCCATCTATGGGTTAGAACCAAGGGTTTACACGAAGCCATGTATCCTAGCTTACTTAAATTCCCTGATCTGATTCTGAACAGAAGCAGATAAACTGCGCATGCAGCAGCTGCAGTGGCAGCTACTAATTTTTAAGTCTGACTTTGCATGGATTTCATTTCTTGTATAGTCCTAAAACTACATTAATGAATCCTAAAGTTAATTAAGTATCACAAAATAAATGCAAGTGGCTTGTGCTTTCCTCAGTTTTCTTTTCCAATTAATTGCAGAACCTCCTCAGTGGCAAGCAGAACTGACCAAGGATGAGCTGATTCAGAAGCTAAACACCACAGCCAAGAGTGCTGATCACTTGAATGAATTACTTCGTGAATCAGAAGCGACCAATGCAATCTTAATGGAACAAATCAAGGTTAGCAGACATACTGGAAAATGGGAACAGCTCTGACTTCTGCAGTCTCTGTCAAAGACAAATAACAAATACCCTTCAGAAAAATCCAGTATTAAAATTTGGAGTAGGGGAGCCAAGGGGAGGAGGCAGACTTTGAGTGTGAGGGGGAATATCCATGCTTTAATTCTGCCATCTGCAGAATTAATTAGCACTTCCAAAGTCTGCTTTTATTTTTATTATATTTATTTATTTATTTCTCTAGTTCTAAAGGCTTTGGGTGGAATGGGATGGCTGTTTTTAGAACTGCCATCAAAACCCCCAGAGTGGGATTTTTAACATCTAATAACTTTTTTGTTTTTTTTTTTCACTCTGACAAAAACAGTATGTTATAAGTTAGGTTTCTCTTTCTGTAACCCCTTTTAACTGTGTTAAGTTAAAAGATGTTTGAAGATACACAAGATACACAGGTATCTTGAAGATACACAGGTATGGTAATACCATAGTTTGGTATTACTCCAAATGCCAAAGCCTCCTTGAGCTTTCTGGGAACATTTCTGAAGCAACCTATTAGCTAAATA
>VZSV01000163.1:508198-519254 GCA_013398735.1 Nothocercus julius | reverse complement strand
ATAAGAGCTTCATAATTATTGATAATTTTGTTAAACCTTTGATACAGATTGCTTATTTTAACTGTTCCACTCTTAATCCTGATCACTAAAATAAGTTATTCTTCTAAAGAGATACAGTATTAACTATTCAATTTCAGAGCAATATTTTTTTTTCTGGATAATATTATCACCTCTTCAGGTTTCACTGGACTTTTGTCTCATGTATGTTGCTGTGCTCATGTTACTCTTTCAGTAGTAAGCTGTATAACTTGCTCTGTTCTTTAAAAGGCTTTTGTTCAATTATCCATTATGTGAAATGACAAATACTGCATGTTCTTTCTTCATCTGCAGCTTCTTAAGAACGAAGTAAGAAGATTGGAAAGAAATCAAGAAAGAGAAAAGTCCGTGGCTAACCTAGAATACTTGAAGAATGTTCTATTGCAGTTTATATTTCTAAAATCAGGAAGTGAGAGAGAGAGGCTTCTTCCAGTAATAGATACCATGCTTCAGCTCAGCCCAGAAGAGAAAGGGAAGCTAGTTGCAATTGCCCAAGGTACATCCCCTTTACAGTGTTGTCCTAAAAGAACAGAAATCAATATGGGTGGGAGGAAACAATTGCAGTTTTGTGCTTTAATTTGTGTAGACCTTTGTGCTCTTTCAATTTATTTTTTCATAGTGCCCATGACCTAGGAATAAACCAGAGAGTTAGTATTCATATTCTCATAAAACAGATCAAATACCTTAGTTTTATTTATGCTTTGGGGGTAAAGTATAACTTCTTCTAAAACAGTTATGCCTCTTCCTTGACCTTTTACAAGAGGTTTATGATTGTTTTTAGTAAAACTACAGCAAGTTGTAAAAAATTTCATGAGTTCATGTTTCGATAGAATTACGGATTTTTGTCAAAGTGACATGAAAACAGAGGTTTCTATAAAAGGCTTTTGTGTTTTTTGGCAGATGTTCTGAAAAGATACTAACTGGTCCTCACAAAGCTGTATTGCAGATGTATCAATCTAGTATCAGTATGTTAGCTTTGAAAATCACTCCAACAGAACATGCTTTAGTTTAATGACTGTAAGGACTTACAAAATAAGAGTTAAGCCTCTGCAAGAAATTAACCCAAGGAGCTGACTGAATAATAGTGTTCTGACTATTTTCTAGTTTGTCCTCTTAAACTTTATATGATTCTCTGTAATCTTCTCAATATAATCATATATCAATACAATCATATCTCTGTATCTTCTCAAAGTAATAATGTGTGGCCTGCTTGTAGCAGATGACCTGTATTTTATTTTAAAAAATAATGTAAATGCAGTACTACAATTCTTGCTCATGTGGGACATTTTTTCACTAGTTATTGCTTTGCTTTCAAGCATTAATGCCTTACATGAAAGGGTGTGCATATGGAAAGATAAGAGGTAAATTAAATCCATAAAATAAGGATGTTTGTTCTGGTGCTGTTAGTGAGCACTGACTGAGTTTTTCAGGGGAAAGCTGATAAGGGAATTTTCAGAAGCCCTTTCAAGTACATGTACATGACTGGCAACTCGAGGGCAAGTAACTGAGTGTTGTAAACTTGATGACAAGATAACAAGGTCAGCATGTGGAAGCTGAGGGGGAAGAGGGAATCGAGGTCACTTAAGCAAATGATTCAATGTCTAGTGTAATAAACTTACTTTAAAGTGTGCATTTCTTTTTCAGGTGAGGAAGAAAGTACCACACGACCTTCTGGGTGGACTTCATACCTCCACAGCTGGTCAGGACTTCGATGAGACAGTAGAAACACCCAGTCTTTTAAATATGTCCCACAGTTGCACAAAGAGGAATCTTAACATAGAGAATTAACGCATAGGTATTCTAGTGCTGACCAATATATTTTTGTTTCCGTGTATTATTTTGAGCTTTGAAGGCTGGTCGAAGAAAGAAGTCCTCAGTACTTCTGAAGGACTGTCATATTTCACATCCTGACAGCAGTAAGCTACTTAGTTCTCTTGTAAATGTTAAAAAAAAGGCGATGACCAGAAGCATAATGAGAAGTGACAAATTGATTGTAAATTACTTGGAAATAGCATTTGACAAACTTGTGACAGGTCATGTGATACTAGTTAAAAACATAAAGTAGTAACTGGAATAACTGGACTTAAAGTATTTTGAAGCGTTTACAGTTTCTTTCACAATTTCGTTCAGCTTGCTGCTCTTTATGGTTCATCCTCTTCTGTGTATGTTGAAGAAGCTAAAAGTCAAGGTAAATCCTCTCTGTAGTGACACTTTGAAAACATAAGATCACTTCAAAACAGAAATGGTATTTTCTGTTTTGATTTGACTAAAAATTTAGTCTTGGTTATATTTTTTTTTTTGTGGTAAAGGTAGATTGATAGGCAAGGCAAGGAAGGCAAGGGTCTACAAAATGTTGCAGCTGCGTAAAACCTGCATAAAACTTTTAATGACATCTGTGGAAGTCCTGGGGTAAGAATCAGAGGTCATAAGCGAGGGCTTAAGCTATGACTATTAAGCCTGAGATTGGAAGTTTGTGCTTAAAAAACAGGAAAAAGTATAGCGTCACTCTTTAGTGGTGCCTGTGCTTGAGTGAAAAGACTACTCGTACAGAGACGCCAAAGGAACATTCTCAATACATGGGCCAGCTTCCTGTGAATGACTTCAAAGGCGGGAAAGAGCATTTGCCAGTAGGTACGCGATTGAATAAGTTACATCTTTCTCTCTCGTTTCTGCACGTTTGCACACATCTCATTTGCACAGCTCTTCTGCACGCATGTTTTCGGCTCTGCTCCACATTCTTCAGCAGAATAGGGTGTGTTTTCTTTTGTTGTTTTTTTTTTTTTTTTTTCAGGAAAAAATATATTGCTGCCATGTTATTTTTTATTATGAACACAGCACTTTTAAAATTTTTGTTTCAGTCAGCTTCTTTTTCCTTTTCTGGCCTATGCTGCCTTTTACTGTCTTAATTTATTTGTATATTAGTAAAATGTATAAACCTTATGTTCATATCCCAACTGGAATGTTTTACTTTTTTTAATCACTCCTTTATTTTCATCTCCTCTGTTATGTTCTTATACTGTTAAATCATTCCCTGGAATGCATACTTTTACTAAATGGTGTTCTTCTATCTATCTTAGTTGAGGCCCCGAGGAAATCATGCTCACTTCTTAAATACTGCCTTGTTCAGGACTGAGATTAATCTGGACATAAGAGCAGAAAGAGTTCGTTCACTTTGAGAATAAACTGTTCAGTAACTGTGCTTTTGGTGTCTTTTTTTTTTTTTTTATCATATATATTTCATCAATCAGTTGACAGAGCTGAAGGACTTGGATATTTTAATTATTTTTCACCCTGTTTTAAGCACCTTACTCCCCACCATGTGTATTAACTGGAAACACCTGGTGTGGACTTTCAGATCACAGGACTGACATTTGGGAGCACACGGATGAATCTTTTAGGTGTCTGCAGCTTGGAAATGTAGATAGCAAACATGAGATTTCATCCCAGCCTTTTTTCACTTTCTTTTGAAACCATAACCCTATCTTCCACATTCATGACTTGCTGTAGGTCTCAGATAATTAATTCCAAACCCTTCTGATTTGCATCTGGATTCCATTAATGTCATTCAAAAGTATGCCAGACCAGAACTTAGGGAGAGGGATTTCAAGTATGCAAAAAAAATAAGTGCAAGTCATTCTGCTGCTGTGGTTTTAACAGTGGAAGCACGTGGGTGAAATGGTACAACATTTGTTTCCAAATTCAGTTTGCTGTTGACCTGATTCTTCTCTTCTACACAACCTCTGCTAAACTAACTTTAAGCAGCTGTGACAACTTCTTTTAAAATGCATGTATTTCAGAACTGTAGATTATTTAATGTTTTCAAACTGTGAATAAATATATGTAAGTAGCATATATCCATGGCTGTATTAAATACTAGTTGCTTTTTTCAGATTGGAGTTGCATGCTCACTGATTTTAGTAAAACTCAAGTATTGTACTTCTGAAGGTAATGGACACCTCTTGCATTGCTATATTTTTTTACTATGGAGGTTTAAGGTCTTGAAAGATAAGTGTTAAAAATATTTTAATAACTGCTCTTAAACTATTCTATAGCTGAGATTGCCAGAACTTGCTGCCTTTGTGGCTGCTGTCTAAAGAAAGCAAATATAGCAAGGTTTAAAATGCACTTGCAATATATGGCATAGAAGAATGTTGATTGGAAGCAGGGCTATTTTGCCTGGTAAACACTTTAGATTTCCTATTTGCATTTGTAATGTATAGCACTCTAGCTGTGATTTGTTGTCAAAAAAAAATCTTAAATTATAACTAGTACGGCTGCTCCTGATCATATCGTGGTGTTCTTTCTTGGAAGAGCAGTGTGACTTTGTTTTCTGGTTCTACGATTCTGGGTTTTTTGGTTTGTTTTTTATGCTGTCATAGTTGTTAGGATGTTTTGCAGAAAATGTCCCCCTGTCTAAAGAGTTTACAAGCTTAAGACCAAATTTTACTCCTCTGTCAGCCTGCCTTTGCCTAAGCCTCAGGAGACTACAGCTGTTTTAAAAAAAAAAAAAAATAAAAAATAATAATAATAATAAATAAAAAGTGACCCTAGCTGTTGTCACTGTGTCGAGTAGATACAGAAAACAAGTAAATAACCAAAGCTCAGGCTTCTGAGTTCCCAGCCTGGTTGTGCTCTGTGGCTGTGTTAACTACCTGTTTGGGTTGGCAACAGTCAGTGCCTGCCTGCTGTGTTGGCCCTTTCCACGGAAGGGATGCCCATCTGTGCAAGCCAAATATGCTCCAAAAGCAAAACAGGATGACGAGAACACGTTAGGCTGTAGTGTAGATGTGGCTGGCCCTGGGGTTCAGGGTATGCCCAAAGAAAGCCTCTATTAGAGGTGGGAGGAGGGAGAGAAAGAGAAAAATGCTTCTTTTCTCAAAGTGTAATTGTGAGTCTATGTGGTAAAATTATGTTCTAAATTTTGTTCTTTCTTTCCCAATCTCCCACCATCCTTTCACATTGTTTGTTATCAAAGCATCCTAAAATTGTAGAGGGATCTTTAGGAACTCTTGTGTCTGTGAGGATGCTCTAAGAGGCTCTCAAGGCAGCCTTAACCTCACTGCATAGCCCTCCCATGAAAATGCCTCCCTTCAGACCCTTGCGAGGTTCCGCCCACCATCTGAGACACCACATGTATAAAGAGTTAAAAACAAGTATTTGTTGCAGTAATTTCAGAATTACTAGTGTGAATATATCAAACTGTTTGGGTTGGAAATGTGTCTTTCAAAGCAGTGGTGTCCTTTCCATGTGGCCATCACTTCAATAAAATTCACCCTTACTGAGCTGTGTACCTTTTGTTGTTTGCTTATGTTTTCCCCTAAATGTTTGTGCTTACCTGAGAAAAATGCTAATGGGGCAAATTGTGTCCAGGTGGAAAACAAGGGGCTGTCTGCTGTGCTATTAAAGAGGGTCTGGATCTACTGTAGAAGGTCTGTTGTAGTAACAGTGCAGTCGTTACTTTTGAATACAAGAGCCATGTTAGATATTTCTTTGTAATGGATGCAAGAGTATTATTATTTTTAGTAAGGTAATTCTTAAAAATGATGAAACTTGCTGATTAAAGTTAGTTGAAATGTTACTAGATTGTTAGTGATAATATCTGACATGGAGGGGAGTAGGGATGCAGAGTATTAATGTGTATGTCAAAAGGTTTGCTTTTTTGTCTTATCAGCAAGAAGAGTTCGACAATACAAGAGTGCTAATAGCACTCAACTTTGAATTCTTGTTATTCTTGATTGTAACAAGTAATTCCTGTATGTAACTACCTGTTTACTGATTTCTTATGATGCTTTTTGGATATCTACACAGCCCGTACAAAAAGAAGATGCTCTGAAAATAAATAGGTTGGTTGTGGGGTTGGTTTTTTGTCTGTGTGGGGGTTTGTTTGTTTGCTTGTTTTTCCTCCCCTCGAGAGATTGGTGTGGTTATCTGTGTGTCTGTGTTTTGTTTTTTTTTTTTAGTGATTAGTCTACAAATATACAGGCAGGGAAAGGATCACAAGGTGAGAGAATATGTTGACGGCAGAACAGATAGGTATAAAACAGCCAGTTAAAACCTGAAGTGAACTTTGAAGTGAACTTCTAACCTGAACAGCTTTCACATAAATATATATGTGCTTAGAGGAAGGGAAATAATTTTCTTGCTACTGTTGGAACTGAACTTTCACTTGCACAATTCTAGGAGCAGATCAAGAGATTCCTTTCAGTCCCGTGTTCCTCTGGCTCATCCTACGGATGAAGTCTGAAGTAAATAACGAAGATAAAGCATAGTAAAGTAAAGCAGAAACATAAACATCAGTTACTGTGTCAGCAATTAAATACTCCTTGGTATTAATAAATTATTCTTTCTGCTAAGTTAAATACCTGAAGTCTTTTTATGAAGAATAAAGCTACAAGTAATTGGACACTGTAAGCACCAAATGCTATTTTGGACATAGTCCCAGTCCTCTTACAATGGCCTCTCAAAGTGTTTTAAATTGACAGGGATTGCATTGCAGCTGTATATGCATATAGGGCTCAGTTTTTAGTATTATTGCTGCTCTTGGAAGCCTTAGTGACTTAAAAAATGAAGCTTCTTCTGAGTGTATTGGGACCTTTTCCCAGGTGGATGTATGTACTACTGCTTGTCCTTTGTAGCATGAAAGACAGCCGAGCGTAAAAACCGTGGAACGCATTCCATAGTTCCACAACAGACCTTTACCTAAATGCAGCTTTACTGTCATTATTCCCCTTCGAGCACTTAATTTGCTGATGCCCAGCATTCGTTTTGGCACTGCAGAAGGCCAGCCCTATCATTTTGACTTTTGGCGTCTAAATATTTACGTAGAATAGCTAATGCCTCCCGCTGCTCGTCGTCCCGGGATTTACTTAGACTTGCCGCCCCAGCGCGCTGCCAGCCCCTGCGCGGAGCCAGGCCCGGGGCAGCCAGCGGGGCAGGCCAGGCCCTGCAGCCGCACGCAGGGCACGGGGAGAAGCAGCCCCAGGCAATAAAACTTTTAAATAGGCGCCTCCTGTTTCTGTGGTGACTCAGTGTCCATGCCCGACGTCGGCCTTTCTGTGTGGAAACTGGTTAAACCAGTTGCTTGTAAAGAGTTAAGTAAGGGATGGTGTGTGTATCGCGCTTTTCCTGCAGGAGGATTGATTTTTGTAATGGGCTGTAGAGGTCGGACATTGCACTGACAAAAAGCTTTAAATAGAAGGGGGAAAAAAAAAAAAAAGTTTACTTGCATTATATTGAGTTATGAGTTGTTTTTTTCCCCGCTTATCCCAAGAGTGGGAGTTAGCCAGCTCTGGGACTGCCTCCTGTGCCTCTTGAGACAGTCTCCATTTGCAGGACTTCAGCATAACTGTACTAGATATGTGTCCTAGCTTTTCTAGATGGCTTGGAACGACTATTTCTCATGGGTGGGTTAGGAATTCGGGACAGTTCAGAGGATAATTTATTCTTTATGAGGGATGGGGCATAATGAGAATAGCATGATGAATAGAAAGGATAACTGTGTACCAAAACTTTTTATAGGTTTATGTATTGATCTTGAACAAGCATTCAGTTTGAAACAGACATCTTGAACTTTTTTTATGCATCACTCACAACAAATATTTGTTGGCAATTCTCCACATTCCTCTGTTACATGCAAGGTGTGTTTTTTACCTGAACTTGTATATAAGCATAACATCATGATGACTAAAATTGTTGCTTTTTGTCATTGTTACTTTCAAAAATACTGTAGGAGCTTTCACTTTTTCTGTAGCCATTAATGTTTCCATCCAGTTACTCACCTTGACATGAAGCAGAACTTCGTACTGGTAAATAGAGAATTTAAATGATCCATTTAGCATGTTTTTGAGACTGGTCTATAAAACTGTTATCCCCATTCTTGTGCTATCCCTCTCTATCCTCCAAGGAAAGCCAAATATGCAACAAGTGTCTAACACACACAAAGCAGGATTGAGAGTTGCTGGGGCTGGAAGGGATTTTGGAGATCATCTGGTCAATGCCCTGCTCAAGGAGGCTCAGCTGGACGAGCATGGCCAGCTGGCTCTTGACCATCTCTGGGGATGGAGCCTCCACAACCTCTCCGGGCAGCCTCTGGCCATGTTTATCCCAATACTCCGGCTGGATCCAGCACTCTTTAAGAGGTGGCCTCACCCAGGGTGAGTAGAGGGGGAGGAGACAGAGGGGAAGCAGCACCTCCCTCGCCTTCTAAGGCAGCCCTGGGTGCTGGTGGCCCCCTTGTGCAGCGAGGACGGGTTGCTGGCTTGTGTTCAACCAGGCATCCACCAGCACACTCGGGGCCTTTACTGCAAAGCTGCTCTCCCAGCTGGCTGGCCAGCACTCTGTACGGAAGTGTGAGGCTATTCCTGCACTGAACTTCGTGGCTTCATGCTGGCCCATTTCTCCAGCCTGGCAAGGACCCTCCAAATGGCAGTGCAACCATCTGTGCTGTCAACCTCTATCCCAGTTTTGTTTTCCCAAATTTTATTTTGTTTTAAAATAAGTCAAAATGATCTCTAAAGCAAGTCTGTTCATATTCAAGCTAAGCTGTGCAGTATTTTTTTAAAAAAGAGATCAAGTAGTTCTTCAATAGAAGAAGTAGGAACTTCAATAGTTTCTACAAATGAGCTGTAAAAAGAAAAGTATTAACACTGAGCAAGAATGTGAAACCTAAATAGTTTGTTAGTTGCGAATTCACTAAAGGTAGTATTAGGAACGTTCATCCGAATGCCTTGTGTTCAAAAATTACTCCTAAGTGGTCAGAAGACATTTGAAGGGGCCTTTCCTGCTGCTTTAACTTCATAGCTTTGAAGGCATGTGGTGAAGAACACTGATGCTGTTTACAGTTAAAATCCATTGATTATATAAACAAATGTGTAGCTGCACTCAGTAACAGCATGCAGAAGAATAACATTGACAGTTTCAAGAAGTTACAGGAAAAAGCAAAAGCTAGAACAAATCTGACAATCTGAAGATGAGAGCAGACAGGAAATTTGGGTAGTAAATCATAAATTGGGACTTTTTTGCTTGGCAGTCTCTGTCTTCATATAAGGAAGATCTACCACCAGCCTTACTGCAGCTGAAGAGATACTGAAGGTTACGCAATGATAATTTTTTGTCTGTGCCCTGGCTCCTATTTACTCTAAGCCGCTACACGTCATTATGACAACATTGTAAAATACTTTTTCCAGGTAATGAAAAAGAACTTAATGTAAAGATACCGATCCATGTGGTCACAGCCGTCACCCTGCTGCTGAGACGGGGCCATCAGGTCCCTTTGCCAAGCACTGCCTCTCTGGTCTGCTTTTAATTTCCATTTCTCTGTCTCTGTCCCCTCACTCGCCTGCTGGGGATAGTGGCGCTTACCTTCCTGAGAGCCAATGCATTAGTAGCATGTCTGACTGACTATTTTGTAAGCAGAAATAAGTCAGCAGATTACCATATTTTTAAAAAATTGCATTAGAAGGAAATGGTCACAGTCTCTTATTATATTGGACTGGAACGGGAGACTTCTTTCCCTGGGCGTGCGTGGTGTGTTTTTGCAAATTCTATTAAATCAGCTGGCAGAGTACTCTGGACCACATTTTACAAGTTAATCAGAACGCCAGAACCCTCTCATGGTTCTGGGATGGAGTTTTCTAGGAAGGGGGATCCTTAGTGCAGGGGAAAACAAAATGAAAATGAGACCCCCAAGCCAAGCGGTGAATTCTCTGCGAAGGGCTGAGGCTCGGGAGGCTGTTGCTGGCACGGGGTTCCTACCTGTCCTCGCTGCAGCCCTTCCCAGAGCTCCCAGTCCCACGCGCGTAGGGGCCCGGCAGGAGCCGTGGCGTGGGAGGCCCCCAACTCAGTCCAAGTGCGCTTGATTAACGACCTTGGTGATGCTGCCGGCAAGACGAGCAGAGCGAGGCGGCAGCTGCCCAAAGCTGATTAGAGAAAGCCCCAAGGGCACTAATACCTTCATCTGGCACAGGACTTATCTGTGCAGATGATATAAGGAAGCTTTGCTGAAAGGCTCATTAAAATGAGTGCTTTTTTTCTTTTTTTTTTCCCTCCTCTTGGCACACCAGCCCTTTCCTTTTCCAAACCAGACAGCTTATTCTGCTCTTTGTACAGAAACGCGGTCCCCGTGATGCGGATATTTTGCCCATCGCGTGGCCATCAGACCTCTCCAGGGAGCCACCCAGAGCACCTGGATGCTTTTCCTGGTTGACAAAGGATGCTGAAACAGCTGCACCTCATGTACACGATGGTCAGGTTACGTGTGCCCTCGTTCGTACCCGCCCGTGTTGGTTTTCACCCGCCTCGTGTATTCCCCAGCTGGCTTCTCCTCCGAGAGATCTCTTTAATCCTGGCAATCAGATATTACCAGCTTTTCATTTCGTCACGCCGCTTCCTTGTTCTGTATTAAAGATTGTAATGGATGGTGATACAAATAGCTTAGTTATCCTGTGTTTCTTTTACAACAGGCTGGTTTCATTGGCTCATCGTTTTCTGAAACTTCAGTGGTTTTGAACGAGGTTCTCTCAGTCGCGGTACAGCAGGGCCTGTGCCTTTAGGTCGGGCAGCTCTGAACCCCACTGACTGCTATTACTTGTTTTCTGAAGAAGGTGGCTCAGCTTGAGTGAGGTGTGAGCCCTTCTCCGCATGATTATTCAAAATAACCTTGATAAAAAGAGAATTTTGCTCTAGCAAATACTCGCTGAGATATACTTGGTTCCTCTGGATAAGGCAATAGCTACACTGCGGGTAAGACAATGGCTCTATTGTGGGGAGTATCAGGAAACCGCATATAAGAAATAGTGAAAAAAAAAACCCAAAAACTTGGCATTATTTTGATAGGAATCTTACTTCTGGAAAAGGCCACTGAGCGTCCCACTTGTCACTACAAGTGGCACCCCCGCCATGCCCACTGCCTGCGAGCTGCCCCAAGGAGGGACCCCTAAAACCCACGAGCGAGGCCTCCCCCTTGGGGAGAGCGCCGAGGAGGAAGGCAAAGGAAAAAAAAAGGGGGGGGAGGAAGGAAGAA
>VZSV01000163.1:479772-500398 GCA_013398735.1 Nothocercus julius | reverse complement strand
GCTTCCCGGAGACGGAAAGGAAATAAAAAATAAAAAATAAAAAAAAAAAAAAAAGAGAGGGACATCTTGAGCCAAGACGGTCCCTAGGGGAAAACTCATGGATCTACTGCAGTGGAATGAATCCCCTTCTGTTATAATCCATAGCACTTACAATTTCTCCTTTTCAAAGAGAAAAGGCTCCCCTCGTCCCTGGGCATCCGGCTCGTGTGACGCCTCCCATTAAATTACACATTAGGTGGCGTCCGATGCCAAGCTCGGAGCTCGGTGTCCTAGGGCCGGAGCAGCACACTGCCCGTTTGTCGTGTTTGCTCTCGGAGCACGGCGCCTTAGGGATACGCTTCGTGCGATTAGCTCTGCAGCCAGGTGGAGCAGCGAAGGAATGATAATGTATTTCTGGCGGCCCTGTACGGTGAAGGGACAAAGTCCTAAGTCTCCAGTCTTTGCGCAAGACCCTGTAGAAATGCTGCACTTTCAGCCTGGGCACCCTGGCTACCTGAGCTGGGCCTGAAGAGAGTCGAGGAGTTTCTGCACTAGCTCCTGGTGGTGAGGAGTGTTTGAGGAGCTCGGTTAAACTCTGCAGGGCTGCTCTCGAGGGAAGGCAGCGCGCTCAGCTCCGCGCGAGACGAGCCTGAGGACGCAGGTTGCTGCTGTTCGAGCCCAGCCCTGTTCCAGCCTGAAATGTTTTCAAGGGGAGGGTTGAGACGGGATTGTGTTGAATTGACTGATGGGTGGGAGCTTCATTTCAAAAAGCACAGAAAAAAAGCGCTATTTCAAGCGCCATCAGTTTTGATGTGGGGAGGGCTTTTCGTGCTCGTGATTGCTCTGCTAATGTAACACAGAGGGAAATAATTTCAATCTCTTATGTTTAATTGAATCTGAGTCATAAATGTGGAAATCAATATTTTTATCATTACCACGCAGAGATGGGTAAACAGTGCAGTTAAGATCCTTGACATTACTTTTGGGAAAACTTCTAGGATGCGATACAATGAGAGAGGAACCAGGAACAGGAATCTTCCATTACTGCCCAGATGTGTCGTGACAAAGCTTTCTGCTCAGCTGCTTTTTTTTGTGTGTGTGTGTGTGTGTATGTGAACCTTTGAGAGAGGCCTTCAAGGAATTTAATGCTCTTACACAATGTCGTTGTCCTATTAGAGAAGCTTCAGGATGAACAGGATCTCAGAGCAGGAAGAATTGTGAAATGCCCTTTTTCTGGCATCTGGGGTAAAATGGCTTTGATCGTTTCGGCTGATGGACTCTGATGCTCTTCAGTAGCTATGGCGTGGTTTGATTAACACGGTGGATTTGCCCTTAGTCCTTCCCCTCCATGCACAGAAATACTCACCAGACCCTGCAGAGGGAAAATTGCAGGGGGGATGGCTGGGCTCAAAGTCACTGGGCGCCCAGCGGAGCTGGCGCTGGTCTAGCAGCGAGCGCGGCAATGGGTTGTGTGGTGGTAGCGTCGGCTGTTGGGATCGTCGCTCCTCTTCTCTGAAAGAAAGAACGAAGCCAGGGGAAATTCTGGAAATTGTCTTTTGTTGTCGCACGCGTGTGGCCATCGGGGAGTCTGATGGTGCTAACGCCAAGCAGTGGATTTTTTACTTTCTCACATGTTGAGTGACGTTCCGTGCTCAGTTCGCACTGCAGCCGTTTGCTAGTACTCGCCACCTCTCCTGGTAGGGAGAGAATTTAATGGAAAAACTGAATCGAGGACATCTGACATCACTTACCCCTTTTATTGCAAAAGTGTTTGCAAAATGATCAGGGCTATAGTTCTATCTGAAGAGTTTTCCCATCAAACTTTGAAAAAGTTATTCACTATGAAGTGTAAATAATAATGTTCTTGTAGCTGACCTTGAGGATGCAAATGAGACAAGGTCTACCTGAATTAATTATAAGAAAATTCGTAGTTTGTCGCATGTTCTCCTTTATACCATGGAAATACCATCTAACCTTCAAGAAATCGAAAGTGTTCATGTCAGTATATGATATTTCCAATTGTAATGCATCAGGTTCCATTAGTGCTTGACTATAAATGCTGTGAAGTTGTTGGCATAACTGCATTTATTGAAAAATTTGTTTCATTTGCTTTTCTTCTTATGATATGAAGAGAAATTAGGGAAGATGAGTAGCTCACAGTCTCAAATATTCTTCCCTTGAAATGAACATTATAAATGTGCAGAGCTGACCTCTTCATTTAAACTGAAATTAAGTAGTGCAGTATATTTACATGAAAATAATTGGATTAATTTCTTTAGTATGAACACTTTATAGTCCTAATCACTCAGAACACTTAAAACCCCGACTTCAATGAGGCGAAATTATGAGCTTAAATTTTCATTTCTTTGGTGCCAAGAGTTCAAGTGCATTGAGTCAGAACATCACATTTCCTGCCTACGTTCACTTCTGTTATCTGTGACTGGCATGAGTGTTAAACTGCATCAATTCTACTGTAATACTTTTTTTTTTAAAAAAAAAAAAAAAAAGAGTAGAATCTTTACAAGATATAGTTATCTCTTTATTTGAAGTATATTATTCAAACTGTTCAAGCAGGCAAGAACTGTGTCAGGAAGAAAATTTACATTTTTCTTAAGTGATTGTGCCATAAATAAAGTCTCAGTTCAGTGCTTACAAGTAGGTGTTGCAGTAGGACGCTATCTCCAAAATACTAGTAGCAATTTACTGGTCGGGTATATAGATAAATACAGGATGCCTTTACTTGAATCTTCTGAAGTAAGAAATACATCAGAAAGAATTAATAACATGTTAAGCCTGAGTAGATGATGGTATTGCCAAAAGTATTGTGCTAAGTTGTGCTTTACTTCTGTCTGTTGCCCTCACAAATTGCCATCGCAGGCGTTTTTTTTTTTTCTTACTGTTGGAAAATTACAGCAAGCTCTTGGCAGGGTGATGCTGCCAGGATTGTAATAGAAGCCCGTGGCATTATAAATCCAGCAAGAGGAGGGATGGAAAGTGGGTTCTTGGTAGAAATGATAGCTGTAACTTTCCGAATCCTCCCGCTGGGCGTTGCAGGATGTGCTGAGCAAACCGAGGTGCCCCCTTTGCTCTCTACAAGGAGTACTGGAGTGATGCAGAACAGCGACAGCGCCCGGGGAATTGCAAGCATGAGGCCATGTGCTTGCACATACCTATCTGCAAAACTCTGCCCGGTGAGGATACCACGCTCTCTGTCTTTTCTCAATACCGGAATAACCTCTTTTTTTCTGATAAAAATCTAATCGGGGAGCTAGCAAATGAATTTTCTGATAGCTCAGATGTGTCCTGTTGCTTTGCTTCCGTAAAGCACGCGTTCATCTGCCAGCACTTGCCTTTGCAGAGGGCAGCCCTGATGCTTCCTCAGGCTGAACGGCAGCAGTGCCTTTATGTTCCCCTTGAGCACAGGGGCACAAAGCCACGTGATTAACTAATCTCATTAATAACATGTGGCAGGGCGGGGGGAAAGAAGACAGGAAACTGCAGCTAAAATGAAGATTTTTTTTTTTTGCTTATTCACCAGTTCGAAGCAGCCAAGCTGAGGTCATTTCTGGCTGAGTGGCCAACATGCTACTGCTTGCTTCCCCCTGGAGTTCGCGGTACGAAGTCGCGTTCTGAGTCACCCCTCCGGCTGCGTCTTCTGGAACGTGAGACCAGGAACCCAGTGAGAATAAAGGTTAAATTGCCCCATGTTTCCCGAGGAGTGCAGGAGCATCTTCTAGGAAGACAGAAGTGTTTCTTCTAGGGGAGGAAACGTGTCCACCCCTCAAAGTTAAAATTGTCTGAGAGTGATTCGAAAGGGTTTGTTTGCATTTCCATGTCCACAGGGAAGCAAGGTGGACCTCCAGCTGCTGGACTCGATGATCTTGAAGGTCTTTTCCAACCATAATGATTCTTTTTTTTTTTTTTTTTTTTTTTTTAATTAGATCATCCTTTGCAAAGGCTGATTTTAAAATCTGGGCGGTTTACATCCATTTTTGCAGCTTCACAGTGATTTGGAAATACCTGGAGAACATGCTTTTGTGCTCAAAGGCAATTCCCCCCTCCTTCTTTGAAAACTAGAAATGTTAAGTATGTCAGTTTTGTCTCCCTGCCTCCTGTAATTTGCAGACTTGAGACCTGCCCGTTGGGAGTGAATAGAAATTTGCCTCGGCACAAACCCATGTGCGAACACGCCTGTGCGCTGCCATTACTGTGTCATCCATTTCGCTGCTGTCATTTTCGTAGCTTTTAAGTCAGATGAGAGCTTTATAATTTCAGACCTGGATTTCTGTTCTGGAGAATAGAAAGAAACAAAATATGTTTTGCTTGAAAAATGATTATTCTGCCTTATCTTGCTGCCAGCTTCTATAATAGAGGTTGAAATTATTACCCTTACACAGGTGATTTTTCCATGATTCAGAATCAAATTCCTTTAAAATCTGTAGGCAGTATGCTGTTATCTTCAGTGAAAATAGATTAGTGGAGTTTTGTGACAGTTCCTCTAGATTGCATGTATATTTTCTATTCAGTTCTGTATGAATAGAGATTACTATATCAGTATAATGGTTATCTTGGGCATGTTTCTAAGCACATAGAAATACCTCAAGCCCTGTTTGATCCCTTGTTGCCTAGTGGTTCTGATAACTTGTGCAAATTCTAGTAGTTAGATCAACTGCTGTTCATCAGCAGTTCTGAATCGTACTGAAGCCAACCCAAATTTTGTAGTTCTGTTCAGTGGCACTTGATTTAGCTGTAACTGTCCATAAATGGCTGAACTAACCAGAACATATGCTAATATCTTGTATAATTTTGTCTTGCTTATAGCCAGTAGGGCCATTTTAGCTTCTTTCATACATAAGGTCTGAATTTAATTAAGGAAGCCATGACCCCATGGCTTTTTTCGTGCCATTTTCTAAACAGATCTTGACAAAATAGTTTTGTTAGCATGACTGAGTTTGTGTGGTTTGGCAGACTGTCATGCTAAGTTGAGTATGAGAAGGAAAGCGAAAGTTCAGATCCATGGACTGCTAAAAGCTACTCAGTGTGATCTGCTTGCTCGCAAGATTGGCTCTCAGGTGGCACTTTTGTTTCGTTTTTACACAGGAGAGCATTAAAATGCCAGTGGGGGGGAAACTTAAGCTATGATGATGCTGCAGACTGGTGGTGTTTTGCAGTAGTTAAAACTTAAGCCAAAACAGCAGCCCAAGAAAGGGAAAGCAGGAGAGAGGTGTTGGTTGGGCTTTGTAGCACTGCTGAGTAAGTGATGGCCATGAGCAACACTGCAGCCAGGAGGACTGCACTTGAACATCAGCCTGGCCATGGTGACTGCAGTCCCGTACCCTGAATCCCCTGAGCAAAAGCAATGTCTGTGGCAAGGCACCTCTGTACGCAAGAGGAAGAAGCAGAGAAGAAACACTTCTGTACAACAAGAGAGTTGTAATGTCTCTCACTGTGGTTTCTAAGATGTCTGCTTTATTTGAACTGCTTTTTCAACATTTACTGCGTTACTTCACATTATATGAGTACTTTTCAGTGGCCTTAGAAGCAGCACATTGTGGTTTAGTGATTAAAAAGACTATTTCTGTTCATTTGGCATCATCTCCTGCTCCCCCATTAACCAAGTTTGATTCTAGACAACTGTAATGATTTAGCCAGTAAGTTGCTGAAACTGTGATTTGCATGTGTGTTGTGTTTGTGTTTCTTATGAATTTAGGCAAGGCGGGTGCTTTCTGCCGAGTGATGTGCGCCGGTTCTGGCTACTCAGCAGTACCTGTAATTGTCTCCCATATAAATATGTGTGTGCATGAAGGGGTAGCAGCAAGGCCATGCTAGAACAGAGGGCTCGGCAGCAGAACGGTGGTAGCTGTATGTGGTATTAAACAGCTGCCTGCAGTACTTGGATGTTGCTGGCCATGCACTAAAGCCTCAGTTTCCACGAGGTGGGCCCAGCGGAAATGTATCCCCCAGGGATTTCCTGCCTCGCAGTACTGCAGTGACAGCATCCCTGGAGGCAGGCGCGGGAGATGGTAATGACCACTAAAAGCAGACGACGTGAGCTGCAAGCCTAGCAGAGCAGCTCTGCTGCAAGGGCTCTTTAGAAAGGTCGCCCTGCTCTCAGGCTTGGTTTTTGGCTGTGCTGCCCTCAGCAGGAGCAGGCTCGGGGTGGGGAAGTGGCTTGGTTCATCCTGCTCTCTGCTCTCGGGTCAGTCGCAGCTCTAGTCGCTGGGCACGGCAGCTCCCTTAGCTCTTGCAAGCCTGGCGCCGCAGCTCTTCGCAGAAGTGCTTAGATACGGGAGGCAGGAGGAGAGGGTCTTCCAAAAGTAGCCTGACCAGCTTCAAGGCCACGTGTTGCTGTCTTAGCTGTGTTGTTGGTTGGAGGGTTTGATGCCAATCCTGGAGATGCTCCTCACAACTCCTCCAGAAGGACTCGAAGTCTCGTGTGGCCTCTTCCTGAGTCCTCTGGAACTGTGAGAAGTAATTCACCGCAAAAAAAGGTGTCTTCTTGGGAAATTTAAAAGTTTTTTTTTTTTTTTTTCCCCCTCTGTAATTGAGGAAGAAACAAGTCCATGAAATGTACCCGGTTTCATGCATCAAGCAAGTCAGCTGTTTTCTAAATTGTTTTTTGAGGGGAAAGTTTTGATGGTGATGTACTCAGAAGGGTCACACAGGGAATCCAGACTTTTAAATCTCTAGAGTATATGTACGTGGCCTTGAGGCTTAAAATGTTGTCCTAGGAGTACAGGCTAGCATTTTTAGATATGCTGTGTTCTAATTATTGTTAGTATCAACAAATTTGATTTGCACAGCTGTAATTCCTATGCTGATTTACTTATTTACTGAGCTGTGGGGAAGCTGGTGATAACATTGCTCTAGTAGGTTTTATCCCAGAGCAGGTCACTGGCCGCTGCTTTTAATAAATGACGTTGGAAGTAAGGTTTTGGCAGTACTCTGCTTCATGTCACTGCAAAATTTTAGATGCAGTCTGAGAAGCCGTGAAATCAGCTGCATGTCAACTGTGTCTTTGAATTGTGATTTCAAAGGGGCTGCAGCTTGCTGAAGGTCAGAGAGCTGAGTCAGGGATGGTATATGGACTTTTTTGTTTGGGAAAGAGAGCATTCGAAAGCATACAAACACAAGCAGTCAACAGAGGAAGTCTTTCCTTTACCAACTGTCTTGCTTGAAAGAACATCAGCAATGGATACTCTTGAACAGGCATCCATCTCCCACCTTAATGAAAAAGGAAAAAATCTCTGTTGTTCCTATGTGGTGTCTCTTTTCCAAACCCTTTGTTTTTATACTCTGTTATAGTTTGATTGGACTGGTTTTTTTTACCTATTTGGGAAGGTGCCTTTGAGGAATCTAAGCTTGCGTTAATGTTGGCCTGATTATAGAGAAGCCTCCTGCTCCTTAAGTGAAGGATGCTGCTCTGGATCAAAACATGTGGCTTTCTGTTCAGACTGCGTAGCAGAGACCCAGCAGTGATGTTAATGCCTTCCTTTGGGTAGATATATGCTCTTTGGCATGGTTGGTATATATGCATTCTTTTTATTTCTACATATTCCATATATTTCTATTGTACTTTATCCAAGTACAAATAAGGTGTTAATGAAGGCCTTTCATAGTTGAAAGGAAATCAACTGGAAAACCTGTGGCTGATCTGACCACAAGGAAGGTTTAATTTTCATTTGGATTCCTTCCCTTTTCCCTCTTATTTCCAGTATCTGATTGCTGCTCCATTGTTCCTGGCACTGGTGGTTAGTGCAGAGGGCTAATTTCATTTTTCTAAAAGCTTTTGCATCTCTAGGTTGAAAAGTCAGGAAATGCGACATAATTTAAAGGAACTGTGGGCTGAGCTAGCTTGCATGTGTTCTTCATAGAAATTTAGTTTGCAGATTTAGGTATAGGAAGCATCAGAGAACTGCTAGTTTTAAGATTTTTTTTTTTTTTTTCAGATGAATGGAACACTTTAGTTAATATTTAAACCAGAACTTAAAAGCTGCTTTTTGCAATGATTCCAGAAACAGGAGGTGGAAAAAATAAAAAAAAAAATCCCCTTTTTGCAGTTGCTATGCATTTAGAGCTGTTCTCGGTGATGTCAGCAGAAGTTCAGCGGGATTACTCCAAGCATCTTTTTGAGGGTGTTTGCACTCACTTCTGTTTCTTGTCAAATGTGTATCCGGGGCTTATAGCAACATCTCGCTATCTGTGTCACTGCCTTGAATCCATATACTGGAATTTTGTACGCTTGCTTTTCCAGCACTTACCACTAACCGCTGTGTCGGGCTCTGTTTAGTGCCGCCTTTGTCACCCTTCCCGTGGCTGCCTTTTCCCAGGGCCTCCTGAGTTGCCAATGCCAGAATCTCATGCAAATCCCCCCAAACCCTTTCCAGCAAACTCCAAAGGCAGCAGGGAGTTTAACTGTCTTGAAAGAGCAGCAGTCAGGGACCCAGCACTAAAGACAGGATGTGGAGTAGATTAAAGTACATGCCCAGCATCACATCTCTTACTCCGCTTTTTTCCGTTCTGTGTTTTCATTTTAGTGTTTCAGGACAAGCAGTGTCTTTCCACATTTCTGCAATTGCCTGGTATATTGTTGAGAAAGCTTTCGTATAAACAATAACTAGTCCAAAAAAAAGTGTGCCTTAAAGCTCTGGTTGTAGTAAAAGGCGTTACTGTGGCATCAGACGGCGTGTTTCGCCAGTCCCAGCCTTTCCACAGTGCCGCAGACGGGGGGATCCTCTTGCCCAGTAGCCCGGTCTGCCTTGCCGGGCAGCGTCGCAATCGCAGCACGTGTCGCAGCGCCGGGAGCAGCATCCCATCCCGTGGGGAAAAGGGCAAGCTGGGAGCAGGTCCTGCTCTTCCCCCAGGGCACAGGAGCAGAGAGGTTGCTGCCACGGCCACGCTGCCCTCTGGGAAGGGTCCTGTGGTTTAATTATTAAAAAAAAAAAAAAAAAAAAAAAAAAATATCCTCTGCATTTTTTTTTATTTTTTTTTTTTAAGTTGAGGGAACCTAAATTGTTTTTCCAAGTTGGTTTCAGATTAAAAAGCTTGTTTCCCCTCTTTTTTGTTGTTGTTGTTGTTGTTGTTTTTTGGTCAGAAAAAAAGTCTTACTCTTTACTTTGGAGTGATGCCTCATTTTTCAGAGCAGAACTGTTTTGAAAAAGGTCTGCTGAACAGGCAAAATAGCTTTTTAAAAAGCTTTCATGTTCTCTCTCTACATTAACCAAAAGGGATACATCTTGTGTGTAAACACAGGATTGATAGTTGCATATTATTGACGCTGTCATGATCTAAAAATGGTAGTAAAATAGAGGTGTTACCACTTTTTTATGTTCCTGAATGAATTCAGTTATATGCTGTGTTCAAAATAACTTGGCAGCTGTGTCTCACATAGAAAACAAAAGTAAGTTTTGGAAGTAACTTCTTTGAATCCCTAATGCACAAAATGAATATTTACTTATGTACAACATCTGGAGTTTTTGTTGTCTTCTGCTAATTCTTATCTTCAAAATAACCATCATCCATCGTGGTGATTTTAAAGAAGCAGATTATTATTATTTTCTTTTTTGAAGCTGGATGTCTGCAGTATTATCAAATGAGTCTTGGCTAATTTTGATGGAAGTCCAAGATTAGAGGGCGTTTCCTTCTGGGGCTAATGTTTGCCTCATTTACTCCTATACATGTAACTTGGTGAAAGGGAATGGATTAAGGAAAAAAGTAAGCATTGAATTCTAAGCTGAGAAGTTCTGGTACTGCCCCAGTCCTTCCACATTTCCCTTATTTTCCACACTGATAAAATGGATTGTACCTTACCTCACATATGAAGTCACAGGAAAAAAACAGTTAATATTTATAGGCTTTTCTGAGTACGTGACATTCCACCCAGTTTTATGACCTGCTATTTTTTATAGCGGTTCAAAGTAAATGGAGGTAGAATTGGGACCGCCTGTTGTCAGAGAGAGCAGAAACGGTGTCCCAGAAGACCTCTACTGGTGAGCGCTGAGTTTGGGCGTCCGGGCTTTAACCGCTAAGGTGTTTAAAGGCTACAGCGTGACAGTGACTGTGTTCTTCCTCTGAACCCGGTGGTTTGTAGGCATAACACACCTCATACGTGTAATCCCTGTTAACGGTTGTTTTTACAATCCCCCTAAGCGCGGACCCTCCTTTTTCACATTCCTTCATGGAGGGTGTGTGGCTGGAAAGTCTCTTAATTATTTTTTGAGTTGGAAAAAAAAGCAAATCTTGAGAAACGCTGCACCCTGTTACTCCACGTAAGTCTGCGCTGTTACTCATTTTGGTTACAGCTCTTCTCCTTCGCCTCCTCCCGACACCGGAGATGCTCTAGCCGGGGGTTGCGCGGGCGCTTTGCGATGGCTTCCCGGGGATGGGAGCTCGCACGGTGGGCTGACGCCCGCGAGCAGAGGGCAGCCGGTGCGTCCGAATCCCTCCCGAACGGGTGGCGGGTCGGCGCCAGCTCCGGGCAGCGCGGCGGCGGCGCCCTAGGCCCGCCCGGCCTCCCCGCTCCTCCTCTGGGGGCTCTCTGGAGCAGCAACTCCAAGGCCTCTACAAAAACACTAATAAAAAATAAATAAATAAAAAATAAAAGAAAGAAGCGTGCCCAGGAGTTTGGGAGCAACGTCTCCCTGTTTATGCCCCCCACTCCCTGACACCGCTTTTCCCTGTAGGGCTGGAGCGCCCGTTGCAAAGGAAGGTGGGAGGTGGGCTCGGGAGGATGGAGGTGCCTGCGATGCTGCGTGCGGCCCCCCGGTGCCGTGTGGAGCGCGGGAGCAGATAAAACAGCAGGAGCTGGGAGCTGCTTCCTGCAGCCGCCGGCTGGATTTTGAGCGAGTGCTCGGCTTGCCCGCGGGGGTTTATCGCTTCCGTCGCCCTCGCTCGGGCGTGTGCTTGAGGCCGCAGACAGAGGAAGTCATTTGCTTCTCTGGCAGCTTCATATCGACACTTAGACAACAGAAAAGAGAAGTCCAGCGGATGTCTCTTGTCTGGCTGTGTCACCGCGCTGGCTCTTGGATGGCAGAGGCCTTCGGTCTGGCAGATGGTTGCGAACTCGGCTGGGGTTGGACTTGAGCGTTTTGCTCCAGAGCTTTGCGTTTCCTCGCGTTCTGGACTTGTTTTGTTTTCCCGCCTGAGCTTTTCTCTGGGCAGCAGGGGGTGTGAGGGCAGGCTCGAAGCCCAGACTGGGATTCGGCTCCCTGCACCTTCTCCGAGACGCCGAGCAGCAGCCCTGCGTCCGCCTGCCTTCCCGGGCTCTGCGTGGAGCACAGAGGCACATCCCTGGCTTCCAGGTGAGCTTGAGGGTGGCTAGTGCAGGTTCCCGAGAGGCTCCAACGCCGGACAGGGCCGTACACAGCAACGGGAAGCGGGCAGTGAAGGACTGCAGCGTGTGAAGGGGTTAGGCACCCGGGGAGTGTGCGCCCCGCTTTGGCCTGCCCTTCTGCCTATCTTAAAAATAAGCAGAAATTGAAAAAAATGGAAAAGAGAATAGGGATGATACTGAGTTTGTTCATTTTAATGATAATTCAGTAATAAGCATGATGGCAGTTACGGTGATGGAGCTTGGGTGGAGCAGTAGCTTAGGTGCTTTTAGATATGGCTGCTCTGCTTGGCTGCATGGAGCCCCCTTGCTGTTCATTCGGGGAGTGAGAAGCAAGAAGAGACGGCATGAACTCCGAAAGCTGTTTTATAGCTACTTCTATCTAATCTAGGTGGCCTTCTCTGGTAGCAACTACAGTCACTACTCAGCCTTGTGCTTGTGGGCTCAAATAGAAGACTTCAACCATGATTAAAGGCAGGATCTTCTAAAGAATAAACTCTTGCTTCTCTACCCTGCTCCTGTGTGCGTAGCCTTGCTGCTTCCAAGGGTGCTCCTTTAAAACCACTGATAGGGAGAATAACCCACTGGGATAAGCCACTCAGGAAGAGGAGAAAGGTGCTCAGGAAAGAGGGGAGGGTAGGCAGAGACCATAAGTCTGCTTGGGTGGTGGAAAGGGAGCTGGAGAAAATGTTGATATGATTGATGCAAATGTATGACCCTAGTGCCACTGAACTGAAGGGATTGAGGAGGCCATTGGGGTTAATGCTTTGAAACGCACAAGGATGCAGATTAGAAAGGGCTGTCCTGTGAGGAGAAATACTGAGGCAGTTTTGACCTTCGAAAAGCATGTTGCATGTGTTTCCAAACTGTGCAAATGTGCCTCTGCTTGAAGAAGGTGAATTCTCACATAACAAGCTTTGTGATCTTCAATGTCTGTGTCTCCCAGTATAGTGGGGGAGTGAGGTGGGGAAGGGGCAGGAGAGAGGAAACCTACACAGTGGGTGAAGCACGAAAGTGTTAAGCACAGAAGTCTTCCAGTTTATATGTACTAACACTTTCTGTTGCTTGCACAGTATACAAATATGGTAAACGGTATCTAATAAAAACCTTCAAGGTTGTTTCATATTGAAACACCCATTTATTCAAATATTGAGACCCTGCTAATGATGTGAATGAAGGCCCATAGTCAAAATAGTTATTCTTAGGTAGATTATTTAAATCTGAAAGCCCAGAGTCTCTAACTGAATCCTTAAAGTAGTTTAGAGTCTTTGAGTAAGTGTCTTGTGAGAGTTTGTGCTGAGAACACTTGAAATTTTGAAGTGTGAGTCACTGTATTTCCCCCTCCAAACAATTAAGCTCTTTCACTGAGCTCATCTTCACTGGTTTGATATGTAATAACTTGTTTTTTTCCTCCATCAGTACCTCTGCTCCCTCTACTTATTTCTTTAGTGGTGGTGTTAAATGCCTTTTTAATGAAAAAAGTGTTTTGCATCTTACAGTTGGTCAGTAATCCGGAAGTCTGAGGTAGTGTGGAGAATTGCCACAAGTAGCATAACTCTGTGGAGCTTCTTAATCTAGGCTTTGAGTAAGTCGCTCTTGAAACAAATCCAGTCTTTGTAATGAGCTGTTTTTTTTTTTTTTCTGAGAGTTTTCACTGCTTTATCACGCTCGTGTTTATGCCCCAGCTCACTCTTCTGCTGTGTCAACCAGCCTTGACCACACAGCCCTTTCTCAAGCAGGCAAGTCTGGGCAGATGATATCCAGGCTCATGCCTCCAGTGAGAAAACTGTTAGGGGATGCAAGACTCAAAGAAAAAATATATATTGGCCGATGCTGTAGATGTGCTGGCATTCACAAGCCAAAGCTATGGCTGGGAGAAGAAGGGAAAGAAGTAATTTATATTATTGACTCCTGCTAGTTGAGGTAAGGGTATGGGGGAAGGGGGCGGGGGGTCCTATCTTAAAGTGGAGTATTTCCTAATTGCAGGAGAGATCTCCACTTGCCAAGAGTCGTTAGAAGGCAGGGGGATGAGGTGATGAAGCGAGGCCAGGTGGTGCCTTGCTTGCTTCAGAGCATTTGTGAATGAGATTCCTGATCTAGCGCCAAAGAATTCGGGAGCAAAGTGACTACTGGTAGTATTAGTCAAAATGTGACTGCTGCATGTTTGTTCAAAGGAGTTTTATTTGGCACTCTGGAAGCAGCATGGATTGAGCGTTATCTCACTTCCCCTTTCAAGTAACACTGCGGACATGGGAGATCATTAATGAAGCTGCCTGTCCTACGCTTTGCTGTCATGGTGCCTGCCTCGTTCTGCATGCTCTGTCTAGCTTCAGGTAACTGGCAATAAATGTAGCCAGGCTCAGGCTGAAATGTGTCTGTAAGTTGTTAAAGGAGCTGTATTTTTTGGTCTTCCTGTGCCATTCCCCCAACATAAACATAATGTTTCATTTTGCATTTCAGTATTAGTTTTTTATTCTTGTATTTTCCCCAGACTGTCACTGTTTAATCCTTAAAGAAAATAGCAATATGAAGTCATAATGTTGGGGAAGAATGCTTTGCTAAATATTAATGTCAGACACAGTGTGATGCAATTTCTGTAATATTTGGCTTAATTGTATGGATATGGTGCCAACAGTAGTGCTGAATGGTTCAGCAATTGCTGTGATACTTGTTCATGATGCTTTCTGAGTACCTGAAAGACGCTTCAGGAGGGGTACAGAAGAGCAAATGTATTTATATTTGTAAAAGATGGCAAAAAAAAAAAAATAGGCTGTTAGAGAATTATAAATCCAGTCACCCTAACTTTGAGGTATGAATGCAGTTAATAGTCAATTTATAAGCACTTAGAAATTAGTACAGTATTTAAAAATAAACAGATTTCTAAGAGCAGATTGTTTCAAAGCAATCAGTTTTCCAACTTTGGCAGATGCACAACCATAATAAATACAGGGGAAGGAGTAAGTGCCTAGTATGAAATCTCATAAGCAAATAAGAGAAACATGTTACAGAGCCATGAGGTTTAACTTTGCTGAAGTGCAAGTCTTGCTGCTGCTCTTCCTCCTCATGTCCATCCAACTTTTCTTGTCACTTGTCACTGCGCTTACACTACTCGCTGAGGTACTGCTGCTACCGCCTTCCTTTCCGCCCCTGCCCTGTGCTCGATCTGCTTTTTGGTCTCACTGCCCTTGGCCCTGTGTAGTGGTGAAGCACAGGAGTTTGGAAATGATAATCCAGGTGAAATTGCCAGAAGGCAGCTGTGCAGCTGATTTGAAGGGAGGAGAGGGAGGGGAAAAAAAAAAAAAAAAAGGGCATTGGACAGGAATTCTTGTTTTCACCCAAAGTCACCACCTTGCAGGAGTGCTGTAAAGAGCCTTGACTGCTTTCCCTCCTCTGTGCAGTAACTTCATCAGTGATCTGGAGGCGGGAACTGAAGGCTGGCAGGTGGCCTCGAGCTCGCAGGGTTTGCAGGAACCTTGAGTGGGGGGACAGGAGCTGAATTCAAAATGATCTTGGCAGCCTGAAGAAGCAGCTGAAACCTCTTCAAGAGAAGTGTTGCACTTGTGAAGGAAAGTTCAGATGTCTGGGACTAGGCAGCCCGATGTCAAGGAGAGGACCTGGAGCACATGTTGAAGCGAGTGAGCTGTAGGAAATTCTTGCACAGAAGAGCAAATCCTATTTTAGAAATGCTCTACATAAAATATAAAGGAGGGTCCCTCAGCCAGGCTTGGAGATGGCGAGGTCTTGGTGGCAGTACCATGCAGTTTTCATAGCTGTGCTTTGAGAAAGATGTAAAAACAACTGGAGAGAGGCAAAAAACAACAATGGAGAGGGGGGAGAAAAACTGCTGTAAACTGTTTTCAGAGGAAGTAACCTTTTGTTCTCTATGCTTGCTAAAGAGGGATAAGGAGCAATCAGCTTTATTTTTAACAACCAAAGATTTATAGGGGCATGTCTTAGTATGATGTCCCCTGTTTCCCATCAGAGACCTGATCTAAAAAAGGGAAGTCTTAGGTACAAATTCTCACCTCAGAGGAACGCTGACATTCCTGTCAGGAATGCTGGTCTCATATCCAATATACTTCACAAATCCCAAGTTAGCGTGAAATGGTCCGTCATTTCTGTTTTCTCCTGCTTTGCCTGAGCACTTGCCTTTTGGCAGGCAAGAAGGCCCTGTCGCCTGCTTAAAGTAGCAAAATAAAAAATAAAAAAGGAGAGAAACCATCAAAAGTTCTTTTTAGAAGAGGATGTGGGTTCATTGCTGGAAAAGCCTGAGAGCAGTTTGTTTTTCTGCCGGATGGGGATAAGGCCTTGCTACAGCTGGAAGGAGGGCACACAGAAAAGACAGGGATGGCTGCAGCACCCACTAGCTGATACATGGTCTTTTACTACGACCTAGGGAGTCAGTTGCCGCCACAGATGACAACTCCATTTGGGTTGTGAGTTAATGGGTCTGCAGTCTCTGTAAGTGAATTAGGAAGAACACCATAGCTTCACCCTGGAGCTGGGAGTGCTTGCATCTCAAAAACAGCATTTCCTCTTTCCATGTGGTCTCCTGCCACAAAGCAGATGGGTACCAACATGCTGAAGCCAGGGAAAGCAAAGTGAGACCTCTTGAGCATATCCTTGAGCATTGCCTGCCAGTTCAGGATGACTAGTGCCCACTATTGCACTGTCTGCTGGTGCAGGGGTCCCACCTGGAAGCATATGCAAGAAGGCAGTAGGGATTGGTCACGATGGTTTCTTGCCTGGCTGGCCACGAGGATTCTGGCTTCAGCATCTGCTTGATGTAGCGCTGGGCCCTGAAAATGGAAATATTGACGTGACCGTAACCATGGGCAGGTTCAAAGTAGGTAGCTAGATGAACACTAGTATCTTTAGGGACTCAAAAAGCAATAGGCGAGCAGTATTTATTGTACCGACCGTCGATTTCGTCTGTTTTACCGCTGTGTTGAACAGGAGAAATGCGGCTTCTACCGCTTCCCGGGGCGCGCGGGCAGAAAGGTCAAGTCTCGGTACTCGAGTTCCTGAGCACGTTCAGGGAAGCCCTTGACAGCTCCCAGCAGCAAATGCCGCCTCCACCAGCGGCCCGTCAGTGTTATGGAGCGTGCAGGTGCCCAGGGGTGTAGGAGAGGGGAGAAGCCCTCCCGGGGCTCGGGAAGTACCAGTCTGTGAGCAAGGGAGGTGGTTCCCTTCGCTTTTGGGGGAGGGCCACTCGGCCCTAGGTCAGTCGGGGCAGTCCTTGACCACGGGTGACCATAACATGGGACAAGGCTTTTCTAGTAGGAATCAGTGCTGCAGCCAAGATGTGGAGTTGCCCAGAATTGGGTGAGGTGAACAGCAAAAGGGCACAAGCAGAAATGAAACCTCAGCATGTCGTACCGAGGAAGCTTGTGCTGTGATCAGAAATTTCCCTCTTAATTTCTTCTCTCTCTGAGAAGCAGAAGCTCAAAACCAGATAGAGAAGTATTTAAAAGCTGTGTTTGAATGATCCATCCAGATAGTGTGTTAACGGGTGTGTGGTGACAACAATTTTTGTGAAGAAGAAACCTCTGAAAAGGTGTTGATTTTTTCCAGGGCTTGTGGATCTCTGGCTCCCTCTGGTGATGAGATTCCAGCGGGATCCTGCCGCTCTGGGCCCGGCCAAGTTGCCACAGGGAAGCCCCTGAGAACTAGGGAAGCTGGTGGCTTGGACTGAGGTTGAAGGCACAGCCAGTTCTACAGGGTATAGAAAGGGATTCTTTCGTAGAGGGATATACTTTAAAATTCTCAGAAATAGACTGATTTGAATAAAACGGTTGCAAAAACAGTACATGCCTATCTTGTGTGACCACGGTTATGCTACGTTAATTGCTAGTATTTTGACTATTTGATGCAAAGAAAGAAAATGAGGGAGATGATGAGTTGTGGTTCAGATCTGTCTCAGACCTCAGCTCCACCAGGAAGTGCAGAGACAACTCTGTGATTTATTATGAGTCAAGGATTTTAATTACCTTGATGTTTGCAGGGGCACACATGCAGTTTACATCCACATGACTTCTGAAATGTATTAAAGCCATTTTTTTAATTACAAGGGGAAATGCTTTGCTGATTCTGGTTAATTGGGAAGGCAATTGCAAACCTTGAGAGGGCTGAGATCGTGAGGTCCTAACAAGATGATAAATACCGTTTTCCCAAGGACCCCTCCGTCTGAGTGCATAGGTGCTGACCGTGGCTGCCCCCCTCCCTTTTCCACAGCCTGCCAGAGGTGACATCCTCACCACTAGCGGGGTGGGCGGGCAGGGGGTGCCCATTGCCGCCCCAGGGAGCTCCGTGAGGTGCTTGGGCCGACTGAGCTTGGGCTCAGCTTGGGCTGAAATGGAAAGTTCCCTCGTACGGGGTCTGGCGCTTGCTGGACCCTGGCTCTGCGCCAGCCGAACAGGCTAACGCCCCACTTTGGAAGTGGGGGCCCTTCTGCAGCCTTGGTGGGTCCGCCGGCTGGGAGAGGGCTCGGGCGGGAGCCGGAGCCGGCCCAAGGGAGGGCGCTGCTCCTCGCAGCCGGCCTTGGAGCTAAGGGGAGCAAGGAGCGTGAGGTGGTGGGAGGGAGAGCAGGGTGCCGGGAGGGAAGGAGCTGGACTTGGCCCTTTTGGAGGTGGTGAGCATGGATTTCTTGGAAAAATGTCTTGATGATACAGTGGAACCAACCATTGCAAAGTGAACAAAACTTATCAAACCGTTAACCCATGCCAAATTCCTTAATAAAGTGTCAATTTAAAAGTTAATGCTTGTTTCCTTAGTTCCCTCTTAACAAAAGCTTATTGATGTTTTTCTTAAAGTCGTGCAGCCTTTACACTCACTGTGAATCAACAAACTGTCATCATGCAAAAGTGGAACTATATCTGGAAAAAAAAAAAAAGTGGAGCAATATCTGAAATCACAGGTATTGCAACGCAGAACGCAGCTTCTGCCTTCGCTCTGTGCTGCCAGCAGCTTGCTGTCATCTTGTTTATCTGCAAGAACAAATTACTCTTAACTTGACGTTTGCAGTGTTACTATCAAGAAACAAAACTGTGGCGCCAGCTTTTTCCTAAGCTAGCAACTGTTTAGTGATAAACTGAACACAGCTTTGCTGCTGTTCGTGTAGTGTAAGGGCCTTTGCAGGAAAAGATAAGAAGCTCAAATGAGGAAGCACTAGGCGGTAGTATAGGAAACAGCAACTCAGAAAGATAAATGGTAAATTTCTCCACAGAATATGGTTAGTGATAAATTTAAGTGGCTTAAGGACAGAAATAGAGGTAGTAAGAAGTAGGATATGGTGGAGAAGAGTAAGCAAAATGCTGCTGGTCTGGAATAGCAGTATTTGTCACATGTGATCGAAGCAGGTAATAAGTTTTAATATGATAAATGTGCTTTTTCTGACAGACATCTTGCAAGAAAGCCCTAGAAGGCAACATCTTGTGTGCACAGACTTGAATGCATCTTTCAGTGCGCTGAATGTTGCAGATAAGTGCACTACAGAGTAGTTAGTTTTAAATACTTGTATAGACCTGACATATATGACCTCAGAATCTCTGTCTGAGCTCTGTGAAAATGGTGAGCACAAATGCCATGTTCCTGGGCAATACGTAAGCTTCTCTGTTAAAATCTGCCATAAATTTTGGGCTGGCCATGTTTGCTTTCACTGTTCTGGAGGATCAGGGACAAGTAGTCATGTTTTCACACCATATGTTAGCTTTTACCTTCTCTATTTGCCAAACAAGTACAAGACTAAAGAGAACAAGGATTTTAGTGGGCTTTTTCATAAACAGATGAATAATGAGTTGCTTTTTGACTGAAGAGTGATCCAGGCAAAAACACTAATTTTCTTTAATTCCTATATAAGCTCTACAAACATCCTTTACAATCCCTATTGCCAAAGAGTGGTTAAATATTTTTAGGAGGGTCAGATATGTATGATTAGAAAATACTAAACCTTTTTAAATTGCTGAGCATACCCTGTACAAGCCACACTATTTAAATGAAAGCAAGTTGCCTTTACACAGATTGCACCATGTATGAGAACTGCATCTTTGTAGTTTTTCCCTCTGTAACCAGTAACAGGTCAAAAGCCACATTATTAAGAGAGTGGAATATTCTGGTGGGTGGATTTGCTCTTTGCATGTGAGCTGAGCTGGGAACGCTGTGCAGCCTTCATGCATGTCCTGCGTGCCACCAAATTAGTTTGTGGCCTTGTGAACCTTCTGCTTATACATTTTTTTTCCATTGTGAGCAAAGTTTTGCTGGTTGCTTAATACAGCTCTGAGTGCGTAGCACGTGGCAAGGGAGCATTGTAGGTCTGAGAATGCTACTGCTTTGACTTGTAAAGGAGTGTCTGGCACCTTTGGAGTGACATGCAACAGATTCAGACTCCTGTAGGACAACTGCATTAAGGCCTCTGTGCACTTGACGGAGATGCTGCTTGGTTCTTGTTCGGTCACGCAGGTGATGGCGCTCACCTGCTATAGGATGTGGTGGTTAATTTGTGCTCCCAGTTAGTCCTTCCCTAGTGCTGAGAGTGGCCGAGAAGGCCCTGGTCTTCCAAGAGGTGGAGAGTGAAACTGGCTACCTTCATCCCAGGCAAGAAGCAAATCAAGGGTGTTTTTCCCTCTCAACAGGCAGGAGACTGGGGAGAGAGGGTCCTCCCCTGCCCCTGGCATTGGTGCTGTGGGGAGGGACAGTATGTTGGTGTTCGGATAGGGCATCTCTGCCTTGCGCGCTGCTCGCCCCCAGCTCCAGATGTTGCTCTTCCCTCTTACAGACCCAGGACCCTGTCACACTCACGGACATGTCTGGATGGTGCACTCAGAGTTACCTGATTTTGTTCTTTTTGCCCCCTGAAGAAGGATACTCCTGGAGGCAACCATGCAACAGGCACACATGGGGCCCTGTCTGAAATAGTACACTGGATTTAGCCTCAGTTCGCTTCTCCAGGCGCGGTCTAATCCCCCTGAGGACTGCTGGTAACACATAAAAAGCCACAAGTTAAAGTATACCCCAGAGGGGACTGAAGCTGTCACAAGTATCTTCAGACCCTGGAGCATCAGGGAATTTGTTAGATGGAAACCCCTGAATGATCCTGAGAAGTGAATCTATAGCCCTTTGCTGTAGGTCCTTTCCAGGTCTTTGTATTTTTGACATTTTAGAAATACAACATAATTACATCCAGACCATTTTCTGCGGGGAAGGGGATTTGCTTCTTTTCCTCCATGGTGATTTGGGGATGGAGAATTTGCATGACAGGAGCTGAATTCTAAACTTTGAATTTGTTTTTTACCTCTTTACTGCTCTTTTTTTTTTTTTTTT
>VZSV01000163.1:439883-471959 GCA_013398735.1 Nothocercus julius | reverse complement strand
GCAGCGTCTGCGGGGGAGAAAGCCCTTCCGACGGCGGCAGCAGCGGGAAAAGGCAGCCCTCGGCGTGGGGAGATATGACTGCCCTGCAGCTGAAGGAGCTGTCACACTCGGGTCTGTACCGGAGGAGACGGGACCGCCCTGAGAGCCTGGGGCTCCACGGCTCCCATGAGGAGAAGCTGAGGTGAGTGGGTGAGGAGAAGCGGAGCTGGGTGAGTGAGGACCAGCTGGGGTGAGCTGAGGGAGTGAAGGGAAGCTCGAGTGGGTGAGTGAGGGGAAGCTGGGGGGAGTGAGTGAATAAGAAGAAGCTGGGGTGAGGAGAAGCTGGGGTGGGTGAGTGAGGAGAAGCGGAGGTGGGTGAGTGAAGAGAAGCTGGTGTGAGCTGAGGGTGGGCGGGTGAGGAGAAGCTGGGGTGAGTGGGTGAGGAGAAGCTGGAGTGGAGCGGGGGGTGAGGGAGGGAGAAGGAGAAGCTGGATGGGTGAGCGGAGGCACCAGGAACGCACACAGGGCCACGGGCGCGCGGGCAGAGCCCCGGTGAGGCTGTGCAGAGCCGTCTGCACCATGCACGTGTGTTGCGGAGCCGTCCCGAGGCGCGACGAGAAGCGCCCGCGGGAGGGATGACGGGCGGCGTGCAGTGACCTTGCCGAACCTTCCCCGGGCCGCGGCAGAGCTGGCGCTCGCCTGTGGCTCTCCTCACCTGCCAGCCGGGGAGCCGCTCTGCGGCGCCTCGCAGCTCTGTTCGCGCTGGTTCAGGCCGTTTTGGCTTTGAGGGGAGCTGGGGTCTCTGCGCCGCAGCAGCGGGGGCTGGCGGGGCGGCCGAGGGTCTGCGCCCCTGCCGGCCCCCCTCGCTTTCTCGATGGGATCTGCGTGGCTGTTGAAATGGCCTGGGACAGAAGAATGCCGCAGAACCACTTAGCGTGACCTTACTCGTGAAGGCAGCGGAGCCACGGATCGGTAGCCCCTTAGTGTTGGGGTTGATCCTCCCCACGGCGCTTCCCTCGCGGAGCAGGACGGCGGCTGTCCCAAAGGCTGCGCGGCTCCGTAACTCTGAGCACTGAGTTTGCAAGAGCAGTAATGCAGCCCCCCCAAGAAAGGGGGGAATCGACTTTTTTCTTGTATTCTCGGCCCCCCACCCCTTAAGTATTCTCAGTGTGAAAGCAATCTGTTTCCACTTCAGACCCCTTAGGAAAGGGATTCTTGTGTAAAAGCTAACAAAGGCATCAGTGGAGAGGAAGTGCTTCCTATCTCCTAATGCCTTTTCTTTGGTTTTATTTTTAGAGGGTTTTTTTTTCTGATGTTGGTGCTGTGTGCATCGGGTAGCAATGTGTTTCAGTTTACGTGTTTTTGTTACTGCAGTTTCATTACCTGTGTTAGTGATTTCAGAAGGGTGGGTATTCAGATTTGGGGGATTTAAAAGCACCTTAATTAAAACTTTTTTTTTTTTTTTAATATTATAGTAAGCTATTGAGATTATTTGCAATGAGAAAAATAAAATCACTTCTGTAAATGTGTTAACTACTGATTTGATGTGTATCCTTTATCTATTTATAACTTCTATTCTGAATTGTTTTCCTAGGTGGACTTTTAATAGCATTCCTATGGTTAATTAGAGATGGGAAAAATCACCAGACTTCTTGGAGATATGAAGAGATTCTTGACTTTATGTTTCATTTCCTTTACATTCTTCCTCCTTGCTAGTTTTATGTATCTTGTTAGGGAAGGGAAAGCTGCTTTCCCAGGCAGGTATGTGAAAACGAGTCAGTAATGTGCTAGCTTTGTGCTAGCAGTTACGTTGTTGTTTCTCTTATTCATAGTAGCCCCTGAGATATGTGTACCAGACTGGAAAGAGGTGAGAGATTTATAGCAGTATAAACCTAGATGTGATGGTGTCTTCTTGAGCCTCTTCCAGCTTAAGACAAGAAATTTGGGGAATGGGGATTGATCTTAAAAAATAAAATGAAAGCTGAGGAAAGTTAAGCAGAGGGTGTTGGAGATGCAAGAAGGTGACTAGAGAATGGTCGGATAATACACATAGAGCAGGGGGACAGCCTAATAAAGGTATCTGGTAAATGGTTCCTGTGGAGGTGAAGAGTCAGGAGGAATCAAAAACATTTGCCTAAGTAGGACAGAGCTTTCCTTGTATTTGCTGTCATCTTAAACTAGTTCTTATTCAAACTAGACCTTGCTCTTTCCTTACCCATTTTGTTATATTTCATTTAGTGTTGCCAGGCAGCATTACTTGTGATTTTTACTGCACTCTCCATTACAAAGAGCTGTAGCAGAAGTACCAAATAATGACATAGTAACGGGGCAAAGAACAATTGGGAATGAAGAGAAAATTTTAATTTTCTAGAACAGCAAAGCTGAAAACTTCTAGCTTTTTTCATATGCTCTTCCCAGTGATACCTCAGTGTCTGTCCTTAGCAAATATTTTCAGAATATCAAGAGTCCACAAGAAAGGCAAGAGGTTTCTTTTATGTCTGCTAAATATAGCTTGCCTGAGGTGGGAAGCAGAGCTTTGCAATACCCTCCTGTAGTTTTTCCCTTAATTTCTTTGTTCTGGCTCCTTTTTATTTCATTTTACATGCATATGAATCTAAATGTGTTAAGCAATATCAGCCCTTGAGGAGCAGTTCACTGTAAGCTTCCTTTCTTTCAGTTAAGCTGCTGTATTTTTTAATCCTGGGCCAAAATGCACCTGAGATGCTCATTTCCTTAGGGTATCCTGTGAAAAAAATCTGTTTAAAAGGAAGAAAAAAAAAAAGAAAGTTGCTAAAGCCAGACAGCATGTTATTTTCACTGCCTTTTACATCTCTTCCTATTACGGTATTTCTCTTCCCTACTCTTTCAGAGTTGTCTTCATTGGTAGTAATTTTTTGTGATCCAAGCCTGGGTGTTTTATGTCTGGTAAGACATGAAACAGCCCTAAGTAACCACGCTGACAGCTGTGGAGCCCCTTTTCCTTTCTGCACGGGGTGCCTTAGGTAGCGTGTGTGCTGCAGCCTGTGTGGGGCACGTCCAGACTGCCCCAGCCCCAGCCGGAGCGTGGCCAAGTCTTGCCACGATAAGTGCTGCAAAGCAATTAATGGGAGACCACAATTCTGCCTGTGCTCATACCTGTTATTGCACTTGAGACCCATCAGGTCATTAATGCTTAGGGCACTGTCTCCTGCACAGTGCTGTGCAGTACATTGGAATGCCTAAATGTATGCAGAATATGTATTTATATTATATATTTAATTTTCCAGGAAGCAAAGTTCCTTAAAAATTTTCTTCAAGGTACAACAGTAATTTCCTATGTTGACATAACTTCATGACAGGTCGTGTGCTGAGGGATTCTGAGCTCCATAACAGGAAGCTGAGCTTTAGCTTATGCATCTGTGCCCATTAATGACAGTTTAGTCAAAGGTTTGACCCCCATCATTGTCTTTCAGATCTGCTAATCAGTTCAGGATGAGTCAGTCTCTCTACGCACATTTCCACCAGAATCTTCTGGAGGAAAGTCCGTGGGCATGTGGTTTGGCTCTTGTCACTAAGTTTTACAGCTTGTGAGCTTTCTGTTTACAGCAGAACCCCCGAATGAATTTTAGATTTAACAAGTGCCTCTCCAAGTGTTTATTGCTGTAGCAAGGAGGTGCGAGATCATCCTGAGCGGATTTCATGTTGCCCAACTTTGGCTGTCTAAGGGGCCTGACCCACAAGCAGCAGAGCTTACTTCAGTGCATGGTTTCATCATTCCTGGCTCCGCTATCCACACCGTGATTCCTCTTGCTGCTTCAGAAAGGTCCAGCTGCGGGCACAGCAGCCATGGCAGTGCTGCAGGTCACAGGCTGTGCATGGCACTAGCTCAAAATGTGCTCCGGTTATCTGGGATGCTGGAAGTGGCATGAGGATTGAGCATCTAAGCGGTGATGGCAGAAGGGGTAGTGACCCACCAGAGTCCGTCGAGGCAACAGCAGTAAGGACATTTCAAGGGAAGCCACCCGCAGCCATGAATGTCAGCCCTGAGCTCGACTGAGAAAGCCAGGACAAAGGTGAGGGGAAGGGGAAAGGAGTCATCCCTCCTCCTCCAGGAACCTCAGTGTGGACTGAATTGCTTCTGATGAAACCTTTCTTGCCCTCCCTCCACCTTCCTCTTGGTGTAACAGATGCCCAGGTGATACCAGGCATCTGGAGTTGGTTGAAGGAGTCCCTTGTGCTGGCAGCACATTCAAGTGGAGGGCGGGGGTGGAAAATACAGCTTCCATTTAGCCCTCTCCCCGACTCTGTGTATCCATTAACTAACCTTGAAACCTCTCTGGATGCCTTTCAATCTCCTGTAACAGATGCTGCCAGTGCTTCACTAGCTTCCCAGGGAGTTGGAGCTTGACAGCCCCGTGTAAGAGGAGGACTGGGTGGCTCATACTCGTCTTCAACTTGCAAAGCACAACTAGGACTACGAGTGGGACATCCATTAGGGCAGAGATCCTGGATGCCGTCCTCTCTCCCGCTGCATGCACTAGGCTTACTAGTGTGCGGATCTTACCTGATTAAGGATGCAGAGTTCAAAGTACACAGGGCAGGAGGTTTCCAGATGCTTTTATCGCCCTTGTTTGCGGCAGAAGCAGCAGGCGTCGGAGCAGCTGAAATCTGGCAGCTCTGCTGCCGCTTTCAGGACTGAGGAGAAGGCTTGCTCTTTCTCTTCTAGGTTGATTTGGTGGGTCAACTAAAATGAACTGTTTGGCAAATCTTGCCTTGCCCTGTCTGTTAAAAAGAAGTTTAAAAAAAATCTACCTTTATGCTGAGCTATTCATCCTTGCTTTTTTTTTTTTTTTTTTTTTTTTTTTTTTTTTTTTTTTTTTTTTTTTTTCAGTGAACAGGATGCAAAGGAAACTCTAAGGATATATTTACAGCTACTATTAAGTGACTCCTCATGATTAATCATAAACTTGCTATTTTTGCATCTCCCCTTTCTCCTTGCTTGCCCTTTGTTAAAATATGGTGATTCCTTTGGAAAAGTAATGCTGTTCATTTCTGAAGTTCAATACAATGGCAATAGAGTTAACGAGGGCAATGCTCAGTTTATTTCATTTATTTTATTTGTAACAGTTACACTTAAAACACATTTGATAAAGTGTTGTCAGTAATACTCTCTTCAAGTTTGAAACAAGTGCAATTAAAACTATAAACAACTTTGGAAGAGGTTGGTCTCAAATCTTTACCAAACTTTTCACCATTTTCATCACCAACGGTTGTTAGCAAGCTTCATTTGGAACAAGACACTGGCAGTGTGGCAGGTCCAGGTGCCTCTTTTGCCTAATGAAATCTGGCATTCTGGGAGTTGTGTGCAGTTCTAAGTCTCGTTGACCTCCAGTCAGCCCCCCACTCTTTGCCTGTAGTAGATAGCAAAGATGTGCAAGTGTTTCCAGCCACATCTGCCCCCCAGACCTCCTATCCTACCTAGGGAGACAGCAAAAGATGCTGGTAGGGGACTCTCTGGGGAAGCAGGGACCATGTTGGGCTTTCAGGCTCCTCCAGATCCTGGAATTAGGCAGAAGTGGAACGGGTCTTTGGCTCGGTGCATTGTTAAACTCACTGAATCCAACAGTAACATTTCTTCATAGCATCACAAGCATAAATAATTACCCTTACTCTTTCCTTATGTAGGTACGTAGCTTTGTCGTGGTGCCAGGATGAGCTGGTAAAGCAGTAATTATTCAGCACATTGGTAAAGAAAGAGGCTAATTTATTAAACCAGGAAGAGTCTAAAAATAAAAGTTTAGCCACAAAAATTACAGTTCATCATTGTGGTTAGAAACACTGCTGGAGTAGCAGAGAGTTGGGACGTACACATCTGCATTTGGATCAGGCACTTTAGAACTGCCGATTAAATAAAGGCTTGGGCTCATGTGCTGGGTCCTGCAATTGGAGAGAGGATTTGTCTGTGTAAATGTACCATTGATTTAGTAATTATAGTTACTCCCAGCAAGCAAAAATATGCTTCATGATTTTAATATTTTGATATTTAAAATGCGTGCTAAGCCATAGTCTGAGGCATCCAAATGACTAGAGGCTTTACTTTTTTTTTCTGTACTTTTAATTGCTTCAGGGGTTAAAATAACTGATGCCGAACACACCCTTTTTTTTCCCTATGCCTTCTCGCTCACCCCTTGCTTTTGTATTGCATAATAATGCTTAAGCAACTTTGTTTGACTTGCTTACCCTGACTGTTACCTTCCTTGACTCCAAATGACCGGAGGTTGCATAACAGAAAGCCAAGCAATTACTACTCTTCCTCATCTCCTAGCCTCATTGTAATAATTTATGATTTCAGTAAATTCTTAAGCTTCAATGATTGTAGCAGATTGCAGGATTTTCCTTGCTCTTTCTTACAGTGCTGGTTGGATAAATATAATTTGTAGATTTGTTTTTATGTCGTATGCTCTGATAATACCTAATCAAAGGTGTTTTGTAAAAATGTGACTGTTCATTATTCCCCATTATTCTTCTGTAAAATTAACTTCGAATGCAGTCTGTCACACTGAACTGTGTACGTACACACAGAAATATTCTGCAGAAAAGAGGAAACTACATTTTTTTGTGAATGTCGCCACTTAAATAAAAGTTGTCAATCCGTAGGCAAGATGGAGAGCGAGCTTGAAGACTAATTTTGAGGTCTCCTTCTTGTTTTCCTTTCCCTTGTTTTCTGAGCCGTTCTAGCACATGCAAAGCTGGCAGGCATGATAAGCTTGGCAGAGCCAGGAGCCTTTTCCACGATGACCTCCAAGCATAGGAATGCACCGTGTTGGATCCAAGTCCATCTTGCGAAGTATGTTGCCTCTGACAGTGTCCAAAAGGGTATGGAGGGAGGTGTAAGAGAAGAGCAAGCTTTTCTGGCATTTCCCCATTGCAGTAATCCCAGCTTCTGATCACCTGTGGCTCAGGAACTTCCTCAACAGTTTGTGATCTTCAGTACTCTTCTGTGAACTCGTCTAGTCTCGTCTTGTTTCCCTAAGCCTAACGTGTTTCCCAAGCACTCACGATGCTCCCAATTTTCACAGTATTATCTGAGACCGTGTGCACTGCGAAGTTTTCTTTCTTTGCTTATTTTGTCATAGGAATTTTAGTCACTGTTCACTTTTCATCTTTGTACCTGCCAGCTCCATAGAAATTCTTGGTTCCAAGTAGTTCTTGATGACTTTCTAATGTGGTGATTTCATGTGTAGCGCTCCATGAGCAGCATTTTTGGATGCTGCTGCTTAGGTTTTCCAGAAGATTTTACGTCTTCCTATAAGCCTACCTGCAATATGTGTGTTAATGCGTCAACAGGACAAAGCGTGGCGACTTTTGACTGCAGCAGAGCCTTTCTTGCCAACAAGGGTGCACTGCTGAGAGATTTCTTGCATGACTTTTGTGACATAACACATTTCCTGGTAGCTGTTTGAACCTCTGCTTTTTCTATTTGCCTCCTGGGCTTGATAGAGATAAAATAAAAAGAGCTGAAAATGGATCCATCTCATAAAAATCAAATGCGAGTAATCTTGGCACACAAAGCTAGCAATGCCTGGCAGCATTTATCAACCATGACTCTTTTAATACAGGAGCCCAAAGATTCAAACTGCTTCAGCAAGGGATGAATGGATGAAAGTGAAGCAGACGTGAAACTTTCCAGCCTGATGAATGAGTGCATGCCGTGCTCTTCACAGACTGTAAAATTTTTGATCCCAAGTTCCATATATCTTTTGAACTCTGTATTGCTCTACAGGTGTCGGAAAAATGTTACCCACTTGGAGTTATGGCTCAAAACTGCCCTGGCTAGTCTGTTTCTTGTTCTGGTATGGAAAATTACGTTTTTAGCTGTTTTTCTCCACTGATGTTAGGCTTCTCATTTGTTGATTTGTATGGTTTCCCTTGCTGAGTTCAGAGACTGAAGTATACACTGTATTTCTGGTGCATAGAAACGTTCTCCCTCTTCTTTTTCCTTCTTTTTTTAATGGTACGGGCTAGCACTGGAGCTCTGGGATAGCTCCACGAGTTACCACGTTGTGGGTAATGAATTTTGCCTGAAGTGTACAAGTGATTGCTTAGTTTTAAACTACATTCCTTTCTTAAGCTAATCCTCAAATTATACCCACTTACTCAGGGTGACCTAACAGAGGGGAAGGAGGTTTGGCAGGGCTGGAAGCCCTCTGATCCAAGGCAAAAAATCCCATATTTCTCTCTTTTCCGTTGCTTCCCTTCCTCCAAGGAAATAACCCAGGCTCTCTTCCCTGCTCTGCTCCTTCAGCTAATCCTGCCAAGATTTTATTGCAAGTGGTAACTTTAACATCCTTCCTCGCAAGTCTGCCTGTAGTATCACAGTATTACACATTAATCTAATGTAATTTAATAATTAAATTAATGCACAATATTATATTCATTCACTCCTGCTGCATTAAGCATTAGTTAGCTGTTAGCTTGAAAACTGATTTTAGAAATTTCAGCAGTGGTTGGCAAAACCTTCAGGCTGGAAAATACTTGGTAAGTCTTGCTTTTCAATAGACATTACTGAAATTGCTCTGTGCGTATTTGAAATGGTTTCCACTACAATTGGGTAACTAATAAGGATAAAGTGTAAGATGGTCTTCAGGTGGTGTTACTCAAAGGGTCCAGATCACTGTAATGATGTAAGAAAGTAATGCTCTTTTTTTAGCTTTATTTCTTGGTGTATTGCTCGTGTTTGACTCTTAGGAATATAAATCACATTGTTTTCTTCCACCTGTTGAATATTAGTGTTGTTATTTAGTTCTGTTATTTTAATTGCGGAGAGCTTAGCTGTCTTTCATGTGCTATTTTTAAAGCTTGATAATATTGCAGGGAATGCTTGAAGAAAAAAACCCTGTGAAACCAGAAACCAGAATGACCTAAAAATTAAAATTTAATTTCTGTATGAGAAATGTAATTTATGTAAAAGGGAAACGGCTCAAAAGCTACTTGCTTTACTGCATTTTGCCTTCTCAAGCCAAAATGTTTAATGTAGATGATGAAAACACGAGCAGCATTCCACAATCAGAAGCACGAGGATAGAAAAATAAGCCTAAGGAAGATGAAAAGATGAAAAGGGAGATAAAGTAGTGGAAAGTACAGCATTAATGGTAAAATCTGCAAGGAACTGACGTGCCTCCTAGAGAGGCAGTGAACGCTGCCCCAAGCACCTTAGCTGAAGGTCAGTACTCAGGAGTCGTTCCTATAATAGGAATGTCATTTAGAGCCAGATCGTCTGGTGTTGACGGTTATCCCAGCCCTATAAGGAACCTCATGGACACACTGGCAGTCTTTCATGGTATCCTGGATGTTATGTTTAGTCGGGGTATTAATTATAGCTCCTGGATGAGCTGTTCGGGTCACAGTGTTAGGCTTGTAAAAACATCAGTGACAGCCAGTGCAGGCCGATGCTTAGGGCAGCAGTAAAGGTTAACGTTGGCCTTTGCACTAAGCATTCGGTGAAGTATTTTTGGTGAATTTAATGACAGATTACATGTATTTAATGCTCAAAACCAGTCTCAATATTACTCTGCTCAAACCTGTTCAGACTTTTGAGCTGATTGGATTTGGTGTTGTGAAGTTCTCTGTGTTTGTGCCCGAACAGAAAGATGTTTTTGAGTTTGGTGCCCCTGATGTAGTCTCACCTGTTCTTTGAAAGGATTTTTATTTATAGGACGAGTTCCTCAGAGACATTCGTGTAGTATTTAGTGTAGTATTTAGTATCTGACCTTCTTACTATTCTTAAATTACAAAACATGATATAAAGCTCCTATATGAAATGCACTTATGTACATGCACCTTTAAAGTTTCCAGAGTTTACTGAGCTGAAAGAATTTGGATACAGCATGTTTGCCATAGGAGAAATATACACACAGTCGACTACTCAGGATGCAGTTTTAAGAATAACTGACAGCAAGATGTGTCTCATTTAGCACAGATTTTATTGGAGCCCTTGCTACCCATTGATATATGATGCTCTCCTTTTTCTTTTTACTTGCCTGTGTAGGATTAAAAAAAAATGAAAAAAAAAAGATTGGGGGGAGAAGGTGGTGGTTTAAAAAGGATTAAATAGCTGTACATAGGAAAAATAATACTTGCTCATTTTAGTGTGTCTTGATAGTGTTTGTAACTAGCAGGAATATTTTTTTTCTGAAATATTTCTTACAACAGAAAGTACTGTAATTCAAATTCTACAAATTCTTCTACAAATTTCTACAAATTTCTGCTAGAAACTTATTTTTACTGGGCTTCTTTGACGAGTTGAAGCTGTGTGGGAAGGTGCTGCTTACCTGCTTGTTCCAGTGCTGTTCATTTCCTTATGGAGAGATGGAATGTGAACCCTCTCAGTTTGCAGAGACCAAAGCATTTTTTGGACATGTTTATACTAGAATAAGTTTATATTGAAGTATATGAAACAACTAAGGTTGTCTTTGGTCTGCCCTGTTTAAACTCCCGCTGCATGAGCTCAGTCAAGCTTTCTGCGGCCAGGAGTAAAGGATGAAACTTTCGTGGGCGCTCAGGGTTCACCTCGTTTTTATTCACAGCCTTGCTTTTGAGATGCTTCTCCATCCTCTCTAAGAGCATGTAGCCCATTTAATAGTTAGAGCAGGACTGTGCCCATGCGCAAATCCTACCATTAGGGTGTATTTTTATTCATAGAAACAATTTATGCCGTCCTTGCTTTATAGCTTTCTTATACCTTCCTATACTTTAAGAGATCAGTTTAACATCGAAAATACGTTATGACTGGCAGGACCAACGACTGCAGCCGTTCCAACTCAAGAGTGTTTTTGATTTCAGTAAAAAGGCCCAGGAGATCGGCCAGCCCTGCAGGAAGAGCTCGGTGCCGAAGATGCTGCGGGCGCTGCAGAGTCGCGTGCATTTTCTGGGCAAGCTTTCACTCCAGTTCTTCGGCGTGGTGCGAGAGCCCCTGCGCAGCCTTGGCCGTTGGCCACGACTGAAGCGGGATCAGCCCTTGCGTCGCGGCCGAGTGGCAGCTGGGAGCACCGAGCACCGTGTTTGGCGCTGCGGCCGCCAGTGCAGCTGCTTGTGGAAGGAGGCGCCACGCGCGGCCCGGCCGCCCGGCCTTCTCTGTAAGAGTCCCCGGCGGTGCTGGCGGCCAGGCCGCCGCAGCGGGACCGCAGGGCCCCGGGAAGCGGCGCGTGCGCCGGGGGCGGCCGTGGTGGAGCCACGTGCTGCCGGGGCCGCCGTCTCCTGCAGCCCCTCTCCCTTGGAGCACTGCGCTCCCCCCAGCTCCTCTTCCTGTTCCTATATCTCCTGCCCGGCTTGGGCTCCTGATAAGAGCCGCTGCAGGGTGCCGGGAGCGCTGTCTCCCTCTTCTTCCTCCTTCCTTAGCTTATCCAGTTAAATGCTAAACCTCCCCCTTCTCACCTTATCACTGACTCTTTCCTTAGCAGCTGGCCTGCAGGTTTTGTCCCAGACCTCAGGGGACACCCTTGGGAAGCCGCTGCTGCAGATCCATGAATCCAGACACACTTCTCACTCCCCATGGGCTGCCTCCCCTCACAGTAACCTAGAATTCCCTAATGAAAATACAGTGCACTTTTTGACAGCCTATTTTGAATTTTAGCAGCAAGTCTCCAGCAAAGAGACAAAAAAAAAAAAAAAAAAAGAGAGGAAAGATGTTCATCTGAGCTGGATTCACCTGAGCTAGATTCATGTATTACCAAATCTTCACATTGGAAACTAGCAGAAAGGTTCTTTTTTTAGCAGAAAGGTTCTTTTTTAAACTCTGGCAAGCTCCTTCCTTGCTTAACATCACGAGAATCAGGACTAATTCCACTGAGAGCAACGAAGCAGGCATTCAGAGCAAGGCTTTTTTCTACTTATTGCCTCATATGGTTGTTTCCTAATAAAAGCAAGGAGGAGTAAAGCAGACCGCGTGCACGGCCTTGCTGCAGTGACTCCTCGTCCTGCTTGCGTTGCTGCAGCTGCACAGGAGGTTGCAGAGTGGCCAGCTGAAGAAGCAAGCACCTATGGATTTATAACGTGTGGAGGTTACTGTGGGGACTGAAGTAGTCCCTAGGGAGTCTGTGTGCTTAGGTGCTCCCTGATTAGTAGCAGCAGCTTCTCAGGAGAATTTCCTGTGACCGAGGACAAAATACGCAAGCAAGTGCGGAGATGCTCACACATCAGGGCAGTGGAGACAGACTGTCTCGCTGCTCCTTAGCTCAGTGGCGTAGTGCACCAGTGTGAATCTGGATGTTTCAGCGCTGTTAGTCCTTTGCACTGAGTCTCCCTGGAGTTCTTCATACTTGCAAACGCTCAGCGTTTACCTGCGCAGAGTATGTTGGGATCCAGCATGGAGAGGGAGGGTGGAGTCATTTTGTGTGCGTGTCCCATAGCGAACGGTCCATGTTTTCCTCACTGGCGCTGCAGGACAGGCAGAAACACTTTATTCCAGCACCGTTTCCTGCCCCCACGGCCCAGAGCTGCAGCCTGAGCACTGCTCCGTCTTGGACTTGCTCCAAGACACACTGAAACAGGGCTTGAGCCCCAGCCAGGCTGTGTGACTGGTGAGGGCGCAGCCTCCTTACCCTGTTAAAACTTGTCACTCCCAGCACTTCTGGCGTGACTTGGGTCACCAGACCTACAGGCAAGTATATAAGCCAAGGCATATGCAAGGCCCTCATATATGAAAGGTCTGCCTGAGCAACCCCCTCGCAGACATTTGGCGCCTTTATTTTGTGCTTTGCAGCAGCAGAACAGTAGGACTGTGGTGACCAGCTTGCAGGAAGGGAGCTACGTGCCAGCCCAGGGCCCAAGTGTGCGAGTGAGCGCGGGGAGATCTGCTCCAAAGTGGTGACCACAGAGAGTCCCTGCAGTGGGTTCTGTGATGATAAGGTTTTAGACACGGAAGGCATGTCAAAAAATAGTATCCTCAAGTGGAACTTCAGCCTTATCCTTAGTGGGTTCCCATTCCTGATTTCTCTGCTAGCCGTCGTCTTCCTGTCCTCCTCCGCCTTGTCATGCGCCTCCTTGGACGAGCACATTCCTTGGATGCCACGAAGCCCCGTGTCACGCCGAGAAGGCGCGTGCGCTTCTCCTGTTCACTCGATTGCTAACAAGGCTGGGGAGCAGCGCAGGAGACCGGTTGCTCGGACCCTTTTTGGTCTGTAGTTTTACGTTCTTTGGAGCCAACTGTCCTGCCGCTGTCACGAGGGTTGCACTTTAGGCAGGTAGAGCTGAAAAGAGCACAGTTTGTGGCTGCAAAGCTGGAGTTTGTGGTGCCCTCCTCAGTAAGCAGCACGTGCCAGTTTTGTGAGTACGGCCATCAAATTATCGCAGCGTGAAAATCACTCTGATTGCTGTGGCGGGGGAATGATTGACTGCTCGTCCTTCTTCTTTCTGGTCTTGCTCTCTCACTTCCTTCATGTCTGTAACAAATAATTCCAGCTTTCGGGTCTAGAAAGGGCTTTTACATCACAGCATAGTGCTCGTAAGCGCAGCTCGCTCCCTGAAAACCAAGTTTCATTTTTCCTGCTTCGCTTGCTCGCCCATTGCAGGTTACTTACCTCGCTGTTCTGTTAAGGACCTGTTAAGCAAAATGGAAACAAATTCCCCATCTGTATCTACATCCCACCCCCCACCCGAAGTGCCGACAAAGAAGAGAGACGCCTATGGATAAATTCAGATATTCAGTAAAAGACAGATTTGACTTACAAGATGTAAGAGATGTAAGTGGAATAGAAAATTATGGCTTTTTCTTTTTCTTTTTTTTTTTTTTTTGCGATGCAATTAATACACCATAGTATTAAAACAATATTTACCTCATGACTGAAGTATGTTCTTCATGCTTTGCGTTGCTGGCTTGCCCTCAATAAGATATTATGGGAATCCACCTCCATCCCCCTCGGAAGAAAGGACCTGTGGACAAGTTTACTGGTGAACACGTTCGCTCACATAAGGCAGCTCTCCTGTGCCCCGACGGGCTGCTTCTATCAGCAGGAGGGAGCGAAGCCGCTCTGCAGCCTCCAAGTTTCCGTTGCAGCCTGGAAAAGGAATGTGATCCTCTCTAAATCCCAGCCCGCCGCTCACCCCGTGCCGAGCTCTTAACTTGAAGCTCTAACCCGGCTCGGTGGCACGGAGCTGCGCGAGGAGGGCGCCGCGCTGCCAGCGAGGGGGAGGCCGGCGCGGGGCTCGGCCGGCCTCTGCCGCCGGCCTTCCTTGCGGCGTAACCCAAAGGGCATATACTCGCAAAAGCACCTAGAGCAGCATGGATTTCCAAAGCAGAGCCCGTCCTTACGTGATCCCGGAGGATGAAGAGATCCCGCGCAAGGTCGCTCACGATGCCCGCAACGCCGTGGGAAGCGAAGGCGAGAAAGCAGTGTCCAAGCTGCAACGTAGGCACAGTGACATAAAAGTTTACAAAGAATTCTGTGACTTTTATGCAAGATTGTAAGTTGATTTTGTTCAGCGGGTAACTTCAGTTAAATTATTTGTGTGCTCTGCATGTGTTTTGCATTATCTGAGCTCTGCGCAGGTGTAAGTCACTCTCAGCGGCAACCTTTGCCACTGTTCTGCGTTTGATACGTTGCCTGTTGTAATCACCAACTAGTACGTGAGCCATTGCTGTAGACTTAATCATTACGTGTGTCGGGAATTTGCATTAGTAGCTGGTACTGGTTGAGGATTTGTAGAGCAGACTCTTGACTTCTGAACTTCTGAGTTCAGATCATTCACTTATTATGGAGAAATGTATAGACTATATGGCTACTCGCAGAAGTGCTGTGCAGATTGGTGTTTTTGCATATATGTGTTTCAAATTAAAGTGGACAAATATTTTTACAATTTTAGAAGGAAAGCTTTGTGCTTTCATGTAGTTATTTTCTAGGTGTCAATGTTTCATGTTTGGATTATATTTTTCATCTGTCAGCACAAAATAATGAATAATTTTTTAAGCTTGGCGTCCTTCATACTCAAGAACTGTTGACGTGATAGTGAAAGATCCCAGTTTACGTTGTGGTGACTGTTCATTCAGACCGATGAGTGGGACGGGTAGAGAGACTGAGTTTCCATAAAGCACATTCCTCCTCGCCCCCGTAAAGCACACACTGTCTGTCCTTGGAGGGCGTGGGCTACCTTTATAGTTGACCACTGCTTATACGTACAATCACTGGAATTTCTGAGCGTGCGTGGGGGCTGTCGCGTGTGGTGGGGAACATTCTCCGGTCTCACCTCATCTGTGAGATTCACCCACTCCTTTCACTAAGAAGGTGCTGAATATTTTTGGTATTTGGAATATTGTTGGTATTTTGCTTCTGCTCTGGACAGGATAAAGACAACAGTGAATAATAAATAACTCATCGAATGTGACCTTGTATACAGGTCTTCCGTTACACGTTGTAAGGAGCAGATTAAGGACACTTGTTCCAAACCAGATGATAGGTGTGTGTTTGCTAACTCTGCTGCTGTGCAAGGAGTTGAATCAGTTGGTGTTTGATCCAGTGGGAGCCAAGAGGCTTTAGCCCCATGGAGCGAAGGGCCTGGCATCTTGAACACAGAGTCCTTTGCATCTACAGGTGCACCACAGTTTTTCCTCTCTGTATCGAAACGTGCTTGAAATGGATGTATGCACATGTGCACATTTTGCTACTGCATGTGCATGTGTGCAGTAAAAATAACACTGGTTGTTTAATAAGCTGCTAAAGAGATGTTTGAATTGCTGATTTTTCAATTGTAGTCAGAGTTTATGAACCTAGACCATTGCCCTTTATTTGTTCTCTGTTATCAAATGATACCAGGGCAGAGAGGTGAGCTTCAAATAAATCTTTTCCAGGTACTAGATTCTTAGTTAACTGTAGTGCAGCTGGACTGTCTCTTGCAGATGTCACCTTCATCCCAATGAAGTAGCTAAGTCCTTGATGTTTTGCAGATATCACCCTGTCATTTTATAGCCACATGCCTTTGAGAAGCAGCTACTGTGCTCTAGCATGGGGTCCCATGACAGCCTGTGCCGAATTTGTAAAATTAAATTGAATTTGTAAAATGACTCAAGCTATGCAAAAACTGTGTAAGGAGTAATCATTTACTTTCTCTGCTTTTATTCTGCAGTAATTTCTGCTAGGTTCAATACCTTATATGCTTTCACATTGGTATCTTAAGACTTTTGAACCAGTGTTATTATGTATGTTTTAGGATTATATTACCATTTACATTTACCATTGTGAAAATTATTCTAAGGTGCTAATTATTTCTACTGTTGGTGCTTGTTTACAGTAATTCTAATGTATTTCTTTCTTCGTGTTTATAGTAGCTGATTGAATGACTTGCTTTGTACCCTCATTAAACACCTTTGAATGCATCTGCAATGGTGTTCCCATCTGTTTTTTAAATTAAAAATTATCAGACTGTGTTAGGGTGGGTATTTCTAAGGAGTTATGAGCAATTAAATGACCATTTCATTTCTGAGGGAATGCCTCAAATCATTTTGTCCACAGGAAAACTTTCATCAAGCAGCTTAGCATTAGGGTGAAACAGTTGGCTTTGGAAAAAGAAGAGATGAATTAAATCAGTGGGGTCACATCTTTTGGTTAATTTTCTTGTTGTTTCTTGTTTATGACAGCAACATGGCAAATGCTCTTGCAAATGCCATCTGTGAGCGCTGCAGAGGTGGCTTTGCACCTGCGGAGAAAATCGTCAACAGCAACGGAGAGCTGTACCACGAGCAGTGCTTCGTGTGCGCCCAGTGCTTCCAGCAGTTCCCCGAAGGGCTCTTCTACGAGGTAGGCCAGGCAGCAGCTTGTTCCTGCCCCAGCTCCTTGCTTTCTTTCTCATCCTTGTACAAGAAGTAAATACAGGCAGTTTCGAAAGTGCTGTGACAAATATAGTGCTCTGAAAGACTATGCCCAGCAGAGAGGAAAAAGTAGAAATATTTTTGTGTGGCCCTGGAGGATGTCAGTGTCAGTGACTTTGGTGTGCAATCTGCACTTGTCAGAGCTGAGAAAAAAATACTGGAGATTTCTCTCTCAGTGCCAGATTCTGTAAAGGCGATCTATATATTTTACCAGAAACATAGAGCAGATTGGCCTCCAGAGTGAAACCCCAGCCTCCTGTAGCCCATGGGAGGTTTATTGCTGAGCTCTGTGGGGCCAGCCTCCTGAGGGAAGCATGTGCAATTCCCCAAATCCCAATGGGGCTTAAGGCAGGTCAGCCCTACAGGGAGCAAACTCGAATGTTCTAAATTAGCAGCTCTTAAACTCTTTCCAAAGCAAAAGCAACTCCCCCTCGCTTTCTCCTCCCAGGGGATCCCCCAGGATTGCTCTCAGCTCAGATGTGTATTTTAATATTAATACAGCTTTCTTTTCACTTCCCCTATCATGGGGATTTAGATGCAAGTACAAAGGGTCTTTAGCTCGCGAAGTATGAAGGAATTGGTGTAACGAAGGGTAGAGACAGTGAGATGGAGAATTATTATCTGAAGTTTTCAGATGGGGGGGAGCAAAGGCTGAGAAAGATTAAAGGTAGTATTTTCAATAAATATCAAATTTCTTTTGGCATTTCTGAAAATCTTATTCTAATCTGCTTTCTGTGATCCCACCGGAAGCCTGGAGCAGCTCTAGGAATAGTTCCAATCCCATACTTTTGCCTGAAGGTATTCCTGGTTTACATACACCTATAATACAGAGTGAGGGTAGAGTCTCGTGCCAGGTTTTTCTTTCATGCCTACTTTATGTATAATCCATTTTATTCAGTGCTTCAAGTGTATGTAGCAGTTCACAAAACAGGTAGAGATAAGGTCATTCTCAGATAGTTTGTAGTGCAGCATAAAATAGTGGTTATAGGATTTATGTAGTATCCTGGAAGGTTGGCAGTTTGTTAAGAGCACAAAGCTGTGCTCTTACATACAGCTCGGTATCACTGTGTTGAGAGCCCAGCAGTTTGTTTTCACAGTAATCTATTTAATCAATTGTTTGGATCCACGTCCTTTGGTCATGAGGCAACCAGGGAGGAGCAGCTGGTGGGGTAAGAGCCTCGCAGAGGGGATTCCTGGGGTTTGCTTTCTCTCACCTTGCTTGAGGATCAAGAGGTGTCTCAGTGTTTTAGGGGTGGTGTTGCACGGTTTGTGGTAAATGAGCCACTAGTGGTCCACAAGACATCAAAGGTGAGCTGCAAAGCAGAAGCAATTAAAAACAAAGCAAAGCAAAACACCCCCGAGATACTTGCACAGTATCTTCCACTTGCTAGCATGAGTTGCTGCCTGCACGCAGGCATGAAAAGAGTCAGTCCTGACATGTTAAGACCTGAGGCAGGCATAGAGGGACACAAATGTTTTAAAACTAAAATATGTGTGTGAGTAAATTTCTTTAAAACAACAAAATATTGTTTCTCTAAACAATGAGTATTTATCCTATTCCTGACTGTGAAAAAAAAGAACTAATGGCACAATCAGGCAGTGCATAGGCCTCTTGCAGAGAGTTGGATGGTCTTTGGAGATAAAAGTTAGAGGAATTCTGCTCTAGAAAGCCTTTATCTCCTCCTAGAGGAGATAATCCCTCTTGGAAAGGCTGCATTGGAAAGGAAGTCTGTCTGTACCTCCTGCAGGAGTATCGCCCCCTCCGTTGCTCCTGTGTGGCCCCATGTGAATCTGCATCAGCAGGGGCAAGCTGCCTGCTGGTGTCTGGGTGCACGGGGACATTTCACTTCCTACTGCCACAGTGTTAACACCCCTGTTCGTTTTGGCTGGCTTTTAAGCACTCCTTTGCTGCAAAGTGATGCTTCCTGTTAGAGACAGTATGTCCGAAGTGAGGGTTGATAGGTTGTCCTGGGAATTAGATTAGGCCCCTGTACTTCAAGCTTGTTTTGGTTGGAGTTCCTGGGGGTTTTTTTCAGACTATGCAGAGGCTTGCAATGGCTTTGTTTTCCAGAAATACTACCTGACAACTGGAAAGTTTAAGATAAGAATAGGTAGTTTCTGCCACATGTGCTACAGAATTAAAATGATTAGGATTAAGGAAACATCCGAAGATTTGTATGTGGACATCAGGTCATCTTTCTCATCCTTCTGCCTCTAGCCCTTACAGACAGTGTCCACCGTAAGATCTTGCAGCTCTTCTCCAGGGGGCCTTTTTGGCTGTTTTTCCTTGGAGGTGTTCGGCAGCTCCTTCCTCTCCGTCTGCAGAGGGGCCCTTTAGGGTGAAGGGGTCCAAGTGCCTCCGCGCCTGCCCCGTGCGGCCGGCAGGGCACTCGCTGACTGCTGAAGTGCTGGGGGAGGTGGTGGTGGTGACGGCGAAGATGCACGTGGAGGTGTGGCAGGTTAATATGTTTTTTTGAGCAGGCTCCCCTTGGGTAAATGCAGGCGCTGCTGATAGCTCTGTGCCAGTCTGTGTTTGTTCTGCGTCTGAGCTCAGCCAGCGTTCCTGGAAATGGTCCCAGCGCTTGGCAAAGGGAAAGTGCTGCCCCCACCTCTCGCAAGTGCCGCGGCCTCCCGTGTTAGTCACTCGGCTGCTTATCACAGGGGCGGCCGGGCGCTCTCACACTGCGCTGATAAGCGGCAGCTCTGCTCCCCGGGGAGCAGCGTGTGGGGGGGGTGACAGGGATGCTGGTGCCACCCTCTCCTGCTGCTGGATGTATCACCTGCTCTGAAGAGCAACTGTTGTGGGAAGGGAAAGGGAAAGACTTCCAGAGTACCGTTTTCCAAACTTTTTTTTTTTTTTTTCTCGTGAAGGTGGTTTACAGCTCCTGGAAAGTTTTTCCCTGTTCAAGCTCCCTAGGATTTTAGCGGATGTCCTCATCAGCGTAAAGTAGAAGTGAAAAATGCAGCTTCCGGCCTTTGCGCAACTGCAGCCAGTGTTGACCTTGTGGTCTAGGGCAGCGAGTGCGAGCTCTGCTCCTCCCGCTGCGCAGGAGCGGGGGCCTTGCCACCAGCTTGGCTGCCCGCGCGCCGCGACCTGCTCAGTGTCACCAGCCTCGCGGGGCTTCTCCTGCACTTAAACTGCGCAGAAGGGAGCACGAGCACAGGCGGCGCATAGCAGGGTAGCAGCACCACCTGCTTCCATGGGGGACCAGGGAATATAGTCCTGGATGCCGACAGAAATTCCTGTAAGTTGGTACGGTCAAGAAAACAGGAGCGCACAAGCAGTGGTGCCTCTTGCATCAAGTTGTACCTGCTGTGTTTTCTTTGCTTTCTAACAAAGCCCATTTTAGAGGAAGGGCCTTCAGAGTTGCTTTTGTACCTGGCTTTCCACTAAATTAGTAGAAACTTGGATATCAGCAGGAGTCCCTGCTTGAGCAGGGGCATCGGACTAGGTGATCTCTAGAGGTCCCTGCCAACCTCAGTCATTCTGTGATTCTGTGACTGTGTCGAGAGGGAATGTTGTGTGCAGAAATATTTGATTTGTGGGCCTACAGCAGTCAGATGATCTTGATCTCAAAATACATGCTGTGGGATTTGCTACTGGAGTTTATGGTTTTCTGTGATTCATGGACTGCTGGGTCATCCACAAGGTGCAGCATAAATGAACCCAAAAAGGTTGAAAATATAAACAAGACTTAATAGTAACCTACTCTGCCTGCCTGACGCAAACCCAAGGGGAAGAAAACCTGTTTGGTCTGCGCAGTCCAACTCTGGCTCTGAAATTCAAGCAAATCCATGCACCTTCCATGGTACCACCTGCTTACACAAAATAAGAAGCTTTCTGATTTTTCCATTTTGCAAGATTGTTTGGCAGGAAGGAAGTACAACTCTCACTGAACCAAAAGTTTTTAGTTTTCCTTTGAGACAGTAATATCCCTCTGTCTTTCAATTAAATAAAAAGCTTCAGTTAAAAATGTCATCTGTTCTAGATTATTACTGGTGAAAAACACTTCGTAAGTTTTTTAACCTATACTTCTGGCAGCTTCTGTATAGAACACATATTTTTCTGTTCCTAGCAGGCGTGACCCAGGTTGAGCACAAGAGCTAAGTTTCAGGTTCCACGTTTCCAGTGACTCGTGGGCTGTTTCATTAAATTGCCACCTTGATGATTGCTCTGTATATTGTACCAATAATTACTAAACCTATATTGCATTTCGCTTGTGGGATTTTGTGGTATAAAACAGCTAACCTGGAAGCATACTACTGTATTTTCTATCCATACACCAAAACTTCTTTGGCAGGTAATATTTTATGCAGTTTGCTTTGTTTTGTATTGAACCCAGGAAAAAGCAAGGAGTGGAGGCTTCCTGCCATCTCCCTTTTCCCGGTATTTTAATCTGAGACATCCAAATCCAAATATTTTATAGCATGCCTAATACTGTGTTTCTGGTTTTAACATGCTGCTTGGCATTTCTGTCTGGTGATGAGATGCCTGAAGGTATCTAAACATTTCTCTTCATTTCAGAACATACTTGTCTACATGTTTTTACATATTCTTCAGCTAAGCTGCTAATGCAGTGCTGGAGAATTTATTTGAACCTGTTTTTCCCACATGCTTTTAATTTTTTTTCTGTATGAGCTTGAACTACAACTGAACTTTTCAAAGCTTTAAGTAAAGTCTGATCCAAATCTAAATCCCTTAAGATGAGCTTCTCTGTTTCATCTCACTGATGTAGTGAATTTTGTCCCTTAAAATTTCCTCAGATAAACATCATGAAGGAAAAGCATTATTTCCCTTCATGCTTTGGCTCTGCTGCTGTAAAGATAAACTGCAAAGATATCTGTCCCAGGGTATTCTTCCTCCTCCTGTACTTATTTCCTCCCGGGTACTGGGCCATTTTTACAGGAAATGTAGAGTGGGAAAAGATCAAATGGGTCCAGGGAAAATGCTTTCCCCTCAGAAAGGTTTCTATAAGCCAATTTCCTGCCCAGCATTCAGTTAGTTTTATCAGGTTTTCAGCAGACTGTCAAAATTTAAACATCTGTTGTGATATAAATGGGTGACACAGAAAACTGCTCTGTGCTCTCAGCAGTATTAAAGTAGTAGAGTTTTACTAACACTACATGCTAGCTAGCAGCTGAATTAAGGTGGGTGAATTTAATGGCTATTTTTCTAGCACATTGTCTGCTTTCTGTGCAGCCTCTTGTCTTTTATTACCCAGTTGCATCTGGAAACAAGCTGGTACGTTACAGTATTTACGTTAAGGGCATGTTCCTTATCTCTAAATCTTGGCTTGTTTTCCATTTGCAGTTTGAAGGGAGGAAATACTGCGAACATGATTTTCAAATGCTGTTTGCCCCTTGCTGCCATCAGTGTGGTAAGTGTCACCTCAAGGTGAAATGCTTCATACTGACCATGAGTGGGACATCAACACAGGCAGCCGGGGCAGGGTTTTCAGCCCTTGTCCCTGTTCCTCGGGAGGCGCCCCTGTCCAGCAAGGCGTTGGAGCTTCCAGAATGAACTGGACTTCAGAGAAATTTGGGAGCGGCTTTTGCTAAAGGTTATCAAACAATAGGATTTAAAAAAAAAAAAAGTTTGTATGACTTGAGTGAGTAGCTTAGCTGTTGATTCAGCGATCCTGTGAATAGACTGTTCGCGACCTCGTGATTATTAAGAGGATAAAACATACCCGCGTACATGCATGCGCTTACGTATGGCCTTTCCCATGCAGCTGAAACCCTCTAGCCAGTCCTTGTCACCTGTTTCGACTGTTGTAACTCGTCCAAATTGTCCTGTTCCAAGAAGCTAGGCCAGTCCTTACCATCTAGTCTTATAATCATCATTCAGTCTTTTTGAAACACATTGCTGTAAGGCTTCAACTTGAGATGCTTCCCCTGCATGACACTGAGGGCAGTGTTTTATTTGCCACTTTTCATGTAAATGCTTGCATCTCCTACACTGTAATCATTTCCAAGGTTGTTGTGCTTTTTTGTTGTTTTTCTTTTTTTTTTTTTTTTTTTCCCCACGGTGCTCCCCGTGTGTGACACATCTTTCTTGGGCAGGGCTGAGACGTCATTACTTTACTAGTGCTTAAACTGGTCTTGAAGCTCTGTTTTTTATGACACTTTGACAAGTCTGCTGCGACTTTCACTTATCTCAGTAAAGCCTTTCCCCTGTGCAAAGGGAGGGTTTAATATTGAGAAAGCAGGAAGCAGATGCTCTGGGCCTTTGACTTTAAAGCTGTAGATTTGAACAAGCAGGGTAGAAGCAGAAAGAGGTTGGGGCAATTCGTGAGCGAAACGAAAGTATGTGACCAGCCATGTTTTTTACTTTGTTTTTTCTCACAGGCCAGTTGCTTTCCATGTGTGAGGGATCCATATGCTCTTCCATTCACTCCACAGTGTCCCCTTCCCCTGTCCAATGCTGTTCGCTTATGCCAGGGCTTCCTTTTTTGCATTCAGGCCCTTGCCTGTCAGGAGTTCTGTGAAACCTCATAACTAGCCCCTCAAAAACCCAAGCCCTGTTCTTCCTCCACCGCAGGGTCCTCCACATGTAGCCACGTTCACTCATCCCCCCTAACACTGCTACCCGCTTTGGTGAGCCAAGCTAGGGGACCTTCCTCTCTTCAGCACTCAGCAGTTTCTCTGCAGGAGGCCTGACCCAGTCCTTGCTGGGCACAGTAAGTGCCCCGGGCAGCGCTAGCAGGGAGGAGTGCCGCGACGTATCGTGAGTTATTCTTGCTCAGCTGGCTCGGCTCCTTGTCTGGAGCAGCTTCTGCAGCTCTTGCCCTGGTTCCTTAGAGCACTAACTCTGTTAAAACCTCATCAGTTTTCTTTATTGACTTGCTCCAACAAATGGATTCGGGGTAAGTGAATTAGCTGGCGGGTGTGACTCAAGCCCGAGCTGAGTGTTGGTCTTCATGCTGTTTGCACATCACCTGCCCGATGGCTGCGCTTTGACGTCTCCGTGATCTGCAGGCTCTGTGGGGCCCGGGCTGAGGCTACCTCAGCACTAGAAACTGGAGTTCCCAGAACACTCAAACAGAGCTTTTGCAGTGCTCTAGAGTCTTCACCCAAATGCTCACGCAGAGAAGGATTAAATCACATGTGCAGTGGCCATGGCTGCTCCCCAGTGCAGTATAGTCACCCTGTGCATGCATAACTGTAATTTTCAGCATGTAGTTTTCATGCTGATTTCCTAATGCCTCGCAGGACAAGACTCGTAAGTCCATAAATCCATCCTCCAGACTTACTTTGACTCCTTGGTTTATTTGCAGCCACCCAAGCTGAGAACTGTTGCACGGAGAGTGCAGAGCCCCTTCAAATCTTGGTTTCCAGACCTGTAGTAGAAATATGTCAAAGACAGAATTGAAATTTGCCTTCCTGTGAAAGAAAAGAAAGATGAAAAATGGTTAGGAGGAAGCCATATTATATAAGGAACTCCATGTATTTCATAAGAGTTGGAGATCAGATAAATAAAAAACAGGGGAGGGACTGAAAAGCATGACTGCGTAGAGAAAGTGAAGTGTATGTAGAAGGAATGGAATATAAAGAACAGAAGGTTGTGAGTCGGTGAGCATGTTTGATTTTGTCCCATACCAAAGGAACAACCGAAGCTGAGAACTGTAGTATCGATAGCAACATATCCTACCAGATGAGGAGGAGGGTTTTAGGCAAGGAGAGGATGATAACGTCATTGCAGTGGCTCAACTGTGGTTTTCTTTTTAACTTTAACATCCTGGTGTTGTGTTTCTTACAGGTGAGTTCATTATTGGTCGTGTTATTAAAGCTATGAACAATAGTTGGCATCCAGAATGCTTCTGCTGTGATATCTGCCAACAAGTATTGGCAGATATTGGATTTGTCAAGAACGCTGGCAGGTAGATCATCACCCTTTCTTCTATTACTGATCATGAATAGCATGAACTGAGAGATGGGAATCAGAGGTTAAGGTTCCTAAAGCTTTCCAGCTGACATAAAGTAACTGAAGTGCTTTTGTGACCAGAAAATCTTAAGAGAGCATCACGAAACTGAAATGTAAACATTAAGAATGAACATTTCACAATAAACATTTATGATATTGACAGTTTATCTACTTTATCACCTGATTTCTTGCCAAAGATATGTGTCTAGCTAGTGCCATTTCGGAGCCAGCAGGGTACACTGTGATATAGAATAATTGAGAAAACATTCTGAAAGTGCTGAGAGAGAAGCAGACAAGTCCAGCCCATCTTTTCTGTTTTTTTTTTTTTTTTTTTTTCGAGTGGAGGGTCAGATTTTTCTGCTACAATTCCAGTAACTGATGTTTTCAAGTCACAGTCACCATAGTAATTAGATACCTAAATAAACACTTCACTAGTTTGTGTGCATAGTTATCTACTACAGCCTAGGAATTCAGGTTGTGTTTCTTCAGAGTCAAGTGCACTATCGCAGTCAATGCCTTTAAAATTTTTTCTTGTTTAAAACTTTGTTACACACTTAAAAGTAAAATGACTTTAGGTTAGTGAGGGGAAGGGAGTCCTTCTTCAGATGCAGGATGTCTTATTTATCAGTTTTTACATCGTTTGTTCAGCTTAGGTTTCCAATTTTTGTCTGGTTTAGCATCTCATTTATGAATAATTGCCTAAAGCTCAGTGACATCCTTCACATGGTAGGATGTTTTTACCAGCTGTGATCACAACAATAGTTTTCAAGTGGATTATAAGGCTTTGTATGTTTAATGCTATGTATGCAGTTATTTACAAAATTAGAACCTATGTGGTCATCCAACTTCCGATCTAAGTTTTTGAGATTTTCAGAGTAAAACATTCAGTAGTGAAAATCTATAGCGAACTCTGCCTTCTATGTTTCAGCACGGCGTAAATCCAAATGAGCTGAAGAAATGATTCCTCTGTGATTATAGAAAAAAAAAAAGATAGCTTTCCCTCTTCTGAGTTTGGCTTGCCTAACAGGCACATTGCTTTTAAGATACTTTTTTCCTACAAAGAAAGCCTGATTGAAATAGGTTTCTACTTGATGTTTGGTTTGTATTGTGCACTGCAGTGCCTGGTAGCACTATTTATTTTTCCTTTTTACACTATTTCAGACATCTCTGCCGTCCTTGCCATAACCGGGAGAAAGCCAGAGGCCTCGGGAAGTACATTTGTCAGAAGTGCCATGCCATTATTGATGAACAGCCTCTCATATTCAAAAATGATCCATATCACCCTGATCATTTCAACTGTGCAAACTGCGGGTAACTGAATTCTGCAAAGGAAAATGGGAAAATGCTGCTTTCCTTTATGTTATCCACCTGCATTTTAAAGCACTCACCGGTGGGGTTCGCATGGCTCGCAGCCCAGCGAGATAGGGCTGTGTGTCTGGCTGTCGCTTCTGGGATGGGGGAGCTGCCCTCCTGGCTCTCACAGCTTGTGCTGTGAGGTGCCAGGGGCTGTTGTGTCCCCAGCAGCCGGCCTCGCAGGGAGTGCAGGAAAAGGGGGGTCTTAGAAAGTGTGAACGCTGGGCACAGGTAATGGTTTCTGCAGCAGCAAAATGATAGCTTTTCTGCTATGAAAGGAAAAGAAAAAAAAAGTAATCCTCTTTGTTTGAGTTTCTGTTTTGTCTATGTTACTTCTTTTTAGTCAAGCTGTATGCAAACTTTGTTGTTTCCTATTGAAGCCTACCTTTCTGTTGGAAATTTTCTCCCATCTCTCTTTACTAGTGTTTGCAAATGCAAATTATGTAGCTGTACGTTTCTACAACCTGTGCTGATGCACAGGTGAAGATGTACTGCAGGATATAACACAGATATATTAGTTGCTTATTTCTGATGCAAAGGAAGCTTTTTGTTTCGGTGCCGCCGCAAAGGCTGCTTTGAGAAACATCCAGTAATTGGTTCCAAGGGCAACCTATTGAGAACATCAGTGATTACAGCCACTTTAAAAGTTTAGCCAGTCTCAGTATTCTAATTGTAAATTATTAAAAAGCAGAGTATATGCATTTCTGTGTCTGCAAAAGAACAAGCATAACTGTCCCATGTGGCTGCTTATTTTTCTTTCCCTGAAACTTGATACAACAGGGAAGATGTACCTAAATGTAGAAGGGTCCACTTCACGTTATATTTATGTAAATCTAAAATAAGCTGGTGATAATAAGCCTCAAATACAAACCAAGCATTTCTACAGCTGTTGAACACATTTGCATCACATAACCAGAATACAGAATGACAGTATCTCAATTATATTTTCCAAGTATTTCCAAATTGAGATGAAATATCCAAATTATATTTTCCAAAGTATATATTTTCCAAAGAGACTTAGCACACCTTGCTTAGCAGGCCTTTCTGAGTTTACTGTGGAATCCATCTTGTTAATGAAAGTTACTGAATTTGATGCTGGTATTTAAATCAATTATTGCAGTACAAACACAGCTTCTGAAGTAAATACTTAAAAATTGAATCCTGCTGTCAGCAACACTCGTGAGTTGCAGTTGTTTGGTTCCTTTATTCATCCTCTCAATTCACTAACTCTTGCACAGGAAGGAGCTTACTGCTGATGCTCGTGAGTTGAAGGGAGAACTGTATTGTTTGCCCTGCCACGACAAAATGGGTGTCCCCATCTGCGGAGCATGCAGAAGGCCAATCGAAGGACGTGTGGTGAATGCCATGGGCAAGCAATGGCATGTGGAGGTAGATGGCAGATCGTTTATTGTCTTTCACAAATTGAAATGAGCACCTTAATGCGCTCATCTGGAATTTTGCTGAGCAGTTTCAATGAAAGGATGAGAAAAGTCTGCAGAAATAGCTAATAAATGCATCCCCCTAATCCTGTCTTCCCCCCTTTTGTGTCTGGTCTTCCTCTGTCAAGCGAGTCTCGTTCCCTACCCCACGTAAAGCTTTCACTGTGAAGCTAAAACCCGTAATCGAAGGAACCATCGTGAGATCATTATGCAAGGAGATGCTGCAGTGCAAAGCGGTTTCCAGAAAGGCAATAATGTTGTGGGGGAACCCCTTAATTAGCAGCCATCATGATACTATTATATTTTGCATGGTCATCTGCCACATAAATAAGTTTAAGCTCTTCATGTGAGAGTTCCGTGGCCACGTACGAGATGACATATCAAGGCCATGTAGGAGATTTAGTTCCACATATTCTGTTTAAGTCAGGAAGATGCACAGCCATATTCCGTGGGTTGTTTTGAAAATCTTCTCTAGCAAATACTTTCTTCAGGAAACTGTGATGATGTAAATTATTTAAAGTCTCTTCATATCAGAATCCCTTGTTTGTTTGTTTTTTTTACTTTTGGATTAAAATGTTGAAGACATTAAAAGGAGCATTATATTGCTGCTCTAGATATAGAAACAAATCAGAGTATTATTTCTTCTTTCTGAGATGGTGCAACTCAATCAATAGTTTTTAATGATGTTCATTATTGAGTTTATTGGTTCAATGTCCAGAATAAAAACATCATGGCTTCCAACTAATACAAAAAAATTTTGTTCGATTTTCTTTGTAGCATTTTGTTTGTGCAAAATGTGAAAAGCCATTCCTGGGTCATCGTCACTATGAGAGGAAAGGCCTGGCCTATTGTGAAACCCACTACAATCAGGTAAGGTTGCATATTTTAAAAATGTATTGCTGGTAAACTCGTGGTTCTGTTTTGTTAGTTTGAGATGAGAAGCCATGAAAACCTCCTGTTTTCCTGTAGTCATCTGTGAGTGCACTGAAAATCAGTAGATGCTCTATTACAGTTAATTTATAAAGGTTTCTCTCTGTGCAGGTCTGGCACATGAAAAAAAAGTCTGCTGAAGGCTGGCTAGGATGATGATTATCTATCTAGTTGTCTCTAAGGTTACTTCTGTAGAGCTATTATGAGTTTTTCATGTCTGCAAGATCAAAGTAGCTAATCAGACCCAGTCTTCCCCAATAATCTAAAGCAGATTTGTCACTCAGTAGTTGAGTTATACCAGTAAACTAGGCCTTAGTGAGTAGCTCGTTTTCCTTACAGCTGTTACTCTAGGATGACTTTATGCTAAGATACGCTGGGCCATGTGTTCCTGTGTTCCCCAAAGACTGCCAATGCTGAATTAATTTGTCAGAGGACACCACCTAGTGACTGCTTTCATTTAAAAACGACTCATAAGCAATGTTACTGTCTCATTCTAGACTCCTTTAATTGTAATTGTGTAGTGTGGTAGCCCTATATATCTCCATATATACACCTTTTTATTATTATTACTTAGAAGCCACCTGCAAGGTGTCAGGCACACTGCTTTGCTTGCAAATGCAAGGGTAGGGATTACATTTGGGAGTTGTAAGGCATCTACTCATTACCGACGGATTTTTGTTCTGTCAGTGACCAAGGGCAGATGACTGAAATGTTGCTGACGTAGTTGTAGATAATAAATGCCATAATGACATTAATAATAATGGCGTTGCAGTCATGGTGGAGCAAGAACTTGCACCAGACAAGAACTGTATGTAGAACAGATGTCTTTTAGTAGGTCAAGTATGACAGGTAGAAAAAGTACATGAAATTATGAAAATGCAGGCTCTTCCTGGACTGTAACACTGTGGTTAAATGTTAAGTGTCAGGGAAAAATAAATCTGGCCTAAAGTTTCTTTTATTCAGAAAAATAAAAATGATCATTTCCGTGATGTTTTCACCAGAAACAGCGATATGTTCCTCTAGTCATGCATATAAATCCAAATGCTAAATTGGCTGAGTACTAATAATTTATGTATGACTCCACCGGAAATATTTCAAATGTTAAGGATTAGAGGAATGTTAATACAAAATCTCATTTAGAGAGGATCAAACAGATGTAAACAAATATTTCCATCTTTAGTATTGTAAAGATTTGTTTGTAATAAGGTGATCTAAGAGATGATTTGAAAACCAAACGAGCCTTACCAACATTCTCTTCATTTTACTGAAATAAACAGGAAAGCTATTGTTCACATTAGCTGAAATGCAGTAATTTTGTTAGTTTGAGAAACTACTGTAGATAAAATCATCCAATTAAAAATTCTTACCTTCTTCCTCTTCAGCTGTTTGGTGATGTATGTTTCCACTGCAATCGTGTGATCGAAGGAGACGGTAAGTGCTTGTCTGTTTTCTTAATGTTTATTTTAATGGAAGATTCTCTTTAGAAGTGGGAAAGTCCCTATTTAATACCCGGTTGTTGTCACTGAAATACCAGCCTGCCTTATCAGAACCCGGATCAGATCTGATTACCCAGGGACTGAATGGTTAGAAAACCTTACAGTGCCCCATGATGCTGGAAGGTCACTTGGTCACCTGGTCCCTGGTCACCTGGAGACCCCTTAGTAAAAAGCAAAGGCTAGGGGTGGTAGGAGATGCACAGACATGGCTCCTGCCCCACTGACTTTAACCAAGAGCATGCATAATGTTGAGAGTGAGCATCTCAAACAGATTTAGGTATTGTAATCCAAGCTGGAAAAAAAAAGGATTTAGGTATCCAAAGATGTGGGTGGCACCCCACAGGATTTTTGTGTTTCCATGATTTCTAGTTTGCGTGAATTTGGTTCCTGGAGATCTCTGTCTATCTGTTGTAGACACCTGTGTTTTGAAAATCTACACTGCTCAAACTGTGACAAACCAGTTATATTCAGAAGGAAGTGTGCTATAAAGGCAGCAGCTCATTAGATGAAGCAAGTGTTTTTCAAGGTTTTGTTTTGTTTTCTGTTTTTTTTTTTTTTTTTTTTGATAGCTACCAATGATAAAATGGTCCAATGGTCAAAAAGAAAAGGGTCCAAGAGCAGTTAATTACACCTGAAATAATGCAAAGTTATTATGTAACTAGTTACACCTACCTGAATACCATATGCCAGTATTAGCCTCACCTAAGCCAAAGCCATTAGCAAGTGGGAGGAAGCCTCTAGTGTGTAAAAGGAGACATAATCTTGTGTGTAGTCATGTAAGTATAGGGTGAAAGCTACATTTTCTGGACTAGATTATACCTGCAGAACTAGAACACTCTTTGGAGGCCATACCATCTTGCTTTTCATTAAAATCCTAAAATGAGCAGAACTGTAAACTGAGGTGAATGAATGAATGAATTCAGCCTTGTTTGATAAGCTGATACCTTTATCGCTAATGTTACAACATATGATCTGACTCCTCTATTGTACTTTCCAAGTCGCCAACCTGAACAGAACATAGTCAGTCATTTCTTCTTTTATTTTTTTCAGTGTAATCTTTAATTTCTTAATTTTTTTTAATTGCCTCTGTCTGTGGTAGAACAAACATCTGCAGCAGCAGTTTTCGGGAGAATGTCTGTGATTATTACAGAGATCTCCAGGGAGGGAAAATTTCCATTTGACCAGCGTTACTTTGGCAAGCACTGAAATAACTGTTTTAAATGTCAATTATAGACAAATCATGCTTCTCTGGAAGTGCTTGCCCCATAGTGCAGCAGTACTAAAAGTGCGAAGAACTCTGCATGACAAGGTTCTGGTTTTGCTTGCTGTTGACGACGTTGCATTTTAAGAAAAAACCATACTCTTGCATCCTCTAATTTAGATTAAGGAGGAACAGGCAAATTTTGGCAGGGAAAAGTTGGAAGGTCTATTGAAGGAGAGAGAGGACAAATAGAAATGTGGAACAGAGATGCAGAACAAAGAGAAAAATGTTTGCTTTGGCTCCGAAGTAGAGATAAAATCTTGTCCAAGTTTGTCTTGAGCATATTATGAAGCAATTTATCCTATTACATCCACTTTTTTATTTTTTTTTTTTAAACATGGGTAGTGCTGGTTTACCAGTTCTGTCCTGACTGCTGCTTCCACATCACATTTTTCAGCTAGGCAAGCACAACTCTTTATGGCATGGCAGCCTGAAAAGGATCCAAGAAATGAAACAGAAAGGAAACATGAACACCTTTTTACTGGATTGGTTTTCAGCTGGAGTTTGCCGCTCAAGTTTACCAGTTGGCCTGACAAAGCAGTTCATAGAATGAATCATAGAATGCTCAAGGTTGGAAGGGGCCTCTACAGATCATCTAGTCCAACCCCCCCTGCACACGCAGGGTCACCTAGAGCATGTGGCACGGGACTGCGTCCAAGTGGGTTTTGAACATGTCAGAGAAGGAGACTCCACAACCTCTCTGGGCAGCCTGTTCCAGTGCTCTGTCACCCTCACTGCCAAGAAATTTTTCCTTAAGTTCCTGTGGAACTTTTGGTGCTTCAGTTTGTGGCCATTTCCTCTAGTCCTATCAGTGGCCACCACTGAGAAGAGGCCGCCCCATCCTCCTCACTGCCTCC
>VZSV01000163.1:396704-438436 GCA_013398735.1 Nothocercus julius | reverse complement strand
CCATTCACCAGCGGACCCACAAATTCCCTGATCTTCCTTTTGCTATTAATGTATTTGAAGTAGTTTTTCTTGTTATTTTTAACATCCCTTGCCAGATTGAATTCCAACCGTGCCTTAGCTTTCCGTGTCGCTTCCCTGCATTCCCTGACAACGTTCCTGTATTTCTCCCAAGGGGCCTGTCCTTTTTTCCACTTTCTGTATACTACCTTCTTCTGGTTGAGCATTGCCACACGGTCCTTGCTCATCCACACAGCTCTCCTGCCCCCTCTGCCTGACCTCTTGCACACAGGGCTGCACTGCTGCTGGGCGTGGAGGAGGTGCTGCTTGAACACCAACCAGCTCTCTTGGGCCCCCCTACCTGCTAGAGCCCTAGGCCACGGGATTCTTCTGAGGAGGTCTCTGAAGAGGCCAAAGTTGGCCCTCCTGAAGTCCATGGCTGCAAGGCTACTTACAGCCCTGCTCCCTCCTCGTTGGATCCTGAGCTCCACCAGCTCATGGTCACTGCAGCCGAGGCTGCCCCCCACCTTCACATCCCCAACAAGTCCCTCCCTATTTGTCAGTAGGAGGTCCAGTAGCCCCCCTCTCCTCGTTGGCTCCTCCACAACCTGCATCATAAAGTTATCATCCATGCACTGCAGGAACCTCCAGGACTGTTTGTGCCTGGCTGTGTTGTCCTTCCAGTTGATGTCAGGGTAGCTGAAGTCTCCCATGAGAACCGGGGCTTGTGACCGTGAGGCTCCTTCCAGCTGACTATAGAAGGCCTCATCAACTTCCTCGTCCTGGTCAGGTGGCCTGTAGCAGACCCCCACCACAGTGTCTCCCACGTTAGCCTGCCCTTTAACCCCTACCCACAAGCTCTCCACTCGCTCATCATCCACCCCCAGGCTGAGCTCCGTGCATTCCAGTTGCTCTCTCACATAAAGAGCAACTCCCCCACCTCGCCTTCCCAGCCTGTCCTTCCTAAAGAGCACAGAGCCTTCCATGACAGCGCTCCAGTTGTGTGAGCTGTCCCACCATGTCTGTGTGATTCCAATGAGATCATGGCCCTGGGACCGCACACAGATCTCCAGTTTGTCCTGCTTATTCCCCATGCTTCGTGCATTGGCGTACAGGCATTTAAGGGAAGTAATGGAGCCTGCAGGTAAGTTGCTTAAGGTCATGCTATGACATGAGGTGGAAGCAAGTAGCAGGGGTCAGAAATATCTTAAACTGGTACTGCTGGCCAACACATGTGCATGGCTCAGCAGCTCAGAGGCTGCTTTTATCACCTGTACACAGGCCCCTACATTACCTCCACATGGGCCTTTTGACTGTTGTCTCATTACTGTTGTAGTTCCTTAATATTTGGTCAGAGAATCAGATGATAATTCTTCATGTCTTGTGAACACATGAGCTTAGTTCTGCGTACTTCAGTTTTCCGAAATGGTAATGATTCCCTTTTTTTACCTTGTCCCAGTTGTGTCTGCTCTGAATAAGGCCTGGTGTGTGAACTGTTTCGCTTGTTCAACTTGCAACACTAAGTTAACACTCAAGTAAGTTTATCAGATACATGTGATGCCTGCAAAACTTGTCAGTGGTCATCTTTAAAGTGTAGATGTTGCTATAGTTCAACTACTGTCTGTTTTTCATACTGTAAAACATTTGAGAGAAAAATGTGCATGTTTCTTTCTCTAGCTCCATTTACTAATATACATCTCTCAGCAGTCGGCTCAGTTCTTCCTTCAGTTAATCTTACTCTTTTCTCTTTCGTCCTTTATTTTTCCTATGTTTAACTCTAAAGGGATAAGTTTGTGGAAATTGATCTAAAACCTGTCTGCAAACACTGTTATGAGAAAATGCCAGATGAATTTAAACGACGACTTGCCAAACGGGAACGTGAAGCAAAGGATAAAGATAAGCAGAAAAAGAAAAAGCCGATCTGTTTGTAAACTTTTCTTGCCTTCCCACTACCACCTCGGCTCTTTTCTTCTTTGGTCAGTGATAAGGATGCTCTTAAGGTTTTTTTGCATGTGTTTATGGCAATCAAAACTAAAATACCTATTTCCACATAATCTGAAATCTTATTTTGTTATTTCAATTTTCTCATGTTTAGCCTATGGTACTCTAAAAGTCAGTCTGAACGGCTTTTTAAATGACACATCTCCTAAATGAGAACATTTGAATTAAAAGAAGAAAAAAAATGTATCTCCCACCACAGAGTAATTTAATTACTGTCTACAATGTATAACCTTGTGAAAGTGACTTCTTATGTATGTATAAATTGCAGTTGTAATTTTTTTGCCTATGAGTGTTAATTTGACTATTTATTTTCAGAATCTCTGCCACTAAAACTTTGCCTGATTGTTTTTTGCTTTGTCATTTTAGGAATAAATTTGTTGAGTTTGATATGAAGCCTGTCTGCAAGAAATGCTATGAGAAATTTCCTCTAGAACTGAAGAAAAGACTGAAGAAACTAGCTGAAACTGTAGGAAGAAAGTGAAGACTGCTCTCCCCTTCCTTTATAAAATTATTATGTATGTTACTTGAGGGATTTTTTTCTGCTTTGAGACTACGATCAGACAACAAGTGATGATGCATGCCTTTTAATTATCAAATCCAAGTAGCTTCAAATCCCTTGGGATTTGTGGATACATAAATCATACTAACAGAATAAATTATGTATCAACTCACCTGAAAGTATTTCACCCTGCTAATGCAGCTGAATAGATGCACTGCACACAATCATCTTTATGGAATTCTATGTAGAGGTAAAATTTGCTTGTGAATACTGCAGACACTTTGCAAATACATCCAACTTCATGTATATGTAGTGTCATTTATATAACTGAAAGTATGAATGTGCAAACTGAGTGTGCACACAGGCCTTTGAGTGACTTGGGCAAGAAATTAAGTTTCATGGAGAAATCTAAGGTTCTAGTCCACTAACGAGCCTTCAAACAGCTTGAAAAACGACGGATTTCTAAACACAGTCACTGCAGAAATTCTCTCCCTTTAGTAGATTATGCTTATACGATGAATCATTGTACATCAGGCTTAGCATGAAATACCTATATTATATATGTATTCCTACTGCAAGAAATGAGCATTCAGAACTACTTGAATTTTGCTATATTCCATATAGAATAACTTGTTAACTTTCATACATACTTTTGCATTTTATTTACTTTTTGTGCCTTATTCTGCTGGACCATAGATAACAATGTTCCATTAAATATATATATACAGTTTTATTTTTATTTCATATTTTTATGCAGAAATTATATACCAGGTATTTTCAAAAGATAACATGCTTTGCCTTAATTACATAGGATTCAGGAAATACCATGTTTCAAATGTGAACACCTGAGGTTAAAATTTAGCTTCCAGGCTTTGTTAATTTTTAGAAGAGTGTTGAAAATGCATATTTCAATTAAGTGGCAATATTACTTTTACACTAGTGAGTGTAAATTTATGTGGTTTGATCCTGCTGGGATCTGTTTCTTTAGCCATCGTCAAGGACTAAGATCACAGATTAACAGACTTCCTTATAACATTAACTATTTTATACTATTGACTTCTGTCCTTGCAAATCTTCCTTATATAAAAGCAAAACAAAAAACAATTGCTTAAGAATTGTGATACTACATTGTGAAGTATGCAAACATTTTTTTCTTAGTGACTTAAATTGATTTTATGTAGTTACATCATAGCAATTAGAATTTCCTTTCCTGTTTAAGAAAAAAATTGTTGGTTTATAACACCTGCTTTCCAGTGTCATCAATAAAGGCTATGTTACTGTAACTTATCATCTCTCTGAAATGAGTGCTTGAGATCTGTGAGAAAGCAACCAGTCTCCCTTTGTTCCCTATGCTTTAGGTGTGATTGTATGTTTAAATACTTATTATTCTGATTTAAAGGAGATGTGCTGTTCCCAGTGTATCCCACTTCAATTCAGTTTTTAGGTTTATGAAAGAAACAGTGGTTTATTTCGTAAAAAATAGATTATTTTATCTGTTTTCTGTATAGACACAGTTGCTAAGTTTCTCAGATGAAACAACTTGTCCGGGTTTAAAGTATAAACCTTCCTATTGTGTTTTTCTCTCTCCTGTTTTCACTGTAATATAATTGTCATTTCAAATTTCCGGCTTAGCTTGGAGTATTTCTTTTCTTGGAGATGGAGTATTCTTGGAACTAGAGTACTGAATGCAATGCAGTTCAGTAATTACTGCTTATTTCAGTACTTTCTGTGTTCAGGATTACCGAAAGCAGCAGGTTCCCAAAAATGTTTGAACAGCCAGCACAGTAACAGTGTTGGGTTGTTGGACTATATCATGGATTTGGTAAATCATATTCAGCAATGCTCCACTTAAATTGTACTTGTCTTTTTTTTTTTTTTTTTTTTAAATGTTATGCTGACTTTTTCAGTACTTTTACCCTTTTCCTTCAACCTATGTCTTTTTGAGCAGCCTTACTGCTCAAAAAGAGTTTGGGAACCATCCCTAACCCTGAGACCAAATGGTATGAACTCGCTTACATCCACACTGCTCAGCATTGTATCTCTCCAGGATGCCCTGGCCATGTTTGCACCATGTAGCCATAGTTGTCCCCCAGACTCAGACCCCGCGATGCAGCATTAAGAGCATCTGGGGATACTTGAGGGTTCAAAGGCTGCTGATAAGTATCATGAAAAAGTTAACTCAAAGCAGGGCTAACTTCAAAGTAGGGTCAGTACTCAAGCCGCTCTTGTCAAGTTTTGAGCATCTCCAAGAAAGCAGATTGCAGAAGCCTCTGTGGGCAATACGTGCCATTGCTTAAACATACTCATGGTGAAGTATTTTTATGATTATTGTTGGAGTCCTGTCTCGAATGGAAGGTTCTTCAGCTTCACGCTGCTCTTTGGAATGACCTATCACTGAGTCATACCTCTGCACATTACTGTGAAGATGTTTAATTAAAAGCAATGCCAGGGAGCAAGTTAGCAATTAAGCAGCCTGGACAATGACAGGTCTGGTGCTGAAGCTCACTTCCTGGCCTGTCAGTGTTGTAAATACTTCACATAGCTGGAAATTCTTTCCTGAAACGTGCTGAGTTTATTATTGTTTTCCTACCGGCAATCCTTACTCTCAAAGGTCATGAGCTGGAATTTGGGAGCGAACACCTCAAAAGGTTTTCACTGTTTCCACTGTGTCGGATAGATCGTGCTTGGGCAAGAGAAGTCCTGTTGAAGCCCAGACTGCGAATAACAGTAGGGCACAATTTAAAAAGCAAAGTGGATGTAGCTGTAGGGGGGAAGAAGCTGAGCCTGCCTCCGGCAGAGGCAAGCCCTGTGCTTTGCTGCAGCTCTGAGGCACCATAGGTGGTGGCAGAGCCGAGCAGAGTCACGGCTGCAGGGTCAGCACATGGAGTCTGCGGTGTCTGGTGAGCTCCCGTGCTGGTACTGCAGCCACACTGGGGACAGCTCAGGCTGCCACCTCCCTGGGGGGAGGCAGCAGAGAGGAGGACCAGCATCATGGTGTCGGGGCCTCCCTTTGCAAAGGCAATCACACACATGGAGCAAATCGTATATATATGAAAAAACTAAAAAAAAAAAAAAAGTAACTTGTAACATTTTAAACAAAAAAAAAAAAAAAAAAAAAAAGAATGTAACTCAGGGCATTATATTGATGCTGCTGGTCTCCACAGCTGAAGTCTCTGGGAAAAAAAGGGTTCTCACTGTATTCTCACTGTAGCTGGAGGAGCATTTGGAAACTTTATTTCCCTGAGCACCGGATCTCAGCAGTAGAGCTCACGCTTGCGGGTTAAACTTGTAGCTGTGCATGAGTCACCAGACACAGATTTAGGTGAATGAAAAGTCTGTTTCCCACCCACGTTACCATCCCTCGCGATGGCCGTGCGAGCACTCATGATGCTCGCCTAAGAACAGCGACAAAGAAGAAGTGGTAAATAAGCGAACAAGCGGTAACTTCCTCCTGCCCTGCCTCTCCGCAGTCGCTCGCCGCCCTTCTCACAACTGCGCCACACACGCAGGGCGGCACGCCAGGCCCCAACGGCTGCCCGCGGCGCTGCGCATGCGCGGCGCCTCCCCCCACCCCGCGCGCTGACGCTTGCGCAGTGGCCGGCGGAGGCGGCGGCTGTGGAGGGTGTCGCGGCTGCTGCGCCCCTTCTTTCTTCCTCTCGCTCCTGCCTTCCCTCTCCGGGCGGCTGCGGCGGCGGGCGGGTGGGCGGCGCGGCGCCATCATGAGGCGCAGCAAGGCCGACGTGGAGCGGTATGTTGCGTCGCTGCAGGCCGCGGCGCCCTCGCCGCGAGAGGTGAGTGCGCGGAGAGCGGGGGAGGCCGTCTGGCCTGGCCTGGCCGGGCCCGGCCGCCTTCCCCGCCCTCCCTCGGTGTTTGCTCCAAGCCCAGGGGGTCAGGGGAGCCGTTGGGAGGAGGAGCATGGCGACCCTCGCTGCAGGGTCTTTCCCCAAGCCCCTGCTGCTTTGCTGGAGCTGGGCACTGTGCTCTGCCGCCGGCGAGCCCCAGTGTGGCGTTCAAAAGACCTCAACGAGCGCTGGAGCATACAGAATTCCTCCTTTCCCTAAGGGAGCAGGTCTTGCCTTTGCAGAGGGTAGAAATGAACGGGGAACACATGTTCCTGGACTTTCAGTTTCTTTTTATGTGTTTTGTGACTAGTGTTTCTCTTTGTGTGACTATTTCTTTAAAATAGTAGTGTTTAGAAAGCAACTGAAAAAATGTAACTCTTCTGTCTAGTATTTGGAAAGAAAGATGAAGAGCTGTACATGTTACTTTTCTATCAAATAATTACTTTTCTATCAAATCTAGAAAATAGTGTACAGATCAGAACAGTAAGCAGACTGATGCAATTCATGAAAGCTATTTAATCCCAAAAGATTTAGAAGAGCAAGCTTTCTGAATTGGTTTATTACAGAACTAAAAATATTTACTGGTGTCCTGTATATTGTGAATGAAGCCATGCTCACCATTGGGCACAAACCCAAATACAGGAAATTTCATTTAAACATAAGAAAAAACTCTTTGTATGGTGAAGGTTGTCAAGTACTAGAAGAAGTTGCCAGAAGTTTTGGAGTCTCCGTGTTTGGGTATATTCAAAACCTGACTGGAAAAGGCCCAGAGCACCCTGCTCTAGTTGATCCTGTTTTAAGCAGGGAGGCTGCAGTAGATGATCTGTAGAGGCCATTTGAGATCAGGTAGCTACATATAGTACGGTGTATGTGTAACATCATTTTTACCTTTCCCAGCATCAACAAAGTTGTCATGCGACTGCATTCAGTTGACTTGGATGCCCTTTAGAGCAGATAACATCGAGTTCACCCTGGCTAAAATCAGAGATGCTGTTCAATATTTCTACTACACTTCATAAAATGCTTTTCTCTCATTTTTGTTGTGGTAAAAGTTTTACTATTTTAGTTTAACAAGAGGTGTTACCAGGAGATCAAGTAAAGTTCTTGAACTTTAAAATTGTAGCATGTTGCTAAAGTACTGAAAACTTTATCTTGCCTTCTTTACTTGTGATGAAGTCAGCAGTTCCCTGGCCATGAAGAACTAGATACTAATAGATCCTTGCATAAGCAGTTGCCATAATCTATTTTTAATTACTGAAAGTAGGAGGTTGATCTATAACACAGTCTCTTTAAGTGTCTCAAAGCATTAAATTAATCTTCTGATTTGAATTTTTAAATACAAGTGTGATAGGAGCCTGCTGTTCTTTTGAAAATAATTTGTATGCATTTAGTGAGGTAGGTACTGAGCCTTCTGATTTTATGGCAATGGAAGTTTGCCAGGAGCTGAAGGCGGAGTCTAGTTTGTTGAAAATGTTACACAGGTATTGGTTTCATTTTCCGCAGTTTTGGATCATCATTTCCTTGACTCTCTGTTGCACACTCTTCTGCCACCTTCCCTTTTTGCCTGGTGTGTAGACATGTGTTTTACCTCTCTGCCCTCCTTTTCTAATTCTCTTTCTCCCCTCCCTTCTTCATTCTGCGCCTCCAAAAATACCTTTCAAGACTTCTGTTTCACTGTTTGCTGTTGATGTATATGCTGAAGTTGTCTTTGTCTTGTAGCATCACTAGTGAGCATCTACAGGAACACATTCCTTCCCCTTAGGAGCTGTCATGCAGGCCATGAGTGGCCTGGTTGAGGAAAAACAGTCTCTATCCATAGTTAAACAGTAGTTTCAGGTGACAGTATATTGGAGCAGGGCTAAAAGGCAAGTTTCTCTTGGTGAATATCTTTTTTTCTTCACTAGCAATAAGATACATTGTGGCAAAAAAAAAAAAAAAGATTGAATGTAGCTTATCCCATTCTTCCTCTACTTTGTGACAAAAGTCTTTATGAAATGCAGCAGGCCATAGAAGAACTTGTTGCTCATTTTTCCTGTTAAGTGGCAAAGGCTACCAGGCTAAGACTCTTTTATTTTAATTCTGTATCTACCAAAAAACCCACAAAACTTCATCTGTGAGGAGTGGGCTTGAGTTGATAAGTAGTTATTAAATTCAGTCATTTATGCAGCTTTGTGCCTTGCTGAAAAGGGAGGTCTGCGTATATGATTATTTTTCAAGTACTGTGTATTTAAAGCATGCTTATTATTTTTTCTTCTTTTCCCACCTTTAGAAATCAATGAAAGGATTCTTTTTTGCGAAGCTGTATTATGAAATAAAAGAATATGAACTTGCTAAAAGGTAACACTGATGTATGTTCTGTTTTCTAAAGTGTGTATCTACTTGGTGAGAGAAAAGAGCTTAATGAACATGAGATAGATCAGAAAAATCAAGATCAGTATTATGTGGTTTTAAGACAGCAGTTAATATGTGTATTGGATGCCATGTAAATCTTTGTAAAGTAGCACTTTGCAAGAAAAATAGCTATGTGGCACTAAAACTCATCTTTTTGTGTTTTATTCTGTTGTACTGCGTAGTTCCTACAATTTCTGTAAACTACCGCTGTTTGTAATAAGCACAATACTTGCTGGAAATGAATAGCAAATGTATGTGTAAAAATAATGTAGTAATTTTGTTCCTTTTTTTAAGATCCAGAGAGGAACCAAGAACAAAATATAGCTATATTTCCTGTGCAGTGGATTAGACTACCACTGTACCTATTTGGCATGTGATCTTTAATTTTAGTTGTAATTGATTAAGGTTACTGATTTTTCTCTGTAGGTACATATCTACCTACCTAAATGTACAGGAGAGAGATCCTAAAGCACACAGATTTCTTGGACAACTTTATGAAGCTGAAGATAACATAGAAAAAGCTGTTGGGTGTTACAAGGCAAGTACTATGCTGACCCCTAATGTCCTGATTTATGCCTTCATAAATAGACTTTTATTTTTAATTTTTGTTGGATATTCTCAAACCCACAGTAGAAAGCCTATTGCTGAAGAAAGTGTACTATGAAATGTGCAGTACTTTAGAAGAAGCAGGGGAAATTATTCACTTAAACTACTGAAATAGATAATTTCAAGTCGTTTCTTTGCTTTGTGTCCTGTATGTGCTCTTTCAGTAATCTGCTGTTAAAATCTTCCAAATCATACATTGCTCTTTAGTGTAAAGATACATGACACTTTGTGAAATTTCCTAGGATGGACTGTGATGATAGTAGGAATCCACTTGATAAAGAAAACTGTAGACCTAGAGTGTTCTCTTTTGTAATCTAGTAATTTTGATGAAGCAGGCATATAAACATAAAAGTACCAATAAAGATGGCTTTGTTCTGGTTTGTGGGAGGGAGAGGATGTGCTGGGAAGTCTTGCTGCCAGCACATCTTACTGAAATCCTAAGACACTTTGATTTGAATTTTGTTTATTTAAAATGTCCACATAGTGTCAGGCAACAGATTTTCATGCTCTGGCAGCCCACGAATGCAGCAGCTCGTGGGTGACAGAGAAGAGCAGGCTTTTGCCTTTCTGTTATGTTCTTCTGAATTCTGGCAGTTGTATCTAAGTGTGCTCTGAGCCAGTAGTGGCATTTAGAAATGTAGTCTTTTCCTTCATTAGTGTGTTTTGTAAGTATATACTGATAGGTATGCCAAATTCACATAACAGGGTTTCTGTTTGACCTTTCTTCTGGTACTGGGTTAGCTTTAATTCCTGCTTTATATTATGAATTTTATTACAAGATCAAGGATATGTTTTTTTATTATTATTTGTTTTTCTGTATGTGTGTGTGGCGGGAAAAAAATAGCGTTCTGTGGAGTTGAATCCAACGCAGAAAGATCTTGTACTGAAGATTGCAGAGTTACTGTGCAGTAATGACATTACTGATGGAAGAGCAAAATACTGGGTTGAGAGAGCTGCTAAACTCTTCCCTGGAAGTCCTGCTGTTTACAGATTGAAGGTAAATGCCAAATTCTAACCTCTGCCCTGCGACTTAACATTCAGAATTGGACTCAAAAGTTTTTTGCGTGTCATCTCACATTAAACTCTTTTGTACTGGCTAGTTTATTTTAGGATTCCTGAATATTAACTTTATTAGATTTTACTTTCTTTGTAGTTGATGTTTTTTGTTTAGCTTTTCAGAAAACTTCAGCCATATATTTTCATACAATTTTTAAGTCTTGAAGGTTGATCCTCTTTTTTTAAAAAAAAATAGGAAAATTGTATTAGTGATCAAATTAAAAAGTTAAGACTAAATGAGCAATACTCAATCTTTTATGCAGTTGGTAGGAAGATAGCAAGCCTATGAACTCTTTCTTGCTTATCAGTGCCCTTTTTTAAATCCGATTTTGTGATCAACTGTACAGAATTTGGGAAATGCTATAATTCTCAAATCTTCTGTAAATGGTGTGAGTTACACAGTCTTAGCTTGGCATATGCGTTTTAGTTTTCTTGTAGAGCTAGGCAGTAATCTTCTTAAGATGTTAAGGTGTGTGTATGTGGTTGTGTTTTTAAACATGTTAATCTTGTGGCAGTGCACTGCCTTCAAAGGAAATGGTGTCACAAGCATTACTCAGAACTTTTAAGAGGGAAAACTCTTCTGGGGATTTATTTTTCTATTACAGTTACCTCTATTTAAAAATATTTGAGTGTTTTTTTGTTTGTTTGTTTTGTTTGTTTGTTTTCATTCATCAAACTTTATGTAAAGCCTGAAAACTTTCCAGACTAGTTTGAATAAACTATTTTACAAAGGGGAAGAAAAAGGAAGCTGGTAACATTGCTGAAAAGATTAACGAGACGAAATATTTACATGCTGTTTTCCTGCTTAATAGGAGCGGTTATTGGATTGTAAAGGCGAAGATGGATGGAATCAGCTTTTTGACTTGATTCAGGCAGAATTGTATGCAAGACCAGATGATGTCTACATAAACATCAGACTAGTTGAACTTTACCGTTCAAATAATAGATTCAGAGATGCTGTGCTTCATTGTCAGGAAGCAGAGAAGAAAATACCGTTGCAATCAAGCTTGGAATGGTGTTCCTGTGTTGTAAAGACACTTGAGGTAGTTATTATCCTATGATAGTTTTCCATATCCTTTTAGTAGAGTTATATCTTAGTATCACTAAAGTGACAGCTATGGTCAAATGATTTAACTCCTCCAAATGCGAGTTTATGGAAATCAGCAGATTTACTTTTTTTTTTTTTTTTTTTTTTTTTTTTTTTTTTTTTTTTTTTACTGGAATTTTCTTCTTAGGGTTAAATTTTATAGAGCAAATGAGTTTCTAACTTCAAACAGCTGAGTTAAATGTCACAGTTCCATGAGTAAGTGAAACCATTTCCCTGAGCAATTCTTCACCTGGAGCTTTGTTACTGAAGAATATGGTTAAGGTTTCACCTGGAAGATGGGATTATGTGGCTACCTGTGTTTTGGAAAGGTATTGTCCTGGCCTTCATGAAAGGATGACTATTTCATATCCTCTGAACTTTTTCTTCAGGAATATCTGGAAACTATCCGAGATTCGGAGTCTGATAAAATTAATTGGAGATCCACCAAAAAAGATCTGCTGCTCGCCTATTCCAGCTTAGTCAAAATGACACTTTCTTCTAAAGGTGTTCAAGAATGTAAAGAATCACTTGAAAGGTATTTGACCCTTTTGAGGAGAGGGGGCAAGGTGGGGGAGGGCAGATGAAATTGTTTTTGGTTTAGAGTTGCATTCTTTTGCTGTTACAAAATATATCAGGCTTGCATTTCACTGCATCACTCCTTCAGGAAAGGGAGAGGAGGCACTCTGTGCTAATTACCAGGAATGGTTCTTGATGGGCTTGAACCCAAAGTTACCCTTTAACTGAGAAGCAAATTTTATTTGAATAGCTGGTACACAACGGTGGAGATGACTCATTTATATCCTAAGTCAATTAATTTTAATTTGCATATAAATGTACTTTCCTTCAGAAGGGAAAAAGAATGTTGTTCTTCATTTGAGTGATAAAATAGCTCATATTGTCCAGACAATAAACAAGTTCTCAAAGTTTGTGTACCAGCCTTGACCTGTTTATGCTATTCTAAGTTACGATAAACACTCCAAACTCTTTATTTTAGTCTGCATATATAGTATAATGGGGGGCAGGGCAAGCCACTTTCATTGAGAATGCTTTTAATCAGGAAGAACTGATGATGCTAAAGGCAGTTGGTTTATTGGCCTTGTAAACCGAGCTATTTGTGGCAGGGTAGTACAGATTGTATTTGTCAGCCAATCCACTGTTTAAGAGCTATGCTCTTTTCCTTTTTCGTCATCTTTCTCGATGATTGTTAGGTTGTCTTTTGTTAAAGATTATTCTTCAGGATACTAATCTTAGCAAAGATTAAGAATGCATATTTGAATGTATGTACAGTAGATGAGGAATTCTTAATGCCATAGCTGCTTTTTGCCCTCTGTAGTGTTAACCCCAAAACTTTCTTTTTCTTGCCACTTTATTAGAGCCCTTAAAGGTGGTCACGTATGAAGCACTTCTAAATGTTGGCAGTACCACCGGCCGTAATAGTTTTTGTCAGATAATGCAAAGAATATTTTCTTATAGTTGTTTTTTGGAAAGTGTCTCCTGAAGGGAGCTTGCATACTAGTCTGCAGCTACTCAGATTTCTACAGTACTTACTGCTTTGAAGAATCTTTGCTTTTTGCAGCTGTTTTCCTCATAGGCAAAGGAAGGGGGGGAAACAGTGATATCACCTTCTGCATGTCTCTAATTCAGTAATAGTGATTAAGTCTGTCCATAGGGCTTGAGAGATTTGTCTTGAAAGCAGCTATGCAAAGATGTGCTGAGAAGAGTGGACTGCATCTAGGTAGCTGTATAATGTTTTACTCAGTAAACTAAATTGAGAGCTTAGGGAGTTTGAGAGCCAATTGCCCAACTTCTTAATATAATAGTAGTCAGCAGCTTATGTTTTAAGCAGTTGAGGCAGTAGACATTGACTCAGGGACTTGCTTGATTCACAGTTAAGTAAATATTATTGACTAAAACATTTATGACAGCTTTTACTAGGGCTTTATTTGGAATGAGTCTTCTTTATGTTTTAGTTTTGATCATGTGCTTCAGTCAGTGAAACCATATGTGAATGGAATTGACGAGTTGTCTCTCACCTTCCTGGAGATGAAGGGGCACTTCTACATGCACGCAGGGACTTTGCTACTCAAAATGGCCCAACACAATGAGGCTCAGTGGAGAGTTGTATCTGAACTGGCAGCACTGTGTTACCTGATAGCTTTCCAGGTAAATTATTTTTTCAGTTTATGCCTCCAGCTGGTACAGTTATAATAGAGGAAATGTTTTGTATGTTGAAAATTTTTTATTCCTAAGGTGAACAAATCTCACTCTTCCAATACTTGTGAAAGATTCGGAAAGATTTGGGTAAAGTAAAGCGTTTATCTTAAACTGTTATCAGAAGTAATCTGACTCTTAAAAGCTAAGGAGCGTATTTCTTACAGTCTATCCTCTCTTCTGTCATACAGTTGAAAACTATACTGGTTATTTCGTTTATTGCTGTAGGGAGGGAAGGGGACAAATTGAATGGTGAATGGTTTCCATGCACTTATTTTGTAGACAGTAAGCAGAACTAAAAAAAAATGAGGCTTAATTCATTACTTTATGAAATAAAAATGGTTGTCCTCTTGTGCCACTGCATGCATTCTAGGCAGTAGTTTTTCTTGTGCAAACTTAATTTTACTTGCAATAATTGTACCTGCTCAGATCATGTTTTTTCAAGGATACATGACCTATTTTCAGAATGTATTGGTGTTTTTTTCTCTGAAGCTCTGCTATGTTAGAAAGAAACTTGTTTCTACATTTTAAGACTTAATTTGAATGATTTGCTTTTTCTGTGACAAAGTTACAGCATTTTTTTTCTGAAGTAATGTTGCTCTCCCTTGATTTTACCAGATTCCTAAACCGAAATCAAAACTAATAAAGGGGGATCAAACTGGACAAGATATGCTGGAAATGTTGGCCTGTGATCGAAAAAGCCACTCTGGTAAAAAATTAAAAACTGAAAATAATTCTAAATGTATTTTAAGTAGCTTGTTGAAGAAGAAATTCACTATCTTGAAGTGTTCTATTAATGCTTCAGTAAAATTTTCTAGGTTATGACTATATCTAAACTGGAAAACAGTAGTGTGTTCCTGACACCTGATAGTTTTTCTCTTTTTCAGCGTACTAGTAGGTTGTATTCTTTTTCTCTTGAGTACACTTTATCTCTCTTTATCTACTGGAAGTAGCTTCTGCCAGCTGACACTATTTTGTCAGTATTTCTAGTCCTGAGAGTAAATGAATCTTGTTACTATTTGTCTGTCCTTTCTATTTCCTTAATCTTTGTTCAAACAATCTTGTATTTTAGTTGCCAAGTATAGAAAGCTTTTCTTATATATACCCACTTTTGTAGGGCCTGCATAAAATAATGCTCTGGACTAAAGGTTCAAGTCTTTCAGACAGACATCTAGTAAGACTTCTACTTGTATTACAACTACTTATCTGAAGATAGTTGCAATGCCTCTAGAATAATTAAAAAAGAAAGGAAAACTTTGTTTTCATGAAGAACTGGATTTATAAATGCCTTGGAATTGGTGTCACCAAATGCTTGGAAAGGCTACCTGCTGAAACACAGAACTAATTACAGGCACAATGCAATTTACCCGTTGGGTTTCAAAAGGAGAAGTCGTGATTCCCCTCTTTAGTAGCAAGAACAGTCCAGTGTATCAAATAGTAATCTCTCTAAGTTCACTCCATTATTCATGTGAAATTATATTCTTGCTTTCTAGGTCACATGCTGCTGAACTTAAGTCATGGCAAGCAAGACTTTTTTAAAGAAGTTGTGGAATCTTTTGCAAACAAAAGTGGTCAATCTACGCTGTTTGATGCCCTCTTTGAGGGTGGAGTCTGTAAGGAGAGGTCTTTTCTTGGCACAGATGATATCGGAAATGTCAGCACACAAGCACCAGAACAAGTGGAACTCGCTAGATGTGATATTGGTAAGAAATGTTACTTTTTGAAAGTTGATGCAGTACAGGACTGCATACTAAAAGTTCTTCTAGAAGTGCTTTGTACTGCAACAACAGATGAATACTTGTCCAAAGTTGCTCTAAACTTTCAAGGCAAGATTTGAAACTTAAGCATTTCTTTACTTGGCAGTATTTTCTAGAACTTTTAGAGGATTAGTTAGCTTCACATTTTTCTCTAAAAATATTCACTTATTAGTCTCAGTTCAGTGGGAATGAAAGGGAAAGCAAAGCTGAGAGTTATCCTTTCAGAAGCTAAGGGGTTGATGGCTAAGGGGTGGATGGCTTGGATATCAGCTGAACACTATTTGATATTTGGCAAACTTGAGTTTTTAGCCCTCTAGAAGTGGAAGTAGCTAATCAATTAAATCTTTGCTAATCAATTAAATACCTTTGGTTGCCTAAACTGAGAACAAAGTGTTTGTCTGCCTTGTTCTAGTGCAGGCTGTTTTGTTAGTTCATGCAAACTAATCCACATTCTATACTTTGCTAAAACTCAATTTGCTAGTCTCTGTGCTTAACAGTACCTCTTGCTTTTTAAATTAGAACAGCAGAGATTGATATAAATTCTCTGTTGGTACTGTTTTTAATCTCTTGAAACAACATACCACATAATCTTTGGATTTTTTGTCAGGTTACCCTTATTCCATCCTCTCACCAAACATATACTAAAACCCAAAGGCACCCAGTCCAAGCTGTACCCTGTAATTTGTAATCCTAGAGGAACTTGTAATGGTGGTGGCTGACTGCAGTCTGTGCTGTGAAGAGAGGCTCTTCACAGTGGGACTGTGGATTCAAAAGAGGGTGAAATGGAGAGGGAAAAAAAAAAAAAAAAAGAACACTTTTGCTCTTGCAGAGAGGAAATATTATTATGCCAGCTTTTTTAAGAATTGGTTGTATAGCACTTTCCCTTCTTCCACACTAGCTTCTAGTCTGTTCTGATAACCTTTCAATCCCTGCTGACTGCTTTTTTGTTTGTTTGTACACCAGTAATAGTTACTTGGAAAGCAGATATATCTTTGCATGTAATCTGGGCTATGTGCATATAAGGTAACTCTGTGGAGAGTAATAAACTAGTGAAATTCGTATATCTCTTATAAGCAGAGCTGAAGATGAGATCTCATTTGGATTTTTTGTATAATAAGACCTGAGTACTAGTAGTCTTCCTCTTAGCAGTTAGTTTTCAGAAACACACGAACTTGGATCTGTTTTAAACTAGTTAACAGGCCCAAAATCTAGGAGAGGAGTAGACATGCAAGCAGGAAGGCTTACTGCCCTTTCTTAAAAGAGAAAGTAAAATGTTTAGCAAATATGAATAATGTTTATACTCCTATAGCCTAGGAAATTTGTATTATTTTTGTCTGTAATATGTACAAGTCTATTTTTTTTTTTTTTATACCCAGCTAAAGGTAAGTGCAGTGGCATTTTTGTGTATATGTGTTTTAACAGAACAGCAAAAAAAGAGAGGAAACCTTTCTGTACCTCAAAAGGTTACAATTTCAAATCACTACAACCTTAACAGAGACTTGTTAAAGACTGTGGCCATTCTTTGTATGGACAAAAAAGCTCTTAAGTGCAGTCCTATGAAGTGGATGCTACAATGCTACTACTGCAAAGAATGTTTATTACCAAATAATACCAACAAGTGCAAAAAAATCTGACGAATGGTAATTTTTTTAAGACTTGCTTCCACCTTGTAGTTCGATGAAGACAAAAAGTTAGGGAGAGAGCACTGAGATGCTCCTTTGGTGAACTGGGTGGTCAAAACTTGATCACTTCCATGTAAGGAAACCCAACTTTGAGATCACTGTCCATCTGACTTGGATGCATATGTTCACTCCTGTGACTTTTGTTTTTCCATAGGTGCTGTTCGACTGCACAGTGGTAGCCTCCAGCACCTGGTTTGGCTTGGCTTGCAATGGAAATCGCTGTCCGTGTTGCCTGCAATACGCAAATGGTTAAAGCAGCTCTTTCATTTGCCCCAAGAAACATCAAGGCTTGAGACAAATGCTCCGGAATCGATTTGCCTGTTGGACCTTGAAGTAAGGAAACTTTCCGGGTACTAAAAGTCCCAACTATACCGTTCAAGCTTTTTCCCTTATTTAATGCTATAAATTTGTTTTTATAAAACCAGGTATTTCTACTTGGGGTGATATTCACTAGCCACTTGCAACTGCAGGAGAAGTTTAACGCTCACTACGGCACGCATCAGCCTCAATTCTTACCACTGCCAGTGTGCAAGCAGCTATATACGGAAAGGCAAAGATCCTGGTGGGAAGCAGTTCGTACTCTTATTCACAAAAAAACAATGTAAGGCTCCTGTTTCAGTATGGAAATACTTAATTAAGCCTTTATAAAGCTTCTATCACAACAGCCTGAATTAGTTACTATTGATTTTTTTTTTTACTTTTTTTTTTAAATACTTTTGCATATTGAAGCTGCTTTGTAGGAGAAGATGCACAATTATATTTCATAGTGTATTTCTATACTAGAGGTGTTTAGGACTAAAATGGCTGTGTTCATATTTCATTCAAGTGACATACTAGTGAAAAACAGGATGGTAATCAAGGAATATTTCTCTTGATATTCAGACCAGGAACTGCAGCAAAACTGAGGCTTCTAGTACAGCATGAAATAAGTACTCTGCGAGCGTTGGGGAAACATGGCCTTCAACCTGCCTTAGTTATTCAGTGGGCAAAAAGCCTGCAAAAAACGGTAAGCTGATGCTGTTTCAAAATCTGTCGAAGTTTTGCTTTCATGTTCTAAACTGAATAGATGGAGTAAATAAAATCACAGGAGACTCACTGTCTTGTTTGAGAATTGCTGTGTATTTGGTCAGGTGAACTTGTTGCTCTAGTCAGCATATATTCTCCCTGTTAGAATGTTTTTTAACTTTATCTGTATGTTGCTGTATATACGCTCTATAAAGAAGTCCCCCAATACCTCAAGTATCGGAAAAACACCTTGGAACTTTCTTAAAACCAGCTGTGTTGAGAAAGAGCCTGTACTGTTTGACTTGAATTGTTTTGAATACATGTGCTTCTCTTCCCCTTTTATTTAACAGGGCACCAGCCTTAACTCTTTCTATGACCAAAAGGAATACATTGGACGAAGCGTTTACTACTGGAAGAAAGTTTTGCCTATGCTGGAAACTATCAAAAAGAGGAGGAGTATTCCTGAACCTACTGATCCTCTTTTCAAACACTTCCATAGTGTAGACATTCAGGTACAAATTGTTTATTTCAGTTGTAGCTTAAGAGGTGTCCACCTCACTAGTTTACATAAATATTTTAATTTCTTGGTTTTACAGCTCTATGCAGTTGTTACTGCCATTAGGTTGTTAATAAGGAGATTTAGCAGTGTTAGATTTCCCGGTTAGTCCAAGTCTTTCTTGTATTTTTCCCTTAAAATGCTCTTTCCATAGATGCTTCAAATACAGGTTTTACATAAAAATTCTATCAAATATTTTCTTGTGCACATGAACAAAAAAAGCTTCTCATGTGCATAAGTCATACAGTTCTTCATGTTCATTAGAAGAATGTTGGTTTTCGTTGGTAGAAATAAAGGTTTTCAACTCCTGTTAAGTCACGCTCACAATTGCAGAGTTTTGCAATATCAAGTTACTTTCTAACAAAGTGAAAATAGTGAAGAAGCAATGTTAGCTCTTTAGACATTAGTTTTAGGAGTAAAATGAAATAACTGGGCTCATTTTGGGTTTTTTTTGTTTGTTTGTTTGTTTTTGCCTGCTTGTTTTCTTACCAGTTAGTATATAAAGCTGAGAAAATGTATTGTACTATTAGCATGTTATTTGTGACCAGCTGTGTCCTTCGAATGGGTAGTGCCTGACTGCTAAGGAAGGTCAACTGCTACTTAATTAACAATTGAGTAGTAATGAAATACTCTCAGTTGAATTTAACTTGAATCCTATTTTCAGAATTTCAGAGGGAATTAGGGGACAAGTAAAACTTTGATGGAGGCTCATTATGTTTTACTCTTCAGTATAGCTGAAAAAGGAATTCCCAATTGATTTTCTTGTGCCTATTCTTCTACAAAGCATGATGAATGGTCAGCCTTCCTGCTTCCCCTTCCACTCCAAGAGCGGAGGAAAAGAAAAAAAGAAAAATTACTCGATATACAGAATATTCAGTGATCTGTGGGCTCTAGGAGGTTCTTTTCCTGTGGTGGTTTCTTCCTCTGGAGGAATCTCCTTTTTGTCCAAGATTCACATCTCTTACTATCCAGTGGTTTTGAATCACTCGTTCTCCTACTGTTGCCTCTTGCCTATCGAGATGGTCTAGGTTCCTAGAAACAAAGTTTAATTGTATTCTTCCCAATTTCCTTTTAACCCCTTTTCCCCCCATTGAGTATAACGCATTGTAGTAAATGAAGTGGTTCCTTGGATACCTTGAAAAGTGTCCTTAAAAACTGCAAAGCAAGTTACTGCTCCTAGGCCAACTCAAGTGTGAGTCTTGGTTAGTTTCTGCTTGCATCATATGTGAGGTTTCATTCAGGTTTTGCTAAGCACAGTACAGATTTTTTTCTTCCTCAGTGCCATGTAACCTGGCAAGGTTAACTTTTCCCACATGCAGACAACTTGCACATGCAGCACACACACAACCCCTCTACTTAGTTATATAGGCACTGTTGTGGATACTCTTATTCTTCTTAAGGACTGGGAGTTATACATTTTGAAATATTCTAGAAATTCATTCTGAAGAGACAGCCTAATATTAAGCAGGTCAGAGTCCACCTGAAGATTTATAGGTCACATGAAATATGAGTAAATGTGATTGGAGTCTTGTAAATAATGGATGTTGAATAAATATAAGCAAATGGCAAACTGCTTGTCTGAAAGTAAAGGCTTGACAATACCATGTGTTTACAGAATTAGGAATTAATTTAACATTTTTAATACTAATTTTCAATTTTTTTTATTAATAATACTGTAAGATTATGTGAACTGCCGGTGTGTTTACATTCACATAATCTAGTCTTGCCAAACAAGGGAAAACAAGTGATGTGGCAAACTGTTGTGTGTGCAGTTCTTCATAACAAACTTTCCCCTGCCAGTGTAGAAGTAAGATATCTGCAAGAAAGCTTCACTAAACTGTTGCCATTTTTAGCTATTCAATATGTTTGTGTAAGTCAATTTAAAAAAAAATACATTAAGATACCTATTTGGATATTATTTGCAAGATTAACATACCTTGAAAAATGTAGCATGCTACCGTCTTAAAATCAGCATTACCTGGTTTGCAAAAGTGGACTTACAAACATTAGTGTGCAGTCTTACTGAAGCAGCAGCAAGAACTGCTAATGTTCTAAAAATTCATAAGCATGAATCAAGTCCTAAACTTTTTGCTTATGCCACACAGTCTTGTATATACATTGCAGCAGGCAGCAGAACTTTTTAGGCACATTTCTATTTGCTTGGTTCTGTGAAATTTTGGCAGTAGCGATCCATGTGAAAATGGATGTCTTAACTCATTTACCAGATGTGTTTATGTAACTGTACATCAAGTTTGGCCAGAACCTGTCGGATGAACTTGAACTGTCAGCTTGGTTATCTTGCACAAAGATTTCTGCCTTTTCAGTTATTGCAATCTGAAGTGCATGCTAACTTCATTGTTTCAGGTTTGTGCTTAATATTAGTTTGATAAAAGTCTGAAAAAAAAAAAAACAGTTTCTAAACTCAGTTTAAAAATCAGTTTTTAAAACTGTGTATGTGATCAGAAAGCACTGAAATCCCTTGGTACCAACTGTCTTCAAAAATATTTTCCCCTGTATTTAAAAAAAAAAAAAAAAGTTTATAACAAAGTATAACATATATCTGAAACAGACAGTGCATGTTAAGTACTAGTTGTATTTCTCTGTCTTTGTAGGTCTCCCAAGTTGCGGAGTATGAAGAGGAGGCACATATAGTGTTTGCAATGTTGGATGCAGTTGATGGCAAAACTGATGATGCTTTGTTAGCATTTGAAGCTATTAAGAATGTGGTTTCATACTGGAATCTTGCCTTGGTAACTTTATAAGTTGCATTGCTCTAACAATGCTTTATTTTCTTTAGTAGTATTGTGAGTCATCCTAATTAATTAGAACTGCATCCTGTTGCCAGATCTTCCAAAGAAAGGCAGAAGAAATAGAGAATGATGCCATGTCACCAGAAGAACAAGAAGAACACAAAAGCTATCTTCTTAGGAGCAGGAATTATCTACTAAGGATCATTGATGAAAGCTACTCAGATACCTCAGTAATAGAGAAGGTAAAGAATTTCTCCTTAAAAGTTGTTTCAAGAGGTGCACTGTCTTAGGCTACTGTTTCAAAGTTAAATTGTTTGCCTTAATGACGATAGTTTTGAGCTATAGGGGGAGGAAAAAAAAAAACACTTATTTTTAGATCAGGTCAAGTTAAGCTAAATCTCTTCTCTTAAGAGAAAATAACCTGTTTCCAAAAATGATATTGGGCTGATAAACTTCGGGAAATAGACTTTAATCTGTAACATAATAAATCAGGTGATGTTTTGTGAATGACAGCAGCTACATAAGCAAATAGCTTTTACCACTGTCTTTATGCAGCTTTATAATTTCCAAAAAGAATTAGTAAAATATCTGTGAATTATTTTTACATTTATCTTAACAGATTTAAGTTTTTATTGAAAAAAATGCTTTCCATAATGAAATCATTGTGAATTGTTCAAACAGAGTTCAGCAAATAGTCCCTTCTGCGCTAAGAATTGTAACTATTACTTGTGGTTCAAATAATTTTCTAGCTGCCAGTGTCGATAGAAACTGTTAAGGAAATGCTGGATACGGTGATCCAGGAACTCGGAGAGAATGGTGAAGACACAGGTTTGGCCTTCAGAAGTGATCTGTCACGAGCTGCCGATTCAGAGATCAAACATTCCACTCCATCACCAACCAAGTTCTCTCTATCGCCAACTAAAAGCTATAAGGTAAATCAGCTAGCTAATATTTTGAGGAAGCATTATGCTAGATTGAACAGTCCCAAGATTCAAATAACTTCTTTTATTTTCCAGTTTTCTCCTAAAACACCTCCTCGATGGGCAGAAGATCAGAAATCTATACTTCAAATGATCTGTCAGCAAGTAGAAGCTTTAAAGGTGAATAAATCAGTTTGTCACAATAGTTATGGAAAAACGGGGGTCTCTTTGTAACAATAGGAACTTTGTGATATGAGTAGCAGATACTTTTTAGTTGACAGACTGCCATTTACGTCAGTGGAATTAACTTCTGCAAGCAATGTGTTAATTATGTTGCCTAAAAACTCTGATTCAAGTTCTGATCCGTTTGGATTTTGACTTTAGCTTTAGAACATGGTCTTAGCATTTTGTATTGCATGAGCAGAGTTCGGATTATTCCAATAGCTACCTCTTGATTTACGGAGTTGAGTGTCATTCTTAGTAGACTGCTTTTTATGGTTCCTTGCACAAATATGTATGAAATACACAATTATCCTGTTTTAATTGGAGTGCTTATCTTGGCAGAATGAGATGCAAGAAATGAAACTTAACAATTCCAACTCAAATGTAGCATCGCATCGGTGGCCTTCCGAAGGCTTTGGAACAGATGCCATGACAGATGGTTATCAGAGAGCACAAAATCTTCATGAAGCCCCGTTAACAGGTAAGTTGTAATTGGATTTTTATTTAAAACTAACTCTGAAATGTGTTAATCACTTTAAATATTTCAGAAATGTTTTTAAAATTCTCAATTAAAAGTTTAACTGTGGTTAATTAGGAGTCCATTCAAAAAAAGCTGCTTATAAACTGTTTTCTTGCTCTGCCTTTTAGTTGCTACCACTGGCCCATCTGTTTATTATAGTCAGTCACCTGCCTATAACTCTCAATATCTTCTCAGAACAGCTGCAACCAATGTAACACCAACAAAGGTGAGGAAAGGTTTTCTACTTAAAATAATTTCAATGGCCTAGCAAAATCTATTGCAAAATGTAATTGCAATTTCTTAAATAATATTCATTAAATTTGGAGATTGCTAGGGTTGAATTTTTTTCAGTTTAAACAAACAAAATGTCTGTAATGTGTTAATAGATATCCCCCTGAAAGGAATGTGTAGCAATATTTTTTTCTCAGAGTACTGTTGAAGAGAACAAGGTTTTTAAGGTTGTTTTATAAATAAATAAATCCACATTTATTTTGTCTCCCGGTTTCAGTGCTTGTTCATATGTCCTTCAGGGTTTAAACTAAAGATTAAAGTATGTGCTATTTTAAGAGCCCATATTAATATTATGGGGAATCTAGCACACCACAGCATTTCCCTGGGCATGTTACCATAATAAAGTAATTCTTTGTTGTTGTTTTTCTGCCTTATTTTAAAGGCTCCTGTCTATAGCATGAACCGGCTCACACCCCAGCAACACATATATGCTTATCAGCAACCACTGCACACACCACCTCTGCAAAACACTTCTGCTTGTATGTTTTCTCAAGAAATATATGGCACGCCCTTGCGCTTTGATTCTCCTGCTCCTGGACTCATTTCCCCTCGGGGGGGTGATGATTACTACAACTACAGCGTTCCCCCGGCAAGCACAAATCCACCACTGCCTGAGCCAGGCTATTTTACAAAGCCCTCAGTTGCACCTCCAACTTTAAAGCCTGCAGAATCGAAAGTGATAGAATTTGGGAAATCGAAATTTGGACAGCCAGTAACAGCAGAAGGAGGAAAACCCTCTCTGCCAATACCAGCTCAGTCTAATCAGTCAGCAACTTTTAAATTCAACACTAACTTCAAGTCTAATGATGGAGACTTCACCTTTTCTTCTCCTCAGGTTGCAACACAGCCTGCCAATACAGCTTTTAACAACGGTGAAAGCCTCTTGGATCTTCTAACATCTGATAAACCTTTACAAGATGATAGGTACACAGAACAAAAGACAGTTCATGATCATGCACCGAATCAAAGAAATGTCTTCAATTTTGGCAATAAACTTGTTCCAGGCATCTCTTTCACAGAAAGCATGGGACAAAGTGCACACAAAAATTTCAGCTTTGAAAAGAGTGATATGTTTAGTTTTCAGGAACCAGTCAAGCCAGCGTTTGGTACTCCAAATTCAGATTTGGCCAATAGAAGTCATGAAACGGAGGGAGGAAGCACTCATGGTGGCGATGAGGATGATGATGGTCCTCACTTTGATCCTGTGGTGCCACTCCCTGACAAGATTGAGGTAAAGACAGGTGAAGAAGATGAAGAAGAATTCTTCTGCAACAGAGCCAAGCTCTTCCGCTTTGATGCAGATACTAAAGAGTGGAAAGAAAGGGGTATAGGAAATGTGAAAATACTGAGGCATAAAGTATCTGGCAAATTTCGTCTTTTGATGAGACGGGACCAAGTGTTGAAAATCTGTGCAAATCACTACATAAATACTGATATGAAATTAACCCTGAATGCTGGCTCAGATAGGTCATTTGTGTGGCACGCTTTAGATTATGCGGATGAGATGCCGAAACCTGAGCAGCTGGCAATTCGATTTAAAACACCAGAGGAAGCGATGACTTTCAAAAATAAATTTGAAGAGGCACAGAATATTTTAAGGACATCAGGATCGAATGTTGACACTTCTGTGACTCGGAGTAGTGAGAATGCAAGGGAAACAAGTCAGGACATCAAGGAGCCTAGCAGACTGATTTCTGGGACCGGGAACTTTGGATTTCAGTTGCGGAAAGATGGGACAAGTGGTGAACCTGAAGGCAAAAGCAGCTTTGCAGCTGCATCAGTATTGTCTGCACCTGCCACTTTCTCATTTGGAAAGGATGCCCCACCAACGTCTTCTAGTGGATTTGAACAGTCTGCGCTCAAGAAGGACCAATGGGAGTGCAAAACGTGCTTAGTTTCAAATGAAGCAACTGTGAAGAGTTGTGTATCATGCCAAACTCCAAATCCAGATGTTAAGGAAATACATGGCACCCCATTAACTGAACCTGCGGCAAGTTTCAAAGCCAGTGGTGACACTGTGCAGGGCAAATTTGCATCTGCTTTTGCTAAAAAAGAAGGCCAGTGGGACTGCATCTGTTCAGTAAGAAATGAGCCCACTGCATCTAAATGTGTTGCCTGTCAGAATCCAAGCAAAAATAGCACAGCAGCACTGGCTCCACAAAAATCATTTAAATTTGGTCAAGGAGATGCTCCGAAGACTGTTCGAAATGACTTGGCAGCTGTGTTTCCTAAAAAGGAAGGTCAGTGGGACTGCACTGTGTGTCTAGTCCAAAATGAAGCCAGTGATGCAAAGTGTTGTGCTTCTCAGAATCCCAACCCTCAAAATCAACCAAAAGTGCCTACACCAGCTGTTCAGGCATCCCCTGCTCCCAAGTTTGGTGCTATTGCTGAAGTAAGCAAGCCACAGAAAAATGGATTTGAAGGACTGTTTGCTAAAAAGGAAGGGCAATGGGACTGTAATACTTGTTTGTTAAGAAATGAAGGCTCTTCTGCAGTCTGTGTAGCTTGCCAAGCACCCAATCCATCTGGTAAGCCTGATGCTGATGCTCAGTCAACTTCTACTTTTAACTTTAAAAGCAAACTATCTGAACCTGGTGGAGGACAGTCAGGAACAGGTTTTAAGTGTGATTTCTTAGAGAAAAGTTTTAAATTTGGCCATGCAGAACAAAGCAAGACACCAACATTTACATTTCAGATTCCTTCTGATACTGAAGGTAAGACTGCAAAAGAAGGATTTAGCTTTTCAATGCCAGTGTCTGCAGATGGATTTAAATTTGGCATACAGGAGACCAGTAAAAATGCCACTAAGAAAGATGATCTATCCAAGGAGTGTACAACTGGCTTCTTAAAAAGCATTGATGAAGAAGACAAAAAGGAACTGCCTCAGGATAATGGAACTAGCATCCAACCTCAGGAAACGGCAAACAAGGAGAGAGGAGACTTTGTTTTTGGGCAGAATAGCTGCACTTTTGCTGAGCTTGCAAAAAATGCTCCTTCGGCAGAGGGATTTCAATTTGGCAAAAAAGACCCTAATTTCAAAGGCTTTTCAGGAGCAGGTGAAAAGCTGTTTTCTTCACAGACTTCTAAACTGGATCCCAAGGCAAGCCCCTCTGATGCGGGTGAGAAGGATGATGATGTGTACAAGACGGAGGACAGCGATGATATTCATTTCGAACCTATAGTTCAGATGCCTGAAAAAGTAGAGCCATTTACAGGAGAGGAGGATGAGAAGATGCTCTACTCACAAAGAGTAAAGCTCTTCAGGTTTGATCCAGAAACGAGCCAGTGGAAAGAGCGTGGGGTGGGCAACCTGAAGATCCTTAAAAATGAAGTTAATGGCAAAGTAAGAATATTAATGCGACGGGAGCAGGTATTGAAGGTGTGTGCAAATCACTGGATAACAACTACTATGAACTTGAAACCACTGTCTGGCTCAGACAAAGCATGGATGTGGATGGCCAGTGACTTCTCTGATGGTGATGCAAAGCTGGAGCATCTGGCAGCAAAATTCAAGACACCGGAGCAAGCTGAGGAGTTTAAAGAGAAATTTGAAGAATGCCAGAGGCTGCTTCTGGATATACCCCTGCAGACACCACACAAACTTGTTGATACAGGTAGGACAGCTCAACTTATACAGAAAGCAGAAGAAATGAAGAGTGGATTGAAAGATCTCAAAACCTTTCTGACAGATGATAAAACTAAGCTGACAGAAGAAGAAAACTCTGTTTTTGTCAGCAGTACTTCTGATCTGGTTATAAAGCCGCACGCTGAAAGCACTGGGCCCACTCTGGAATGGGATAACTATGACTTGCGTGAAGAAGCATTGGATGACAGTGTAAGTAGCTCTGTATATGCCTCTCCTCTTGCAAGTAGCCCTGTAAGGAAAAATCTATTCAGATTTGGAGAGTCTACCACAGGCTTTAACTTCAGTTTCAAATCTGCTTTGAGTCCCTCCAAATCTCCTGCCAAGCAGAACCAGAGCAGAACGTCTGTAGGCACAGATGAAGACTCTGATGTTACTCAGGAAGAGGAAAGAGATGGGCAGTATTTTGAACCTGTCGTGCCTCTCCCTGACCTTGTGGAAGTGACCAGTGGTGAGGAAAATGAGCAGGTTGTCTTCAGTCACAGAGCAAAACTCTACAGATATGACAAAGATGCCAATCAGTGGAAAGAGAGAGGTATTGGCGATATCAAGATATTACAGAACTATGACAACAAGCAAGTGCGTATAGTAATGAGAAGGGACCAGGTCCTAAAGCTCTGTGCCAATCATAGAATAACACCAGATATGAATATACAACAAATGAAAGGAACTGATAGAGCTTGGGTGTGGACGGCTTGCGACTTTGCAGATGGGGAAAGGAAGGTAGAACTTCTAGCTGTGCGATTCAAACTGCAAGATGTCGCAGACTCATTTAAGCAGATTTTTGAGGAAGCAAAGCATGCCCAAGAGAGAGACACGCTGATAACACCTCTTTCTTCCCGTGCTAACACACCTAAAGAATCCCCGTGTGGTAAAATTGCTGTAGCAGTGCTAGAAGAAACTACTAGAGAAAGAACTGACCTCAGCCACGATGATGATACTGCTGATGTAACTGTAGAGGCCTCAGAGGCGTCGACCACGTCTGAGACGCCAACGAAAACAGTGGTTTCTCCTCCGAAGTTTGTGTTTGGCTCCGAGTCTGTCAAGAGTATTTTCAGTAATGAAAAGTCCAAGACATTCACATTTGGAAACACTTCAGCTACTGGTTCCCTCTTTGGCTTCAGCTTTAATCCTCCCAAAAAAAGTGAAGGTGATATTCCAGTGTCTAGGAACACAGCCCAGAACGAAGTGGAGGTAGCTGAACCTCTGAAAAGCTGTAATGCTCATCAAAAGCCATTGGACAGCAAGGTAGACAACTTGACTGCTTCAACACAGGGTGGACCCTCTAACGTCCCATTTAGAGTTCTGGAAAAAGGTGAGTGTTAATTTAACTCAAACAATTCAACTATGTAACTTGCTAAGCAGTTTTGTTTCCTGCAACTCTTTTGCATTTTTGCTGTAATATATAGGTGCTTTCAATATTTTAATGCAAATACTCAGCTTTGCAATTTCTCAAACGTTTCAACTCAAGTGAATTTTAAGTCATAATTACTATGTCTAAGCAAGCAAACCCCCAGAACAGTGCACTGCAGGATGCAGTGTGATTTATTAGTGAGAAATAGAAGATTTCAGGTAGAAACTGCAAGTGAGGTGCACTCTAAGGATTTCAGCATTAAATGCAAATGAAGCAAATGTGGATTCATTTTCTGGGGTTTTAGTAGTAGTCAGATTGATGCTATTTGTGAGTGGACCTTGCTTTGAATGGTGTAATGTGCAAGCAGCATAACTGCTTCAGCTAAAATTTGAGTAAACTCCTCATTGAACAGATGGATGTTCTGATATTAAGCTTGATATGCTCGTTTCAAGTCCTTGGCCCCTTCAGTTTCAGAGACGTAGCTTAATTCACACTAGATACTGCTGGCTTTTCTTGGCTGGAAGAGATGAAAAGAGCTCATAATTACTTCCTCGGCTGTACAGTCTCTGCCTCTCTCCAAAAGATAGGCTTGCAGAAGTTTTGGCTGCTACCTGACCACTCTCATGTGTAAAGAATATGATTTACTAACATGTAAATGGCAGAGTATTTCTTACTGAAATCCTTGTGGTCTGTTTCCTCTCGGTACAGGACTGTTCAGTGCAATGGTAGTTTTAATTTAGATGTTAGACTCAATTATCAGGGTATTAACTACAGCATAATAACGTGAGATGTCAGAAGATGCCAGCTGCAGTTTATTTGAATGAGTTAGGTAAGCTTACATAGGACTGACAGATCAAGTTTTCTGCTGTGATCTGTAGCTGTGGAATGCTTCCAGAATGTAGGTAAGTGTGTTCTACCCCTTTCAAATTCCAAATAAACACTTATATCCACACAATTTATTTTCTAGGATTTAATTTTAATCTTTTTAAATCTAATCCAATGGCCTTTTGGACAACCACACCTTCCTTGCAACCTGATAGTAAAGGTATTTACAGAGTGCACTGAATGTGTGATAATATCACCCTTTAGCAGGCTTGAACAGTAACTCAGCTGTGATAAAGCAGTTGGCTCAGTAATCCTTACAATTAACATGCATGCTGGAAGAGAGTAGTTGAAATTGTGTGTCTGACTCGTGCGTTTGTCTGTTAAGAGACTGTCCCTAGCTTTTTGTATGTGAGTTAGCACAATTGATGGCCTTGTTTAAGATTCCAGCTTGTTTACCTTATTTTCCATGGATATATAAAGATCTTGTCCTTATACTTTTCCTTCAGTTTTACTGAATATGCACACTGTATCTGTAAAATTCCCCTTTTCTAAAGTGACTAGATTCTACTCCTGTTACCTTAAAGAGTGTATCTTTGAACACCTGAGCTCTTTTATTTCAAAGAAATGTGCTTGAAGAGCTCAAGACAGTGGCTATCCAGGAAACCCCTTGATGCATTTAACCTCTGTTGGAAAAGTTTAATTCTGTTTCCTGATTATGAATCTGCCAATCTTTGCTCCTTTTAAAAACGAAGCATGCAAAGATGAGACAACAGTTTAGCTGCTGCTTTGCCATGGGAGTATAACGTGAGCTCCGTGTTCGTTAGTCAGAGGGCTTTTGCTGAGTAACTAGCTTGCTTGTGTTGGGAACGTTTAAATAAAACTCTTGCTGCTTATAGTTTGATTAAATTCTGAGACATTATGAGCAATGCTTCTTATAGGTGTACTTGCTGCAAGCATGCTCAATTTATGCAGTAAACCTAAACAACAATTTCATTTTCCAAACCACATTTCTGTCTTAGTCATGTGATTTGTGTAGACTAACAGTGGTGTCTTACATCATTAAAAATGTCATTCCAAACTCTATTTTTTCAACTTAGTATTTTAGAAAATGTACTTTTATTAGACTGAACTACTATCAAGCTTGCCTAGTCAAAATTCAAATACTGTGTTTTGTATTCAAATTTCTGTATTTTGTTTTAGCCATCTTGTATGGACTTCAACAGTTTGGTTTTATTTCAATCACGGTGAATGACCGTTCTGTGAAGTGAAGTCTAAATTCAGTTTTGGGGGAAATTGGCTATTGCATAGATGCAAGAAAAATATTGCAACCTCAAATGAAATATGTTGCCAGCTCAAATCAAGATTTTTTTTTTTTAATATGGAAAAACTTAATCAAGTTCATTTTTGATACTTGATTTTTCTCTATATTTTTGTTGATACTGTTCTTTACAAAATTCTCTGATACTTCAGATATGGTTAAGCACTTCATTATGTAGCTAAAGCTGGTAATTGCTTTCTATTATACCAGCTGTTCTCAGGTTAGTTTTGGATTGCTTTGTTTTGAGCTACAAGTGACTTGCTAGCAAATGATGTTGACGAGTTCTTCTAAATTAGTCTTTCAAGTCTACCCCATGCAAATAATTTAAACTTTTGGGAAATGTCTTTTAGGAAGCGGTTTCTGAATTTTGCAAGGGCGATCTACCTGAGGAATTTTAACCTCAAACAGTTGCTCCGCACATCTGAGATAAATGACTCAGTGTTTGGCTGGGAGGGAGGAGGATGTGGGGGTTTTGTTTCTTTTTGATGCTTTTTTTTTTTTTTTTTTTTTTTTTCTTCTTTTTTTTTTTTTTCTTCCGAGTGGAAAGTTGTGTTAGGATAAAGCCAACAGTCTTTAAGAATAGCCTTTATGTGGCTCTGTTTTTCTTGGCTACCTCAGGAAATACAGCTGAGCTGCTTGCAGGTTTTGAATAAGAAAAGGGTGAGAAAGAGTGGGTAGAAAGCAGCTTAGTGAGAGTTCAGACTTCAGCCCTGACTTCTTGTTCAGTCTTGGCCTTGCGCAGGCGAATACGTGTTATAATCTCTTTATTGCTGAGGTCTTTCCAGACTTATGTGGAAATTTGCAACAGTGGAGTTTAGTGTTCAGATCAGCCAGGAAAACTTTCTCTACCTATAGATTAATCTCAACGGACTTTTTAATGTATTTCCCTTATTCAGCTGTTCAACTACTTATCTTAAGTCCATTTAAACAGGTGATGTGAAGACGTCTGTGAAATATGATGAATTATTGCCAGGGTCTTCCAGACAGCTTTGAACAGCTCAGATTAAAGAAAGCTCCTACTGTCTCCATCTACCTCACTTACTTCAAAATATTTTTGTTGTTGAGACTGCATGTTGCAAATTCTTGAATACAAGAGAAAGTTAATTTTGACAAAACCGAAGTGCCTGTAAGACTAAGTACTCCATGCTTTAGCCTCTGTGGTGAATGTGATGCAAATTTATTCAGCCTAAGTGAGGGACATACTTAACTAATCTGAGGGAATAATGCATATGCTAGTATATGTAGGGTACCTTATCTAAATCTCTGAGGTGTAATCATTCATAAAATAGTGTTCAATATACCACTAGTTTTTAAGGCAGATCCAGCAGATAAGGCTTTTGCTTGAGGTCCTGACAAAATATGTGGAAACATCTGTAGCCTGTTGTGACAATGTGAATTTGGAAACTTGCTGTTCAAGAATTTTATCTTTCATCTACTTTATACAGGCTCAGAAGAGCTACTGAGATCTCAAAAAGTGAGAAACAAAGTGGTAGTCTTGTTCCTAAAAAGCATTAAGTTGCCACTTGGCACTACGTGCTGCGTTTTTTCCTGTGCTGTCTTGGTGCTCTGTGACTTTGATTTTGTGTCTTGTGGATGACTGTAAAAGATGTAAGCCTCAAAAGTGTTTTTATAACTGCTTTAGCATAAATTCAGTGATGTGGTAAGGGAGTGTAAGGTTAATGTTGTTGCCTATTCTGAAATTAATGATTGTTTTAATGATTTTTCAACTTTTACAAAAGCTGAGAAGAAGAAGGTGTCAGAAGATGATCTTCCATCCGACGAGGTTATACTTGTTTATGAATTAAAACCTACTGCTGAGCAGAGAGCTCTGGCTGAGTTTCTTAAACTGCCTTCAACATTTTTCTGTTATAAGAATAAGCCTGGATATGTGAGCGAGGAGGAGGACGGTAAGGAGTGACAAAATTCATCTTTGGGTCGCAGCTTGTGCAGGGACAGGGAGGGCAGGAGGAGGACTGTAATGCTGTTATAATAGTCCAATCTTTTTCTGATGAGGAATAATAAGGCCAAAGATACACACTCAGCTCTTCAGCACAGTCGACTACAATAGAGAGTAAGGAATGACTAAGGAAATTTGTTATATGTCATCCCCTTTGGGGTGTTGGCACTCATATTGCCAGTGTAGCTAGTTAAGCAAGCCTAATAAATCAGATGTTTGAGACCATTTTTATTTGAACAAGGCAGCCTTATGAGTCTTTTTTTTAACAGTAAAATATGAGGCATTTTTCTAATTTTTCTTTCTGATTTAGAGCATAAAAAGCTCTGAATTCTTAACATGAAACAGGAAATAGTTTTTCCTTAATCTTATTCTATGTAACAAAATTACTTCTAACATATTCATTAGCAAATGTTAAATGGAAGCATTTCCAAAGCATTGTATCCAACAGGAGAGGACTGTCCCCATTCCATAAATATCCAACAAGCTTGTCAATTTTTATGAGTATGTCCTGTCCCTTTTCTGTTTCATCTTATAATTCTATTTATAAAACAACTTGATACTCAACAAAGAATATTTTCTGTACCACACAGTCATACAAATCAAGACGGAGAAAAGTTATCAGTGGTATGTTAAAGCAGACGTATGCAGAATAGGAAATGGAAACATACGTGAATTGTGGAACTTCTAAAATATAGACAAGGATCAGGTGTTCTTGTTAGCTTGTGAGATTAATGGACTTAAGATTTGATAGTACCTAGAAGGTGCCTGACAACTTTTCCTGTATTTAAGATGAAGACTATGAAACTGCTGTTAAGAAACTTAATGGAAGACTGTATCCCAGTGATCCAAAAGAGAAAGGGAAACTGCAGGATCCTACAAAAGGTATGGCTGAAAACGTAATAGTTAATATTTCTTATGCAGAAACCTCAGCCATAAGTTTGGGGCTCTGAGGTTGCCCCGATGTTTCTCTGGATAGTTTTTAGACAAAGTAATACTGGAAGCAGAAAAGTTTCTCCCAAAAAATATAATATAACTTTGAGCTCGGTATGTTGCACTGTTACTTTAGCAATAACTGGTACCTGAATGAGAAAAAATTGTTTTGGAGAGCTTCTAAACACAGACAGTAAACTTTTTGGTACCTTGAGACTTCTGGGTGGTTTCGAAATTTGTAAAGTTAGGCTTTGCAAGATATTTTCAAACATGTAAATTGAGGCCTCTAAAGTTGCTGATGTCTTTAGCAGCTGTGAATATCTGCTACTTTCTCCAATGGTTAGTAGGCTAATGGTAAGCATAAGGGTTAAGACTACTAAGAATACATGTAATGAGAACCGTATTCAGTGTTTCTGTAGTAACAGTGCAATTACTAAAGATTGGATTTGCTTCTCATGCTTGGGTTAACTTATGCTATTTCTCCAACTTCGATGTTGTGTGACTAAAAGTACCTTTGCAGATTTTTGTAAATGGAGCTTCTTGAGGATAGGTACTCTTACATACTAGAAAGAGATTGTTCATATTTATGCTTTCCTCAATATATCAACCTTCATAGAAGCTACTAGTGGTACTTGCATATTGATATCTTCATCACTGCATAAAGTATCTTGATAGAAATAGAAAACAAGCATTACTAAGATCTTCCAATTCTAGTTGCAATGAGTTAAATAAGCCAGTTTTCACTTCTGCTATTTATATAACAGTGCTATTTGGAAAGTTTTTGAAGTCTGTCTTTAAGATGTTCTAGGTATCATTAAGTTATGCATAATGTAACTGACAAATTCTTTTGGTATTTAACAGCTTTACCAATTATTTCTCACTAATTCATATTCTTAGCTGTAGGCATCAAAGGGGAAAGTGAACTGGAAAATGAAAAAGAATGTGTTGTTGTCTGGGAAAAGAAACCAACTCCTGAGGAAAAGGCTAAAGCAGAATCTCTGCAGCTTCCTTCAACCTTTTTCTGTGGTGTTAGCCATGATACTGAGAATGACAGTCCAGAAGACTTTCAGACAGAAGCTGAAATTCAAGAAATTAAAGTATGAACTAATTTTTTATTACAAGAAGAATGATTTATTATGTTTAATTTGTACATTTGCTTGTCATGCCTGCGTAACTTGGCATACTTTTAACTCTTGCATAAACATGTTGGGAGGGACTTTGAGTCAAAGCAGTTTCCTTCTTTCCCTGAGAAACTTAAACTGCTCTTTCTTGAAAGCCATTAAGTGTGCTGCTGCAAAGGCCCTCTCAGGTAATGTTCAATGTGTGTCAAGTGTAATGAGAGCAACTTCAGCTGCAAAGCTTTTAACAATTGTTATTTGTTTTCTCCAGCTGTTCTCTTCTCCTGTCTTTATTTTTTGTAAACTGAAGAGGCTGATTTAATTGAATGTAATTTTAATTGATTTAATTGATTGAATTTGATTTAATTGATTTAATTGAATTTAATTGAATAATCACTAGTTGTTTCTGGGTTGAATCCACCTGAATTTCAGCAGATTTTTAGTAGTCACCTGTGTTATTGCTAGGCAGTATATTTGCATGGGCACCGCTTATTTTTTTTATTTCCTCATCAATTTCCCCAAAATGGATGAAGGAGGTAGGTAGCAGTTCTGAAAAATCACAAATGCTACAGCAAAATGGGAGTCTCCTGAGAACTTAAAACCATGATGTTGATTCTTTACGGACTCCCATCTGCAATATTACTGTTGTAGTTGGATGAATAAATTGGCAGCAGTAGAGAAATAACTTGATGTATTCCTTTGTTGTTGTTCATTTGTTTTTAAAGACTATTCTTAATCTACTGAGGAGGTAGTTTGAATACCAAACTCCTGTAGCTTATTTGCTGGTTACTTTGTCGCTTACGAATTTCAGGAGGATGAGGTTACAAGCTCAAGTGACTTAACCTGTACCTATAAGGAAGAAGTACCTGTTCCATCAACCAGTGAGGCAACAGGGCTTGTCCAGTCAGCTACAAAACATGAAGAACCAGATTCCACCACAGAAACCATGCAAGTCTCTCAGGCTTCATCAGGAAGTGATGACAAACCCGTAGATTTGTCAACTAAAAAAGAAGGTGACTCAGACTGTGCAGACTCAACACAAGGTAAAGTCAAGAAGTTGTTCTGTTCTCTTTTTGTTATTTTTAAATGGTGTAGGGGTAAGAACCTAAGTATGCGTTTTTGTAAATAAATTTATCTAGTGCAACTATTTTATTGATCAGAAGTAGTACCAATACTGAATTAGAAGCATGAGTACCTATCTAATGCAAAAAGTAAGACCATGAATGGGAACAAAATGCATATATATATATATATATATATATATATATATATATATATAAAATTTTAGTGCATTCTGAAATAGCACTACCAAAGAGGAATGTTATTCCCTGTTGTGCAACTCATACACTATGTACTTTTATTTAAGGTATACTTAATAGAGCTCAGTGGCTATGTACGGAAGCGCACGCTGAGACTGACTCAGATTCTGTTGAGCCCTTTTTTTAAACTATGATAAATGACTGTGATTGTGACAGTGGTGTGCAAATCTTAAATTGCTATTTGTTGGAAGGGGAAAACACTGTAGGGACTCTCCAGTTTATTCTTGTGACCACATGACATGAGAAATATTTCCATTAAGAAAGGAAGAAAAACCTTTGACTTTCTCTATTCTTCTTTGGTAGAAAACAAAATCATCTCCTTTGGTTTTGGCAATACTTCAGGGCTGTCATTTGCAGATCTGGCTTCCCAAAACTCTGGAGACTTTGCTTTTGGCTCAAAAGGTGAGTTAAACCAACTCAAGACAAACTCTGCTAGATTTGTTTCATGCTATATACTTTTGGGCACAAATTTCTGTTGGTTGTTAATAGTATTGTAATAGATTTTAAAATGTATTAATAACAATGTAATAAAAATTTATTTTGTAGTGTGTTGTGTGTGTTTGTGTCCCCGGACAACAAGTTTGAAATGTAAATCTTTTGATCGTAGATAAAAACTTCAAATGGGCAAATACAGGAGCAACTGTATTTGGAGTACAGGCAACCAAGAAAGCACATGAAGATGATGGTGGTAGTGATGATGAGGTTGTGCATAGTGATGATATCCACTTTGAGCCAATTGTGTCCTTACCAGAGGTAAGAGGATTTCCAGAGTATGAAAGGACATTAAAACAAGCATATTTGCAAATAAAATAGGGTGTGTGTTTTTGTTTTAAGTGTTTGGATAACTTTGCTCTCTCTTTTTCATGCTTGTTCTGTTTCTTGCTCTGGCTATATAGAAATGCTTGCTATTCCTACATCCTTAGGACAGCTTAATCTGGCACATTAGTTAGTGATACTAAACTTCTGAAATTTTATCCGTTGTTTCTGTGTTAAACTGTTTCATTATAGCGTACCTGGAAAAAGGGGAAAAACTGAGTCATCATTAAAAATAGTACAACTCGTCTAGCTGATTTGTCATGAATTCAGTTCTGGGCACCCTTCCTGATTTGAAGTTTTTACTTCAAATCACTAGTTCCAGAATCACTAAGCAATAAGGATGTAGTAGTGCAGTGAACCTTGCCTGAAGGATAAGAAAACTGTTAGTTGATTAAAAAATACACACACACACACACACACACACACACACACACACACATATACACACATATATATATATCTATATATATATCTATCTATCTCTCTATATATATATGTACTAGGAGAACCTTGAAAGCTTGAGCTGCAAAAGTAACACTTTATAACTGTCACCGGACTTTAACACAGTAGCCCATGTTTTGGTGTTATGCCTTAGGGTGCCCAACAGCATAAAAATGTTAGTGAGGTGGTTGCATGAATATAGTCTGGTTTCCTATAAAGAATGTGATTATAGGTTCTTGTAATTATTAAACAAGACTAATAGAGCACAAAGGCAAAACAGTATGTAATGTCTTTTAATTTGACCAGCTAATCTAAGATTAGATCATTTGCAAATGCTTTGAAACATGCTTTTCACAAGTTCATGTGCTCTTGCTCATCTGTCATATTATGACCCCTCTCATCCCTGCTCTTTCTATTTTTCCTTCCTTTACTCTCCCTCCAAAAATAACTGCTTATTGCTTGCTTTTCCACTTCTTTCAAGTCTCATACCTGTGTAAAATGAGTTAACTAATAGATGTTAAAGACCAGTATTATGCATATGCAGAGTTAGGGGGAGATGCAGCTCTCGAGCCTTGATTTATTATTCTCAATTGATGTTTATCCTGTTCAAATGCAAATATCATTGCCTTTAACAAGGGTTCAGATGCTAACGCGTGGAATGCAAAGTGCTGTATTTTCTCTTGTTACCAAGCACATCATTCAGCATACTAGAACTTCCCTTAGAAATCTGTCAAAGTGCTTGACAGGTTTAAAAATAAATCCCTCCCCCCAACCAAAAATGATATGCAGCATGGAGAAGAAATATTTCAGTAATCAAATTCATGTCAAACACTGTAATTTGTTTGACTCTTAAATTTTCAAAGTCTCTAATCAAACCTTTTCATTCATGTGATGAATATGGCTATAAAGCTGTATGTACAAAATAGCTAGAGGAAGGAAAACTTCGGGTTACTTTCAATAGTCATGTGTTAAATTACAATAAACATGTAAAGCTGGTGACACTGACTCCCTAGAAAATCTCAAGTACTCCCTTCTGTTTTCTAGGTGGAGGTAAAATCTGGAGAAGAAGATGAAGAAATTCTGTTCAAAGAAAGGGCAAAACTTTACAGATGGGACAGAGAAGTGTCTCAGTGGAAGGAGCGTGGTGTTGGAGAGATAAAGATCCTCTTCCATACACAGAAGAAATGCTATAGAGTCCTAATGAGAAGGGACCAAGTTCTTAAAGTCTGTGCAAACCATGTTATAACCAAAGCAATGAATTTAGTGTCTTCAGATACATCAAGCAATGCTTTAATTTGGACAGCCTCGGATTATGCTGGTGAGTAGTTTGGATGGCTTTTATAGCTCTTTCCAGGTCTTCTGTTGTCTATGTGGTTTGTTTTGCCCAAGAGACTATATAAAATGTGAGCTTATTCCTGCTTATTTGACCCTACTAAATAGAGCAAAAGTAACCTCTCTGGCATTTGTTTTCAGATGGCGAAGCAAAAGTAGAACAATTTGCAGTCAGATTTAAAAGCCAAGAACTGGCCAATTCTTTCAAGAGAAGATTTGAAGAATGTCAGCTAACTTTATCAGAACTGCAGAAAGGACACTTGTCTCTGGCAGCAGGATTGTCAAAGGACACCAACCCTGTTGTGTATTTTGAGGTTTCTGCTGATGATGAACCTTTAGGACATATAACCATGGAGCTGTTTTCAGATATTGTCCCTCGAACTGCTGAAAACTTTAGGGCCTTGTGCACAGGGGAGAAAGGATTTGGATTCAAGAACTCCCCGTTTCACAGAATAGTTACTGACTTTGTTTGCCAGGTAAGTAAAAAGAAAATGAAAGGTTTTCTCTGAGAATTAAAAGCAACTTAACAATGGCACTTCAAAAATCACTCACCACCTGCTGCCACCTATTCTCACACACTACCTGTCATCAGGATAAACAAAGTACCCACTCTTCTGATTGCAATTAATCAGACTGAGTTTGTAACTAAACTCTATGGGGAACTTGCCCCTTTACTTCTGATGTTTTGTTTAAACTAGAACGTTTCTGATAGGGAAGAAAGCTTTGTTTGCTCATTTAGGGTCTAAGCTGGTTTCAGTGTCTTTTGTATCCTGTAAGGAGCTAGACTTTCTTATAACAGCTGAACTCCTGCACCTTGTGACCCTGAAACACAAATTACCTTCTAAGGTCACATGAAATTAACATTAGTTTGGTTTTGCTCAGATTTTCCCCAGGTACAGAGGCGTTTAGAATTAAGGTTTTCTTTTATTATACAATATGTTGTATTTTAAATTCTATGAGTGTGACTGTAATTAAATTAGGAGGAGCCAGAAGCATGCTGCCTAGCAGAAAGGCAAGATGCTGCTTATTAGGAGCAGGTGCTCTCTGAATGGACTGTACTTTCAGAGTATCTGCCCAGGAATTGGTAAAAGCAGTGGCCTGCACTGAAACAAGCAGTGGTAATTTAACCTTCCTCAGATGATCAGTACTGTGACTGCAGGGACTAACTGAGAACAGGCCCTAATAAGATACTACAGGTCCTAGCTCTCAGGGCTGAGTGATGTAAGCAGGTAGTAAGAAAGGCAGCCTGATAGAAATGGCCACTGTGAGAGGCAGGAAGATAAAATGCTGTGGTCAGAATGAGCAAGCAAAGACCATCTGCTGTTGTTAGGGTTAAATTTCACCCTCTATTGCTTTAGTATCACAAGCAAAGTTGTTAAAGCTGTGATATACCCAAGTAAATACTTACAAAAATCAAGAATTATTTTTTTTTTCCACAGAGAAAAGCCTTTATTTTGGAAGAGAACATAATTATGCTATTGGTTGATGTTTTGTTTTCCTTTTAGGGAGGTGATATAACTAACCATGATGGATCAGGCGGACGATCGATTTATGGAGGAGATTTTGAAGATGAGAGTTTTGAAGTGAAACACACCGGTCCTGGATTGTTGTCAATGGCAAATAGAGGCCGGGATAAAAACAACTCTCAATTTTTCATAACACTTAAAAAAGCCGAACACTTGGACTTCCATCATGTTGTATTTGGGTTTGTGAAAGATGGAATGGATGTTGTGAAAAAAATTGAATCTTTTGGTTCTCCCAAAGGGTTAGTAAGCAGAAGAATTGTCATTACAGACTGTGGGCAAATATAGAATTATTGCTTTGAGTATACAGATGTTCTAGTGATATAAATCTGTATTTAGATGTTTAGACTAATTATTTCAGATTCTCAAAATGGACATTTCTGATGTATAAATGTAATATTACAGCTTACGGTTGTTTTTTATGTGTTGATTTTTTTTTTTGCATGTTCAATAAAAGTTGAGACACTGGCATATTTCAGGTGTACTTGTGTTATCCTGACATATTTGTATTAAATGTTAAATTTTAAAAATTAAATCTTAGTCTTGTTAAAGTAACTGTTGTGTCTTCACTTTAGATTGTAGAAAAATGTCTAATTTTTTATTTTTGAGTATGGAAAGCTTATGTAACTGCTGGTTAGTAAACTGTAGGCCTTTGAAAACATTCCTTATTCTGATATGCAAGAAGAAAACTGAGGCAGATGGCACATAAATGCCATTTTGTGCTGTTAGTGAAATGCTTCACAGAGATGTCTATCTGCAATCTCTTGAGGATTTCTTGCATTCACTCGTTACCATGGGATTTCATTTTTGAGATTTGCTAGTGAAAACTTTCAGGTCCTCAATTCATTGTTTCTTTGTGCACAGAAGTAATTTTAAATTACTTGATGAATTGTAAAGTTTAGTGAACACCATGTGACGGATGTGCTCCTTTCCCAGCTCAGCCTGACTTCTCACACATAGCGGGGGGGGGGGTCTCCTGTCTTTTTGTTCAGTGCAATACATAGTTCGGTCTCCTGTGGAAGACTCTTCTGACCTTCAGAGACAGTTTTTTAGAACAGTAAAGTTGCACTTTTTGCTTTGCAGCTCTGTGCTGGAAGTATCAGGGGCTTTTCAAAATAATTTAGCAGTATGATCTTAAAGTGTAAATATGCAATTCCTATGCTCTGCCTTAAAACTACTTTCAGTATTTTTCAAAGTGCTACTTCTTTCAAGCTGTTGCAACAAAAATGTTGGCTTGAAACACAGAAAAGTAAAAGCTCAGCTCCTCTCTGCGTTATAGCAGAAGGCTGGGTTTACTTATACTATTTTTATGTAGGCATGAACTGCTGCCATGGTATTTGGATTTTAGTTGAATAAAAGTTAACACAGACTCCTGTGCTTTTTTGTTTGGTTGGTTTTGTTTTTTTTTTTTTTTTTTTTTTTTTTTTTTTTTTTTTTTTTTTAGTACTGCTCCCTTTCATCCTTCAGCTGTTTATCAGTTGCAACTCAAAGCTGGCTTTATGAGTGCAACTTTAAAACAGACTGAGCTAAAGTTCACAGTTAATCAGTATTCCCTATAGGCAACCACAGAAAGAAACAAAAAAAGTTCCTGTTGCTGTCCTAAGCTGTACGATATATACTAATATACTAATAGAAACGTGCTCTGCTTGCTAGCAGCGCCTGCACCGTCCGCGCTCAGCGAACGCGGGAGGGAACGGGCACCGCCTTGCCTCTCGCGAGGCCCCCGCCCTCAGCGCGGCGGCAGCAGCGCGCGTGCGCGGCGC
>VZSV01000163.1:361522-396539 GCA_013398735.1 Nothocercus julius | reverse complement strand
GCGCGCGGGCGCCGGCGGTGGTGAGGGGCGGCCGGGGGTGCGCGGAGCCGGCGGGGAGGCCGTGGAGCCCCTCTGGGCGAGGAGCCGGGCAGTGCCGGCGGGGCGGGAACCCCAAGTGAGGCTTTAGCAGACGATGGGCGCAGAGCGTGCCGCCCTTGCTGCGTTGTTGCCGGGGAGTTTTCTTCTGTAAATCACAGAATTGTCTTTAAAAATATACGAAAAAAAAAATCAGAATGATCTCAGATACTGTTCTAAGACTCCAAGTTCCGTGTGGAAGAAAAGAAATGCTAGAATTGTTTTGTGCATTTTGTAAATCTATTACGGCGCTATTTTTAAGTATACAGTAATAAAGTATAGAATATTTCCAGTAATAAAATACATTTAGTGTGCAGCAGAGATGCAGTGGAGATCACAAAAGCTGTTCTAATTCTACTCTTTTTCAGTGTACACTTAATTTTTGCACATAGCCTAGTATGTCTCATTCAGTTTTTTGGTATTTAATAGGAAAAAAAATACTAGGAAAAAGTGCAACAGTAAATTTTGGCACATTGTAATATAGTTAGGAATTTCAGGGACAATGTTTTTGTTCTTTCTTTCAGAATTGTCTTTCAAGTATACTGCATAGCAAATATAAAAGTCGAAGCTCCATAGTATACAAAGGTAACATGAAAGAAATAGTGTTTGGGTATGTCAGGGAAAATCTTTAGTTAAACTTTATATTCCTCAGTTTGTTTAAGTAGCTCTGCATTTTCTCATGTAATACTTAAAATTGATAGAAATTCTTGAGCTGAAATTTATGAAATCTGGGAACCAGTGTGGGAATGTTAACATTGGTTCCCAACCTGTTTGTGTTTAAGTCTTGTTTGAAATCTAAGCAGTCCACAGCATCACACTGTACGTATTTGCCTTTAATGTAAAGATGAGTATTTAATATCTACAATGCCTTTGGGCATCTTGAGAAATGCACCTTGCTAGTGCTCAGGGAGAGCACGATAAAACTGTGTTATCAGACTTTGCTTACAGATAAATTAGCATATGGATACAGGCTTTCAAACTTCAGAAAGACAAATCTGAACTGAAAACTAATGATGTTTCCAACTGTATTTGTTTTGATTTTCTGAAGAAATCATGCTTATGCAAGTAATTGCATTGGTCTGTCTGACCAGCGTTGCCTCCTCATTTCCCTGGAAAATTCTTTAATCCCATTTCCGTCAAATGTGAAAAGAAAAAAGAAATTTGAGTTAGTGTGGTCCTTAGAAATTGTGTGAAGATTGATGGTTGGGTATATATATAGAAAACCAAGTATTGTTCCTGTTGTGAATAGTAGGGTTTTCTTGTAATAGAGCTAAGTTTGTAAGAAGAACTAGCCAGTGCGCAATGTTGAATATAAAAATCAGCTTATTTAAAAGAAAAAAAAAGTTAAGAGTGGTTATCAGCTATTAAAAAAAAAATCTTCATAAGGAAGCAGCTCATTTTTTAACTTTTTCAGTACTTTTTTGTCTTCTTAAACCTACAGACTTACATTGCATTACAATGGCTAATAAGTCACTGTAGGATTTTCAAAGTTAGCTTCTCAAATGTCATAAAGTTATTCCTGTTTTATATATTTCACAGGTGACATGGACAGCTCACCTGAAGATACAGCCATTTCATTATCCAATTGTTCTTTACAGTCAGAAGTTACACAAAGTGGAAGAAGGGACAGCATCAAATCATTTAATGATTTTCTACAACGTTTAAAAAACTTGGATTGGTAAGAGTTTTTTTGTCTTCACTCCTGTATTATTTATTGTCTTTCCAAAATCCAAATAAACCATCTTAATACATCAGGATTTTAAGACTGATCCCCATGAAAGACATAAATTCAGAAGCTCTTTTAAAATTTCTGCTTTTTTTTTTTTTTTTTTTTTTTGTTAAGTAAAAAGCAATTTGTGACCTATATATGAAGTATTAAAAGCTAATTTGGGGGAGAAATATACTCTTTTCAATACAGAGATTATAATTTAGTGATAGAAACTAATGTAGGAGAAAAGCAAGCAATTCAGCCTGATGAATGGCTCTAAGTTTATTTTTAGAGAGAATTTGATTTCTGAAGCCCAAAAAATCCCTTTCTAAGGCTGCTTTACAGCAAATACTAAAATAATAATGAAAAAAAAAAGGTTTTTGTGTTTTTGAGCTATCCTGTGTTTTTGTTGGGTGATGAAGAGAGAAGTTTGTTTTAATTGCATGTACATGTGTTTACAGCATGGAAATTCTATTTATTGTTACTACTGTTAAGTTGCCAACATCACGAGTTGTGGTCAAAATCTTGAGAATAACAATGTCTTTCATCCAAGTCATTTAATTCTGCTATTTGTTTACAGTCAGATATTAAAATCTTAGGTTGAACAATGCTTGTATTTTTGTACAAATCTTTTCTCAATACATATATATATAGTATGTTAGAAAGGGTAACTTCAAATTTTTATTCATTGTATTTTTTAGCTCTGATGACCAAGATTCTTTTCATGACTTAAGTGAGCTTGAAGGAGAGGAAAATATTAATGGCTCTGGAACTCATGCAGTTCAAAGTACAGCTATGTATATGGAAACAGGTAATAAATGTTAATTAAAAGTTTTAAATTTTCTTCTATAACTTTGTAATGTGTAACATAAGATTTAAAGCTTCTACTAAATATATTTCTATTCAGTTCATAAATGGAGTAATCAAATAAAATTTATTTTAATTTTGAGATTTAGCTTTTCATGTAAGCATGAGTTGCTCCTCTGGAATTAGTTGAGGTTTTGTGCAATACTGAGACAATTTTTAATAAGAAAATTCAACTGTTAAAGTCACATGGCCATCAGTTCTGAATAATGTGAATTAAGAACTAGATTCTTTAAAACAAAGTAGCTAGCTGCATAAACAAATGATACAACTCAATAAAATTGGCTTTTTAAGCATCATAACCTATCACTAGGTGGTGAGAGAGGTTTATCTGTTATCATTGGGCTAGCTCAGGAAGTTCTTTCTGAAATGCTATAGTACCAGCTGACCAGCTGGAATTTATTCACCAAGCTGGAATTGGAATTTTTGCTGCAGTTGGAGGAGTTAGTGACTTTGTGAATCAATGCAGATCTGTTTCATGTGGAGAGTTTTAGGTTTAGAAGAGTATTGCTGAATTATTTTGAAGGAAAATCTATAAATGTAGAAAGAGCCAGGAAAACAACCCCTAATAGACTAGTTTCTCACATGCTGCTCAGTTAGCTTAATGTTAGGCCGAGATCTAGTCACCAGGTAGTCACTTGCCTGAAGTTAAAACAAAAACATGAGGAGATTTTGGTTATATTATGTTTCACTCTGTGCTCACGTTTCATACTGGAATTTGTATTTTGGAATGGAGGCTGCCATTTTATTTAGAAAACTTCACTGATTGATTTGAACAAGTCATAGAAGGCAGCTCTCAGCAATTTTTCATTACTCCTCAGGAGATAATTAGATTAATTCTTCATTTTGTTACCTCTTGCTCTATAATGGTTGCTCTAAATGCGAAAAATATGTTTTCCCTGTTTTGGAAAAACAATCATATAACTGTTTATGTAAGTCTGTATTTTTAATGTAAAATGTGTTTTCCTTCCCTAGATGACACTTTATCATCCCATTTTGCTGCTAATACACAAACTTGTAGTGACCAGAATAATACCAGTGGTTTGATAAGGAAGACAGTAAATGGGATTGAGACTCAAGCACGCAATAGTCAAGGCTTAATACCACCTCACATCAGTCAGATATATGATGAATTATTTGTCATACATCAGAAGCTCCAGGTGGGAACTAGAACAACCTTAACATTTTCGTTGAGTAATGCTACGGAGATTCTCAGTTTTAGCAGAGAATTCAGAAATTGCTAATATGCTAAATCACTGTCATTTGCCTCTTCCCCTAATCTTTATCTCTTTTTACTAGTCATATTGTTGAATGTTTTACAGTTTTTACTAGCAATGGAGTTATTACAGGGACTCATAAATACCATGATGTTATAATGTGATTAATGACATATATTCTCCTGTGATTAGAGGAGAATTGTGGGATTTGGAAACCATCTGTTCACGGAATTTGGACTTCAGTGACAAGTCTGAAAATGTTTCACACTTCTCACTGCAAGCATTCCTTGTGTTCTGAAAGGATCTTCTGTGCTGTGTTTTAATCACAGCAGTCTTTGCATCTCTGTGGTCGAAGTTCCTCATGGTACGTTCATGCTCCACAGCCTGGAGAGCATGGGCACCATCCTGGAGTTCCTTTGTAACTCAGGGTAGGTCCTTCAGGATAGGAGACATGAACTCTACCAAAACCTGTAGAACAGAGTAGTTTTAAGTTTTTACCCGTATCACTTGGAGGGTTTTTACCCGTATCACTGGTTTAGCAGTAGTGCTTTGACTTGTGAAGTGGTTAGAGCAGGAGCTAAGGTACTTCCTCAGCTTCAGGATGTTTGAAAACACAGCACTGTTGCATCCAAGAGAATGTCTTGTGAGACAGTGGGGGCGTGCAACACATTGTCTGCAGGTGTTGCTTCTCTAGAGCATGCCTGAAACTCTTCTGCTGATTCTGGGAGATCAAGATTGTTTGTTTGTCGTACTCACCTCCTGCACAGCCCCCTTCTGTCTGATCTTCTCTACTAAGTGGAGGGTGACAGTGGTTTATCTCCTGGCAGGCCTAGCCCACTAAGCAGAGAATCCCCTGTGTGCTCCCCTGTGGGCTTTATTCTGGAAGATCACTCAAGTTTCTGCTAAATTGCCTGCCAAGGTGGCTTGCACCATATAGGATAAAACTTATTCTGTGCCCTTCTCTTCCCCACCACTTTTCAAGAGATACTTCCCATGAATGGATGAACCAGTACAGCAGTGTTAAGGGCAGCCAGAGTCTTCAGACTCTGCTCTGTATTATGATTATCATTATCCAAAATTTTCAGAAGAGTCTAAGTTTAATTGCCTGAAGTGATACTTGAACAACCACGTGGGGTATTTTGGGAAGCCAGATAATTCCACTATCTTGTTTGGGTTAAGGTGTGGGGAAGTTGAAAGTAGATGGCCACTAGAATATTTTTAGTTAGTGAACCATTTGGTAACATTCTGTATAACTTTACCAAAAGGTTAATGCATCTGTGGGAGACATTCAAAGTCAGCGTAAACTGTGATAATTTCATGGTTTTTAAATAAAGGTGGTGTTTCAATATTATCTTCTTGATACAGAAAGAAAATTCAGCTCAGCAGGAATATGCTCTGCAACTCCAGAAAAGAGAACGTTTTCTAACTGAGCGAGAAGCTCTGCTTTTTAGACACGAAGCAGCTTTGGCTAAGATAAGAGGCGTTGAAGAAGAAGTACGTACAAAATTTCACATAATAAAAGAGGTACAGTAATATATTTTATACTGTTTATTGCTATGCTTATCATTATCTTGTCTATAGTGATGTGATCTTAAGTCATGTGTGTTGAAAGGATATAATGCTCATTTATTTCAAGTGAGAAATCCTAAAATGACAGATCTATCTATGTAAAAGTACAAAATAATAGCTATAGTTTTGATGCCATTTCTGTTTCAGAAAGGCACTTTTTGGTCAGATATAGGCATATTTTACTATTAAAATTTTGAAAATAAGATAACCTTTTTTTTTTAATATACAACTTGATTACATACATTGGAGAAAAGTTATGATTGCGAATCTACAACTGCAGCTTATGTGAATATCTTTGCATAATCTGTAATTGAAATAGATTGACTTGGGAAAGTTTCGAGATGGTGAGATTTCAGGACATAATAGCTATTGCAAAGGGTATTTGCAAAAAAAATCACAAAATCTTTAAAGAAAGAAAAGATCAACTTAATGTTGGGAAGAAATTAAATGGTATGATTTTGCTGTGAGATGAGATAATATTTAAAAATACTGTTATTACAGGTGTTTTCTGCTGAAATCAAGTCTTGTAAAAACCTTTGGTTATTATCCAGACTGCCAAGAGATGTCCATAAAGTGCATATACTTTGTGTTAAAACCACAAAGAGTGAAGTTAAATTTCTTTGAAGTTTGCATATAAACCTTCCTATAAGCTGTAAAGGGAGGATGGAATATACTTTAAAAAAGCAAAAGTGTGCTGATGTCAGTGGAACAGGACCTCATCTTTGGGTAGGGAAGGAGAGGAAAGGAGAAGAAGAGGAAGCAGAGGAAAGAAAACAGTGTGGTAAATAATTGGCATGTATTAAATCATAAACAAGTTGTTGAAATGGTCTAATTTCCACTATAGCAACATAAAGTCTATTGCTAATAGAGATCTAGTAGTTACGCATACATCCTGACTTCATTAAAGCTTTTTAAACAGTTTCAGTTGACATTTTCACAAGCATGTTAGGAAAATATAATATAGGTGAAATATTATAGTTGTTGGAAAACTGACTGGAAGACAGGTCGGAGATAGTAATTGCCAATACTTCACAGTAAAGCTGAAAGAATGTGCACAGTGGTTCTGGAAGAATCTCTCTTGGGTCCAGAACCATTTAGTAGATACAGTAATAAATGGTTATAATGATCACATCAAATTTGTAGAAAACAGAAAGTCAGGGGAATATCACCTATGCTTGAAGAGATGGTTAGGATTAAAAGTGTCCCTGACAAATCAAGGTATATCCTGAAAACAAATAGACTGCTATTCCAAGCATGAGTAAATTGTAGGAAGCCTGAGCAGAAATACCATGTGCACAGATACAGGATGATGAACAACTGCACAGGTATTAACATATAGGATGATTCAAGAGGAAGATGCCAATCTTCAGCTGCGTAAAGAGCTGAAGCTTTAAAGCTGCCGCAAAGATTAGGAAATTTTTTTTTTTGTCCATGTCTGTGATAGATAGGAGAAGAACTAAGACATTTAAGTTAATAGGAAAATTCAGGTTAAGTGTTAGGAAAAAAATTGATCAAAATCAAGCACTGGAAAATACAGTTTGGTAGAAATGGTGTTTTCAGTAACAGAGGGCTTTAAGAACAAATTAGACAAACATCTGATGGGGTGAAATGTCTTGGTCAATTATGGTCTGGGTGGGATTTTATTATGCAATGAATGGGGATATCCTGACATCACCTATTGTCTATGGCTTAATGATTGAATCAGTTCTACTTACGTTTTAGGAGTAGTTATTCTGTTTTGGTTCTTTCTAAAGTAACTATTGAACCTGAAGTAAAGCTGTTACATTTGTAAAAAACAGAAGTGAAGTATTCCATTAGATATAAAGATCTGTCATTTTGGGTCTTCTGAGGCAAAGGTGGGCTGGTGCTTTAGGCAGGCATTCCTTGCCCTCAACCATCCTGATCTTAGGTAAAAAAAGGCAGGAGGCACTTGAGGGTAAAAAAGGAATGTAGTTGATTTGCTTGTATGTTTAACATAGAAGTTACTGTGCTTCCAAGCAGAAATACAGAAAAGGATTTTCAAGGCTGCCTTGTGAGTCTGGCTAGAAAAACTAGTTTAAACCTCAAAAGATGCTGCAAAACAGAGTTAACATTTTCTGTAATTATATGAAAGAATAAGAATTTGATTCAAAAGCCATTTAAGTTAATGTCATTTTTGTTTTAATTTTTTCTTTCTAGCGGGTTTCAGATCATGCTTCTCAGTGAGGAAAAGACTGGATTAATAAAAATGCTGAATGCAGTCAGGAAAACTGTGTGGGTGGCATGTGGTGTTGTGAACTGAAATGAGGGAGCCAAAGCTTCAGAAGTTCAGGCATTTGGAACATATGTTAATGGATCATGAAATATCATCATAGATTATTTCTCTGTTTTCTAGTAAGAGCTTTGAAATAAAAATATGGTTTTATTTATTATATAATGACTAGTTTTTGTTACACCTCTCTACAATATTTGAGGGAGGTAGCATAAAAATGATGTATGGCAGAGGAATGAGAGAAAGTAATAAGGCCCATATGTATTACTTGGTTTTAAAAATATGTGTACTTTCTCAGTCTTGAAATTTCTTGGAATTCTTGAAATCTCTTCCTGCTGTCTGTGTAACTAGTTATTTTTCAGTGCAATTCTGGACCTTTTTTTTGAAATGACCTTCAGAAACTGTAAAATTTAGGTTTTTAAAGCCTTTTTGATTACCTCTTCTGAACGACTGTGGACTCAAATAGGATGTATTTTCATCTGTGTAATAACTGCCTTCTGAATTCTGATCCCCTCAGATTCAGAAGCTCAGCAGGCTTGCTATTGAACTATTAAAAACTCTTAAGTAATCTTCTTGGTCTAATTTCTGTGGCTCAGACACTATGAAACACTGTGTAATTATTATCCAAGCCCTAAATTCTCAAGCCTTATAAAGCAGTATGTAATGTGATTTGGAAAAAAGTGAATATTTTAATTTACTACTATTTTTTTTTCCTCTAAGAACCTTTCATTCTTACAATTCTGCTATTCTTGAGTACTTCTAATGTTTTTGTTCAATCTTCTCCCGAGATTAAGCAAACTTTTATCTGTAGTTGTGATCAACTGTGATTATTTTGACTGTCTGCAACTTTAAAAGAGAAGTATTTGAGCATTCATTTGAATGAAGACTGTCTGCTGCATTTGTTTTGTTTACTGACATCAATTCCTACATTAGCCTTTCAAATCTGTTCAAAGCTAGTTTTTTTTTTCATTCAGCATGGTTTTATAACTGTCTGAAAGCAAGGCTATAGAAAGAGTATTAGCAGTTGAATTTTATTGTTAAGACGGACGCATAAAAAAAATCACTGCTATAAACAAAAGCTTTGTCATTAATTTCCTCCCACTTATTTAAGGAATGTAGATGTTCAGATGATCAGTATTAGATGGAACCTAGAAAGGATAAGACCAATAGACCATGTACTGATGTTTTCTTTTTTTTTCTCTTTTGATCACGTGGAGACTTGACCATACAGAATTACAGACTTAATCTTTGAAAGTTCATCCTATTAGTTCAACACTAGAATGGTACTTATATTAGAATTGTTTCTAAAATACTGTGTTGTTAATTCACATGTTCATAAAATCTTATATTTGTATAGCAACGTGAGGCTGAAGTTAAACAACTGACAGAAGCCTTGAGAGAAATAACTAAGGAAAACAGGAGGCTCAAATCATCATTTGATACCTTGAAGGAAAGGAATGACTTCTTAAAAAAACAGGCAAGACTAATTATTTCCTGTGATCAGTAATTCTGAACTGTTGAAGTGTATTTGGTAAGCTGTCTTACATGTTTGAAACAGTTTGAACTTGTGAAATTGGTGATTGTATTTCTGTAAGACAAGAGTCACATCGTCGGTTGAGAGAGGTTTTTACTCCTTTTTGTAGTGCTTAAAATTTAGTCTATCGGATCTTTCACAGTATTTAAAAAAATAGAGTTGTTCCTCTGACCAGCTAGCAACAACTGACTCTTAGGAAGAACAAGCTTTCATACTGTGAACAAATTGAGATTGGGTGGAGAGCAAGTATTCTGGAATGCAATAGAACCTATTCTGTGCTGAATTGTTTTGCTGGCTCCATTGAATCAAAAATATACTGCGTATTTCTAACACTTGTGATTGCTCAGTATTTGCAGTTACTTTCTGTTTACTGAAGCAGTATTTTTTGATTGTTAAAGATAAACCGAGACAGTAATTCACAGTAATACAGAGTTTGAATTTTCCCCTCATTTGAACATCAAACCTGGCCTAAAATGCTGACACACAGAGTGTTATCCAAACTATTTGACAGCTGATCTTTCAGTGAATCAATTACAGCTGTGATTTTCTGAGTATAATAAACTTCTGTATTGCTTCTTAATCTCTCTAAGAGTTGTGTGTTTCTCTTCTGGCAGTTTGTGCAACAGTGGTATGTTCTTTGTGTTATAAAGATCTGCAACACAGATACTGACATACATAGGTACTGACAATGTAAATGAACTAATTGGCTTCTATAATATTCATACTATTTGCCTTTGTGTATTTACATCATGTTTCTTACATTTAAATGGAGACAGTAGGTTCCTACATATTCTTTTCTCACAGGGCAAGCACTTTGTCAGTCTAATTGTTTTATACTGCAGAGAAGGAACCCCTTTACAAGGCTGAATATAGACTATTCTGGATTTTTTTGTTCCATCTTTATGTCACTTCTTTATGAAAAGGTAATTATATGTCAATAAATGTGTATTGCCTTAATATTTCAACAGGCATTTTTAGTCCTTTATTCTTCCCATAAAAGCTGGTAGGATGGGCTGCAGGCCACCGAGGAGCTTACTTTCTGAGGAAGTGGATAATAATTTCCTTCTTATAACTGCCCATACTTGGAAGAAGAAACTTGAACTTTAAATAATTCAGTTGCACAGCAATAGCATTAAATGATTTTAGGATGATAATTGAATAAAGTGGTAAGTTTTGAATCTACAGATACTTGACAAGATTTTCTGATTCTTTCAGTTAAGTGATGTCAACGAGTTGAACAAGAAGCTAGAAGGTCAAGCAAGAAAAGTACAAGCTCGTTTAGAGAATCTGCAAGTAAGGTCTATTCCTACAGATGCTTGCTTCCTTTAGAGTAAACAAATGAAGTATAATTCATTGTTTTGTTGTAGAGAAAGCATGAGTTTTTGACAATACAGAAATCTAAGGATGTATATCAAGCGGTGCAACAAAGTAAACCTGTCAAGCAAGAAAAAGGAACAGTAGCATCAAAAATTGCTAAGGTAAGAATTGGGCAAAGTGGAAGATGCTTTCCGACGATACTAAACCATGGGAAATTCTTTTACCTGCTAGAAGTTAGAAAATGTAGCTTCTAAGTTTGGGAGAAAACACAGTTCACTGGAAGAACTAAGTTTAATTGATTAATAATATCTGGTGGATTTTGTTATATATTTGTTTGTTGTTTATTTATATTGTATATTTACCTCTTATTCTCACCTTATCCCTCCCTAACGCTCTTTCAAAATTATGCCCTACTTATGCTGCAAATAATTTATTTTGCTGTATCAGAGCAAAATTTGATGCATTTTGGTTGCTACTACAGTGTGAGTGCTATTCTTATAAGTCAAAAAAAAGGTAAGTAGTTAGAGGTGTCAGGTAAAGAATGATAATCTTGTGAGCCAGAGCTGATTACACTGCTGTTACTTTTTTTTTTTTTTTTTTTGAGAAATAGTCTTTAATGTGGGAAAGAGAATAAACGCAGTGTTCATACGTAGTTACAGAATGATTACCTTTTAGAATCATTACATTATGTCACTTAATGTTGTTCCATGTAATAGCAAGTCCTCTGGTAGTGTGCTGCCAACACTTCCATACTGATAATGATTTTTTTCCAGCCAGAGGCTAAACGGTGTAATGAGAAAGAGTGGTCTTTATACCGTGTTAATTAACCTGTATCAGATGCATTAAGAGGATGGTGTCTCTGTATAGCCAGCAATGCAGATATCATGTAAACAGCATGTGTACATGCATCTTACTGTGCTTCGGTTACAAGTGAAGTAAAAACAGTATCATGAGTTACAGTTCTGAGGGAAAAGGAGAACTGTTTTATAAAGTTAGGCACAAGAAAACTTTAAAAGTCTTCAGAGAACTGTTCATGCAGCCTGGCTTTAGGGATCTTTTTGTATCTTTCATAGTGTATTTTAGTGCAGTCATATTAAAGGGACAGAATGACAATTTCATGAGGTCTTACACTTTTTTTTTTTTTTTTTTTTTTCCAAATCTTAGTTACCCAGTTTTATTGTAATAATGGTGTGTTGCATGAAATTAAGCAGTGGAGGTATTGTATCTGGAAATAAAAAGTATGTGCACATTTATTTTGCACCCAGAAGCAATTACAAATTATAGCTGCCAGATTTTATTGGGCATATACTCATCCTTCTTCAAATTTTGCAAAATATTTCGGGGCTGGTGCACTCTGATATATATCAGCCTGTTACCATGGAAAATAGTTGGGTTTAGAAAAGCAGAAACTTGGGAGCTGAAATATCTAATGTTGTGGGTTTATTACAGATACCATTGAATTCACAAGTTTATGAGCTTTTAACTGCTCTTATGGATTGGATCTCAGACCAGCATCTTAGCAAATTAAAAACACAAGAAGAAAGAGAGGGCAGTCATAAACTTCTTCTTACGCAGAACTCCAAAAAAACTTACATCCAGGAGAAGTGTATGAAGGTGAGTATAAATCCAAGAGATTTGGATTGTTTGCCTGAGTTTCTGTGGTTTTGTTTGTTTGTTCTTTAAAAAAACAAACTTTGATTATAACATGTCTGCCTGTTTTATACATGCTTTGGATAATAAGTTTAAAAAAAAAAGGCATAGTTAATAAATGAGTGTCAATTCCATCAATGAGATACAATAGATTATTTTTCATTCATATTAAAAATACGTGTGTGTGTGTGTGTGTGTGTGTGTGCGCGCGCATTTATGTGTATGTGTACATATATATGGATCCTTTTTAGGAAAAATAAACCTAGAGCTCAGTTTCAGATTGCCTTTTACTTCAAGTCACTTTTGTCAGAAGATAGTGTCTTGTGTTTTCTTTGTAATATTTTATGTATTACATTTTTTTCCCTAAGGAAATATGTGTGACTTATTTAAAATTCTTTAATACCTATTTGGAAAGGTTCAGTTAAGTGACTTATAATACTAATGCTATATTTAACCTTTAACTTCTTTCTGGAGATACCAACATTTGAAAATCAATGATATGTTCAGAAAATCTGCTTCTGCTGTTAATTTTTTTCATGATATTAAAAATATTCGTTGGCATTGTACACACTGAGGCTGAGCTCATAGAATTAGGCGTATAAATAGGCTTTAAATTACATAGCTTTGCATGCAAAAATGGAGATTTTTCCTCTTACCTGGATGAGTTCTGCCCAGCAAGTCTTTGCATTTGCAGTATATTATTCTCCAAGAAAAACAGCATTATTTTTTTCGTTGTTAACTTATAGTTTAGTTAGTTTACATAATAATTTTATACACTGCCTGTAATTTTACTATATACACTGCCTGTAATTTTACTTTACATAATAATTTTATACACTGCCTGTAACTTTTTTATAAAGTAACTTTACTGTTTTTCAGCTTTTGCCTGTAGTTGCTGAGCAACTCCAGTGGATGCCGTTTGTGAATTCTAAACTTCATATGCCTGTGATTAAATTTATTTACTGGTCTATAAGACAGCTAGACACTGGTATGCAGGTAAAACAAATACCTTATTTTACCTTAAAATACCTTATTTTAATGTTACATTCCCAGAAAATACTCCTGTATTTTTTATATTAAATATATTTGAAAATGGATGTTTTAGATTGTGCATATCTTTCTGTCTTTGCAAAGTATAAATTCATATTATTTACCACAGATACGTGATTGATTCTTACATGTATAGGTGATCTCTGTTGCATTTAAGCATCTCAGAAATGGTGTTTTTACATATATCTTTACAGAACTTGTGAAATAGTGTTTTTAGGTCCATTTTATGAAAGAAACTTGCTGAAATAGACATGGTAAAGGAAAAATTAAATTCAGATTTCTTTGTTCTCCACTTAGTGGCTTATACCACAAAACATCCTTTTTTTCCCTTGGACTAGACTGCCACAATGTAAGGAAGTATTTCATAGTATAATAAAGAAAAAAGAGTGTAACCACAGTATAAGGACACAGTATTGTGTAGCACTATCAATAATTTCAGTAATAGTTGGCAAAACTTGTTAAGTATCTTGAGTTAAAATACAGTCAAAGAGTAAGCTGTTTCACTGCTTACAAGAAGCTATATTTTAAACATGCATGGTAATAAGTTTTGTCCCAAAGTAATGTTTCTGCATAGCTTATATTGAAAAATCTAATAGGATCTTGTACAGTATTGCTGGGGGTTGTATTTAGACCTTGATTCTGTAAATGCTTTTAGAGACCATAACTTCCAGCGTCCCCACAAAATGGAGCACAGTATAGTAGGCAGGGTTGACTGAAACTCAGCTTGTTCTACAACCAGAGGAAAACGATGATGTCAGCACATAAGGTGCCCTTGCTAACAGGGCTTGCTGTGCAGTGGTGATAAAGCCCAGCGCTGATGCTGTTGGCTTGCCTGGGAAGGCAAAGCAGCATCTTCTGCACAGTTATATTGTGACAGAGTGTCAAAGCATTTAGCTTAATCCATAGTAGAATGTATCCTGTACATAGAACACCAAGTTTTCCTGTGTTTAAATGTTTACACTAAATGCACTGCTTTTAATAGCATGCAGCAATGGCATCAACAATGAGGAGACTTGGTGAAGAAGTTTTTAAAGGCGTGGCAAGTAAGGGAAGGCTGCATAGTTTTCCTGAACAGCCTAATGAGAGTAGATCAAAATCAGCAGCTTTCTTTAAGAGCTCCTTCATGCCTCTGAGGTTTCTGTCAACTTTGATTGTTCTCAAGACAGTGACACAAGGTAAGTTCTGATTTTACCCCACTCCACTTTCAATCTTGTGTCTGGACAAAAAGTAAATGTGCAGGGCTTGTCAATTCAGTCACACTGTAGTGTCTGATTGCTTTTTTTATGAAGGGTGTTTTATTCAGATTTTAACACCACATGAGGCAAAAAATGTTGGAACAAATACAAGCCTTGCTGTTAATAATTTTGCTGTTGTAATGCATATGATCACTTTGGTATGAATTCTTGCTGTCAGAGGGATCCACCTTTCAGAAGAAAGAGAAAAAAATGATGGTATTCCTGTCAAATTATCACTGTAAGAGTGTTTGGATCTCCAAGATCTTTACTGCAGAGAGGGCTGCAACTTGCTGTTTTATTTTATAAGTAGGAAATTTCACACAGTGATAGGGCTCCTCTGTGCCCGTATCTAGACCATCCATGTGAATGGCTCCTCATCCAGCATTATCAACACCGAAAAATGCAACACTCCAAAATTGCCATTTCTTTGGTTTTCACTTTGTTGACTCAGTAACAAAAGCATCAATGTTCTTGCTAACGTAAAGATATTTCAAAACCATCTGTGTAGCAAGAAAAGTGGTATTTTCTTCCAAAATTTTTAAAAATTCTTAGGCAGATATAGTATAGCAATATATGGTATTAACAAAGACAAATAAGACTATATCTGCTCTTATAAAGAGATAATACGGCTCTGAAAATAGTGAGGAGTTCATAAGTTCATGACAGTTGCTCCGCTGTACAGAGTTTCCAGAATGCTGTGGTAGATCATCTCAGCAGGGCATTTTTTGAAAACAGAAATTGTCCGAAAGGACTAAAAGCACTTTCTTCAAAAGCGTAACAAAAAAAGGGTTATTTCTATTGAACCACGAATGCTGAATATTCTGAGAAGACAAACAAACTCAGGTCCTTTTCTGTCTTATCCCAGGGAAGCAAAGCTTCAATTGATTTGATTTATGGTAGTATTTTTTAAATTAAGTTACAGATTAATGTTGGTCATTTAAACAGTTTCTATTTGTAATTGAAATATGTCTTCTTTGAATGCTACAGCAGTAATACTTATTCCAAATTGTGCTTAAAAATTCTTAAATCAGAAACCTGCAGATTCAATGAGTGGTCCAAAAGAGTGTCTTATTTTAACTTCTCCCATTAGGTTTCTCATTGAACAGAACTGTTTTAATTCAATAATGGACTGATTGATCGCTGTAAAGCAATCTTGTTTGCCAGTGCAAGAAGAATCCATCAGCATGAAAGCAGCAGAGTTGATAGGTCCCCTACGAACCCTAAATATCTTGCTCTATTACCTATTATGTTATTTAGGAAATAGAGCTTCCAGTACAGTTTTCACAAAGATGGGAAAGCCTAAAAGTACTGTAATTTTCTGTTCTAGATCATGTCCGAATCATTGCATTCATATATAGGTTTTACATCTAAGCTTCATACTACCCCAAGTGAACTGGAGTCACACATACAACGAACATATAGAAGGCTGTTTTTGTTGAGGAGCCTGCTTAATAATTGCTTTCCTTGTGAGGATAGAATGCTCTGTAATGCTCTGTGATTATTCAGTTGAGCTTTTGAATGTATTAAGACTTTTTTTTTTTTTGATAAAGTCAAATAACTTCTTTAAATACTATAGTGTAGTGTAGTAGTATAGTCCAGACAGCCTCTCCTACCTGTTAGGGAGTTATTGTGTCTGAAACAGGTACATCATTTTCAGTTCTCACTTCTGCCATTCATTAGCCAAACAGAATATTTGCGATGTTTATTGGGGGGAGAGATCAAGCAAACTGCAGGATGAGGGACTCTCTTCGATATGCTTTTTTTTTTTTTCCTTTTTCTGTAATGTTGTTCCCAGAATCTTCCCATCCTTCTCACTAGAAGAGATGTGGTGTAAAATAGAATTCTCTACTTAGAACCTACATGTTTTCCAAAGAAATAGGTGAGATTGGGTCTTCCCTGTGACCTGGGTTTGAGAGAAGTCAAAGTTTAAAATACACACTACCAGTTAACAACAATCAGGTTGTATCTGGGCAGGGTTCAAGAAAGCTGTGGAAAACACCAAATATAGAATAATTTTTTTTCAACAGATTGGTTTGCTGCTGACTTCAGGCAGGGCCTTTTGTCCCTTTGGGGGAAATGATGAAGAAAAAGGTGTTTATATCCTTTATATGGAAGGCAGGAGGAAAACACCAGGTAGATGCAGTTCAGAACAGGATTAAGAGGTGATTTTTGCCTGCCTGCAGACACTCACCGTATGTACCGTGTGGTACCTTGGTGCTGTGTAATAGGGATTTTATTTAAGAATGAGGTGTGCAAGGTTATCTTGAAAGAGAATACTTCTATAACCCATTTCCAGATCTTTGTGTTACAAGCCCCTTATTCTTCCTTTCCTGAAGATACTTTAAAAATAATTTTAGTATCATCAAAACACAATCATTTTTCCCTGTGCAGTAATCACGAGCAAACTGGTAAAGCTTGCCGTTCATTGGGCAGGAGGTTGGACCAGATGATCTCCAGCTTGAGTTATCTGGTAATTGTATTTTTGTTCTCTCTGTATTTTAAATTATCTTTGAAAATGGGAGAGCCTGCATCCTCTTGGTAGGAAACATGAAGAGATGGAGAGGGGTTATAGAGATGTTCCCATTGCAAAGTCTTGCCGGAATAACAGTACCTACTCGGGCATCTGTGTTTTTATTAATCTTTTTCGTGTTTTTTTTTTTTCCCCTCAGTCTTTTTAAATATTTCGGGCCAGTTCTTAGGAAGCAGAGATTCATATAACAGAGCTGCCGTCATCTTTGGCAGCCGATTGATGTTAACCAGGGATGTGAAAGATTTAAATTCCCTTGATATTGAACAGCGTTCCCATTCCTGGAAGCAATCCCTCTCGATTTAGTGGATAAGTATAGTGGTGTTTCTTTATGCTTAATTGACCTGTGCTCTATATATATTGTGAATGGTAAATAGAGCATTTGAACATTCTCGAAGAACACCCTGAAACCCTTAGTGGAAAAAAAATAGAGCATTTTAGCTACTGGAGGGAACAATTTCATTCAATATATTTTGTGGAAGCATGATAATTTTAAATTGAGATACACATTTCTTGAAGTACTTGCTAAAACTGAGGCAAAAGCATTTGCAATACAAAAGATAGTCATTTCAGAGGCCTATCCTAAATGATGAAAGCTGGTGATTAGAGTGAATCAGGGTAGCTTCTCATGGTTGCTTTTTGCTGCTGGCTTGTATAAAAGGAAAAATATTATTTATGTTAACCATATGTAAAAATAAAAATACTGTGTATGAATTTTACTTAGCAAAAATGGCAAAATGGCACAAATGACCTACTCAAAGTAGCATATTTAGCTTAAACATTTATCTTCTGTTTTCTTTCAACATTTCAATACCCAGCAGGTGGCACTGCATTTCTGCTTTTGCTACTGAATAGATTGTTTCCTCCTATTTAACTTTTTGCACTTCAACTGGTCAATGTTATTTGTAGTTTCTAAGAAAGATTTGAAATCAGGAAATTTAAGAAAATTAGATAGATTCATTTAATCTAAATTATCTGTGTAACACTTGAAAATGGATGAATATGTATAATGCATGCACTGGAACTTAAACATCTAACAATTTCTTTGAAAAGGAATGTGAGTACTTGTTTTCATTCAGATGATCCAGCTCCTTTGTTAAAGGTTTTCCAGATGGCAAAATCAACACAGTCTGAAAAGACATCATTTTTAATTTTCTTTTTTTTTTTTCTCTCATATGTAAAACACTGTACAGGCTCTATTTTTTTTAAAGTTTCTTTTTCTTCAAAATATGGGCTGTAGTCAGATTTTTTTGTCTACTCCTTTGAGTTAAAGCACAACAAATGTGTTAAGGAACAAATGCAGGCAGGATTTTTTTTTTTTTAATAAAAGTGGAATATCTTCAGCCATTTAGCTATATTTTGTTTTGTTTGTTTTTTGTTTTTAATATAATATCTGCAGCACCACTCTCAGAATAGCCATTCCTATATTGTTTAGTAGAACTGTGATGATATATTTCTTTTACTTCTTGCCTTCTGATATCTTTCAGCAGACTACCTGGCTCAGGCATTTGATTCCCTTTGCATAGACTTGAAGACAGATGAAGGAAAGTCTTTATTTTTGGAGTACCAATGTGTGCCTGTCTTACTAAATCACTTAAAAATATCCAGTAGAGGTCTGCTTTCCAGTGCTCTTGATGGATTACTTCAGATGACCATGGAATCTGGTAAGTTTGCTTATTTTTTTTTTTAATTACAGTTTTAATAAAATGATTAAAACAGGTGAGGTAAGCGTAAGTACCGAATGAACATTAACATGATTCCTCTGTACAGATAATCAGGTCTAATATTAGCATTCATTTCTGTCATGCAGGTGTCCCAAAAATATAAAGTATATTTCTGAATTTCTGTCGGTTCCTTGTCTTTTCTTTCCCCTCTCAGCATACGTGTTTTGTATTTTGCCCTGCTTGCTTTCTGATTTACGGGTGTGAGTTTTGTTGTTGTTCTTGACAACTTGTCTACAGGAGACAGTTATTTTTCACTGGATTGTGCTCTGCTCTGCCCTTTGAAAGGTCAAGGTGATTTCTCTAGTGATTAAAGGCTAAGTATATGATAGTATATGATAACCTCCGATTAGGTACATTCCAGTGCCAGGTTGAATAAACCTTATTACTTCTTAAATAAAAATCACTTGCTGTCTTAGATCAGAGGAGCGGGTGTTATTCTGTCGCCATGTATTACAGTGGCAAAAGTATTATTCTGTCTTCTAGCTTCTTTTCCTGAGCATGCCGCTAGTTTCCTCTTACACTAAATTATTTAGGTTCAGTGGTTTAGAGAGTTTCATTTTCCTAGTAGCTGTAAAGATATTTTAATTAAAGATATGTAAAGATATTTTTATACAGTTCTGTCTTTTTATACTTCTTGAAAGTTGGATTTACAAAAGCTCAGGAAAGCTTATTTTGGAAATCATGGAACAAAATTTCATTTTAGTCCATTTACTTCCTGTGATAATATTTAATCAGATATTTATAGCATCTAGTTCTGGAAATAGTCTGCTTCCTTATGTACTCGCACTTCGTTGCCTGATTTCCTTGACAGTGAATTAAAGAACAGTAATGTTAGGTCAGCATGCTATATTGAAAACATTGTTGAAATTATATTACTCCTGTTTGGGGAGGAGGGGGGATAGGTGCTTTTTTTTCTTTTTTTTTTTTTTTTTTTTTTTTTTTTTCCCTGTTAGACCTTTTATTTTGCAAGAATGAAAAGAATCAAGAGTGGAGATGGAAGAATAACAAATTCTGCAGTATATTCCCTGAGAGAGCAGCTGATCTTGCTAGATCAGAAGATGGTACAGACAATGACTTTAGGGTGCTTCAGAACGTGAACAAAAATGCATACAGCTGATCCGTTTCCTCATTTCCTCCTGGAAAGCCACATAATGTGTTAAATGTTCTTCACTACTTTGTGCCTGGTAGGCACAGAGGAAAAAGGGAATTGTATGCTAAAAGATCTGTAGCATTGTTTTTTGGTACTTTAGAGATGCCATATATCTTTCCAGGCTTTCTCTGCATCCAAAACTAGGTTGGCTTCTCATGGGCAATATTTGGGGAAGAGTAAACCAGAAATGATCGCTTAAAATAAATCTAAAAAAGAACAGTAAAAATTGTTTGGCAGAGTTCTCTGTCTTTCCCTAAGTGTGTGTTGATACTAACCATTTGCTTCTGTCAGGGTAAGGTTAACTTTATTAAAGCAAGTTGTCCATTTATGAAAAGCCTCCCACACAGTGGGAAGAAGTACAACCTGTGTGAGGAGTGGCAGATGACAGCCAAAATCCCTGTGTATCATGCCTGCTTGTGTGCAATGTGCCCATACATGCTTTTGCATGTATGGGCACCTCCATGCCCTTAAGACTGTTGCTGATGAAGATAGCTGTCAGAATTGGAGTTAAAACCATGAAATATTACTGCCATTTAAAGATTATGTTCAAAGAGTAATGAAACTCTCTGCTTATTAAGAATTAGACGGTCCTCTTCGTCTTCAGTTGCAGTGTGAAGGAGGAAGCAGATGATATATTTTTTGCACTGCTTAACTCAGCTGTGTGAGCTACAAAGGAAGACGCATAGGCTGGCACACAAATGGCCCTCCCTAGCTTTTAGTAACAGACTTTCTTTCAGGAAACCTGACTTGGAATCACCAGATTTAGTGAGTGCAAGAGAGTTTGGGTAATGAGCATTACGGGTAGTTTCAGTGGGTTCCTACTCTTGAGTTACCTTTCCCATGCACATCTTTGTGACAAGATACTATTGAAGACACATGTTCATTTAGATGATAGGAGAGCAGTAAATTATCCACAGTATTCAGGACTTAAACATTTTATTCTTATTGCAGAAATACCAGCTTGCTTTGACCCTCTGTGTTGCAGCAGGTCCATTTGCATTCTTACGGATAACACCATTTGGCATCATTTTTGGATGTACAAGATAGGCTCTCAGCCTTCAGGATGCCTTTTTTGTTCATCCCTCTATATTACTTTTTATTCCAGATCGGAATGTTTTCAGTCACTACTAGAATCAGGTTTTGCACTTTCATCTTTGATTCCACATTAGTGAGAGCTTACCACATTCCACAAGAATGATGCCAGACTAGTGGATTTCATAAACCAGCTCTAAGCTTATTTAAAACTATAGATAAAAATATGCCCGAGGTCCACAGCTTCATGCACTGAATACGAGTTAACTCACACAGACTGTTCTAGAGTAGATAAAAACAGTGCATCTAGCCATGTAGGCCTTAGAGACAGAGTGATTATTACATTTGAGGAAAAACAAAAAGAAAAAAAGTGCAGCTGAATGAGATCTTATCCAATTACTGGCTCTGTTAGCAGATACCTAGAAACTTCATACATAGCTGAAATTCAGCTGTAAGTAATTGGTAGGGTTATGTTTTTGTCTCATTGTTTGTGTGGTGAAGTCATTGGTAACCTCTGGATAAGCTGTTTAAGTTGAAGGATGGATGTAGTCATCTGTCTTCGGTGGAAGCAATAGGTTGCTTCTAAATTTCAAGGTAGGGAGAATTAACAGCGTGTTATGAACATGACAGTAGAAGGTCAACTCAATCAGAATATTTCATCCTTTTTCTCTTAAAACATTTTTCTCATATTTTTGTTGAAAATGTTAATAACAGTGAATAGACTGGTATTCATTTTGAATAGCTGGTATATATGAACATAATAACTACGGGGCTATTTTAGCTATGCTTTTACTGTAGCTTTCTCATCAGTGCTGTCTGTTTCATGGTCACACAGGCTGAATATTAGTTCAGATTTGTCATTTTCAGTCTCTTATTTGATTCCCCACTGATATTTCAGACAGTCTTTATTTTCTGAAAGGTACCCATCTTTACATGCTACAAGGGAGCAAGTCCTTCATGCTCTTAGAATGATGCTGCTTTGCAAGAGTCATCTAATGAATGCCATACCATTCAACTTAATGCTTCTTTGATCTCATAGAATCATAGAATGCTTAAGGTTGGAGGGGACCTTTAGAGATCATCCAGTCCAACCCCCTTGGAGGGAACCTTTAGAGATCATCTAGTCCAACCCCCTTGCACACACAGGGTCACCTAGAGTATGTGGCACAGGACTGCGTCCAAGCAGGTTTTGAAGATCTCTCATCATGATCACACATCCTTGGTTTATGGTTGGTCTGACATCTTTGTTGTATTCCAAGGAATAATGAGGAACCGGATACATTCCTCTTCACTCGACAGGCAAGAAAGTTTTTTGAAAGTACCTGAGGTTTTGAAGGTTTCCTTGCCTACTGTAGGCACCAGCATAGCAGACTGCCAAGCTAAGATGTTTGGGTTTTAGTTCCATCTGTTAGCTGTGAACCAATCTAAAGCTGGAAGGAACATAGCAAAATGTCTGATTGCAGATGGACAGTTTATTGCTGGCAGATTTGAAGAACTCTTGCTGAGGCATGTTAGTGTCATAAAAGCATTTGCACAAGGTATCATCATCAGAAAGCCCTCAGTTTTCTACTAGCTTTGAGGAATATGTGAAGGTTTTGCAAGGATAAAGACATAGGTATTATTGAATAAACTGAAATGAAGCTTTCTCTTGAGAATATTGTCCAAAAAAGTACATTTCATATCTTAATAAATTTCTGAAATGTGTTAAAACTTCTAAATATTGATTTGTTTCAGTTTGGTTGAATGGCTTACAATCTATTTATTCTTTAGCATAGTTCTTGACATTTCCTATTTAAACTGCTATTAAAATTAATGTTTAATAAAATAGTAGTTTCTTTTAATCATTCAGATTATTATAGGTTTATACCAGTGGCATCCAGAGCTACTTCATACCCTGAAGTTCTTTCTATATGAGTACAAATATCTTCCCTCAGCAGATATTGTTTCTAGGTGTTGTAGTTCAAGAAAAAAATTCCTGCGTGCTAGGTATGCAACATATTTTGGAACAGTCCAGTAATACGTAGTGTGACCTCAGCAGGAAGACCTCTTCTGAGAGTGATGAAGAACGTGACATCCAATAATATGAAATGAGCCTGTAGTTTAATACTTATCATACGGTATCTTGTTAAATACTCTGGTTCCTGTCTTCTCATGCAGCTTATATTTTTTTAAGCTGTGAATTAGTTAAAAGGGTTATAAAGAGTGTAGTAAGCTTTTAGTCCCTTATCAAAAATACCAGTTGTTTAACCATAGTCTGATTCTGATTCACACATTGCTTTTAGGAGAGAACCACCTCTCAGCTTCACCCTTTCAGTTCTTCCCAAGGCAGCATATATTTTAAATTTCTTGTGCAAAATTGCTGATTTCTGGCATATGGGATTGCTAGGTCATTCTTTCCGTGTCTTATGTTCATTCATGGAAATCAAAATTTATCCATGCATTAAACATTCCCAAAGCATTGGCCTTGGCTTATTACTGTGTCTTTGACACAGCAGAGAAGTTAAAATTGCTTCACTATTTTTCATTTACCAGGAGACTCGTTTACATTAGTGTATGCTTATTCAAAAATTGCATATTGAAAAAACAATCTGTAATTTAGCCTGTGCTTACTATGAGCTAAGGTATATTGTGATAAAGCTTAAATCCAATTTCTTAACCATATTAATGTGACAGATTTTTTAGGACTTTTAAGATATATTTTTCAGTAAATTGTATTCACACATTCACTAAACATGACTTTTGTTTTTTTTTTTGAGAGAGAGAATATTCCAGTCATGCATATAAGCAATTCTGTATCCAGATTTACCTGTTTCATAGGAGAGCTAACTGATTTCATAAGGGATGCTAGTCAAGTCAGTGGAGATACAAAGATTGTCTCTATAATAAGCTATTATTTACCTGTAAACATCTTTTTTTTTTTTTTTTTAATGTGGAATGCCAGCATGCACGCTCCCAGTGTATCTTCTGCTCTTCCTTTGAGTTGGTGGGCATCCTTAACAAGTGCTAGAACCGGTGTCTCTAAAAAGTGGATGTATAGAATCTGTCAGATAAATGCTGGTGAATGTTTTCTTTTTTGTGCATGTAAATAATTGCTTTTTTTGTTTGTTTTTCATTTTTGTCTGAGCATTTTGAGATTTTTTAAGACTACGGACAATGAAGGTAAAAAATACAAATGCTGGTTGTCTTAGGTTAAATTTTTAACTGCATTTGTGAGCATATTGTTTTTACTGGTGTCTTTTTAGGATTAAAGGTTTTCAAGTGAGGTTATTCTGCAGTACTGAAAGGGTAAAAATCAGGTCTGTAGGGGAGGGTTCCCCCCTTCTACAGCCTATGTGAAAGGCAGGTGTGATATTATCCTGAGGAACAGTGTTTGAAGCTAAAGCAGGAAGCTTTTTATAGCTTATGTGGGATAAACATTGAAATACAAACTACTTAAAAAAAAAATCCTTCCTCTGCCTTACCTTCGTAAATTTTTATTCTATTGAATCTATTGGATTAATATCTGCTTTGTTTTAATCTTTTAACCACAGGTAAGTATCTTTAGCGTTGTTAAATGCAATCTATGATAATGTTAGGCCTGTATATTACAGACAGTTTTCAAAAGTTGAGAACAAAAGGGTGCACCAAGAGTTTTCAGATACTTTTGTCAATTCATTGCAGGCTTAGTTTGGATGTTTTTGAAGAAATAAATAGTTAGAGTCTTGAAATATGAATGTGTAAATGGTGTGAGCTCATTAACTTCTACTGAAGTCATAGTAGCCTTCTCTCTAATAAGAAAAAAAAACAAGTCTGGTAATTCTTTTCTTCTTGTTCTAGTAATAAATGTATAATGTCGTAACCATTTTGAGTTTTAGATATTCCCATTTCATCCACTACAAAATCAGAAATAAAGCAGACTGTTAAAAAAATATTTTAAGTAGCTACTTTTCAAGTGTAATTTAACTGTTCATTCATTGTAGTACTGGACTTCATGAGCACGATAACCATTTGAAGGCAGATGTGAATGTCCACCTATTTTTATATATATATATATATAAAATATATATATATATAGTTACTTGGATATATGATTCTATTCCTACAGATTTTTATGAATACTTTGGAACAATAGAGCTTACTAAAACAAGATCTTCTTTGCTATTATTTGCTAAACTTGTGGGTTTTTATATAAATCATTTTCATATACCTTTCCATCAAAGGGCTTAATTTCAAACAATTAGGTATAACTCAGTTAAAAAATTAATTCACGCTGCAAAGCTGCTCTGGTTAGTAGCAAACTTGTCTCAAAGTTTCAAGAAGAATTGAGAACAATGCTGTAGTTGGAATAATTTGTTTCTTTTTGTTTCTTTCTGATCTTTTCTTTTTCTGTTCCTCCTAGACCTTTTGTGGTGTTAGTAATCCTGCAAGGTTTCTAGTCTTTTAAATACAGTTCTTTTCCTGCTTCCATGCAGCTTCAAAATTACTCTTCCAAATATTTTGTGAAAGCATGACCTTTTTCCCTGCCTTTTAAATGTTTTTTGCTTTAATGATGTGAGTATACAGAATCACAGAATGGCTGAGGTTGGAAGGGACCTCTAGAGATCATGTAGTGCAACCCCCCCTGCTCAAGAAGGGACACCTAGAGCACGTGGCACAGGGTGGCATCCAGGCGGGTTTGGAAGATCTCCAGAGAAGGAGCCTGCACAGCCTCTCTGGGCAGCCTGTTTTTTAAGAATGTTAGTGGGAGAAATTGAAGATTATTTTAAATAGTGCTGAAGTCCTGACAAGATAGACGATTCAGTTTTTCTGGAATATGTAATAAAAAGAAGTATAAAACATCAAAATAAATATTTAAAAAATGTGAAGCTCTTGCATTCTTTTAGTTGGTCAGATTTAAGATGCATTTAAGTAATGTTTGTTTTAGGAATCTTTTTTGTTTGTTTGTTTGTTTCACACTTTCTAGTGCGTGTCCTGCAAAAGTTTATCCTAAGTGAATTTGTAGACAGTGTACCAGAAAAAAAAAATCCATTTAGGGGTGCATCTTTATCAGTTTTTTTTCACATAGTTGAACTTTGTGAAATGTAGCAAATTATTTCCATTTTGGCTCCTGTGTTATATAGTAAAAATTCCTGTGTTTTAAAAAGTAGTGTATATCTTATATGTTGTTTTGGAAACCTAACAGTGAAAGAATCTTTATACTATACATATATCTTTTCAAATAACATATTTTTAAGGGACCGCTGTGAATAACTCAGGGAGAAAAATGTCCTAGTCAGCTGAATGTGGTATTTATTTTCCTTTGTAGAAAGGATTTGAAGGTTTCTTATGGCTATTTAAGGGATATTTATGGGAACAAATTGTAGGACCTAGCTCTTGACCACAGCAATCTTGTGTTCAGATCTCTGTGGGGAAGCATTCTCCTCTCTCTCTCAATAGCCAGTATTCAGCTGAGTCATAAGTTGGGTTAAATCAAATAAGTTTCTAAAGCCATTTGTTGTTTTGACAGACAGTAGGAAAAAAATCTTCTCTTAATTTGCTTCTTGGATGTCAGTATTCTTATACAGAATCATGGAACCATTACGGTTCAAAAAGACCTTCAAGATGATCAAGTCCAACTGTAAGCCCTTCAACACCCTGCCTGCTAAACCATGTCCCTAAGCACCTCATCTACACGTTTCTTGGACACTGCCAGGGACGGTGACTCCACCACTTCCCTCGGCAGCCTGTTCCAAGGCTTCAGCACTCTTTCCATGTAGAAATTCTTCCTAATGTCTGACCTGAACCTCCCCTGGCTCAACTTGAGGCCATTTCCTCTTGCCCTATCTGTAGTTATTCTGGAGAAGAAACCAACCCCCAGCTCACTACAACCTCCCTTCAGGTAGTTGTAGAGAGCAGTAAGGTCTCCCCTGAGTCTTCTGCACATTAAATAACCCCAACTCCCTCAGCTGCTTCTCATAAGGCCTGTGCTCCAGCCTCTCCACCAGCTTTGCTGCCCTTCTTTGGATACACTCCAGCATTTATTCTCTTTTTGTTCTTACCTTTCTGATAATATGATAATGTTTTTGGTAGATGAGATACTGTTCAGGTTTGTGTTGCTAAAATAGGTTTTATTACTTCATCAGTGAAGCAGTGTATTTTCCCCAGACTGTTTCATTTTCTTGGCAGCATGCAGTCATTTGCAGGGACTCACACAAACTGTGGAGGAATTCCATAGAGCTCTAGCTGCTGAATGATAGCAGAATTTGTAGTACTTGAAGAGAAGGTTATCTCTTGCTGCTATCTCTAAAAATTTTGGCTTCAAATAGTTTCAAGTAATAGAAATGTTTTGATATGAAGTGCTCTAAGATGTCTTTTTTTTTTTTTTTTTACCTGCAGGTGTTCATTAAGTCTATTTGTTTATTTGCAGCTTCTAGGAAATCTGCAAACTGCATCCATTCATAGTTTTGTGGCCTCTTTTCATGGGTATTTTCAAGTTTGATTTGTTATGAGGTGGCATCACCATAAATAGAACTGAATTATAGGTTAATGATTTTTTTCAGCCGTAATGCACTTCTATATGTTTTTAAGAACTTTGAGGTAATGTCATGTAGAACATTGAATAAAGAACACTGGATCTTCAGTATATATTAATCCATTGAGCCATTTATTGGTGTAGCCCAGTGACATGTCGTGTTGCAAAAAAATGCATATTTTGAAAGATCGTCTTCCTAATGGTAAGGTCTAGGAGTTACTGTGTCAGTGTTGAATATTCAGTGCAAATCCCTTGTCTGAAAAAATTAATTGTTTAAGCTCTCAGGCTGACCTTGTAATTGCCAAGTTGATTTTTTTAAGCCCTGTTCCAAACAGCATTCTGTAATGTAAGCTGTTCTTCTTGATTTTATATCAGTAAGCTTCCTGAAATAAATTAAAACCTTGAATTCACTCCAAGGCTACTTGTTACAGCTAATAAGTTTTATGTCCTTGGAGAAGGAAAAGGGGAAAATTTTAACCAAAAAAATATATCCAGTATTTTCTGAACTGATAAAAGTATCTTGACATACTATTTATAAATTACAGTACTCAACATATGTGCAAAGACTTTATGTTTATAGCTTTGGTCATTCTAGTTTCTTATTAATTGTGATATGTACAGCATGTTTAATGTTAGCTAAACAGTAAAATATTTTCCTTGCATCTGTTTTATTCTAATATGAATACTCTATGTTATATGAAAAACATACTGCATTTATTAATAGTATCAAGTGTTACTTATTTTCTCTATGGTTTTGCCATAAATCGTTCTATATTAATAAGAATCAGGAATGACATAATGAAAGGGAACAGATATTTGTACTGCATTGTAATGTGATTAAATTGCAGGGAACTGGTTAAAGTGCAAGGATTACACAATATGGCAATATTAAAATAGTGGATGCTATTTTAAGGGAGTTTTGTTGATATCCTTGTTCTTACACAGCTCTGACATTTTTACATATCAATTATTATTTTACTTGCTTCTTAACAGCATTCAGAAGTTCATCTGTCCTGCTCATCTGCATACACTGTCCCTGTCCATGCTGTTGTGTAGCAGCTTAAAATACTTGCTAGAAAATCGTTTTGCACAGCTCTATGTTCCTCTCACAGGATAAGAGGAAAGAGCTGTGATAAGTGTGATGAAAAAAATAGTTCAAGATGAGAATAATAATTCAAGCCTAAATTGTTGTTTCCGGTTTTCCTTTGTTCTCAAGGGAGTAGGCCTTGATTAATATAATTACCAACAAGGGTCGGACCTCTTAGGAACTTAAGCTTTTTTTAGCTTCTAGTTTAGCTTCACGTGCCCAGTACAAACCCACTTATTATATGGTTCAAATAGTTGCGCAATATAGGCATTAAAAGTGCTCTAAAGCTATCAAAAGCTGTGTTACCTTTCCCTGTACCAAGTTCTGTTATAAAACTATTTGATTCTTTTCCTTTACAGATTCTTTGCAGCCTTTCCTGGAAGCCTGCAGTAATGAATCCTTTTTCCGTACGTGTTCTGTATTACTTCGAACTCCTAAGCTAGATCTTCAGATTTTGGAAAAGCTCTGTGTTATACTGCAAAAGCTCTCCAGAATAAAGTAATTAAATTTTATTTTCTTCATTATTCACAGAATTACAGAATTCTCTTGTTTATTGTTACATCAGCAAACTTGGGGACCTTTCTCCTTTTTCAAAAACTCATCTCTGTTTTGCTGTTAATTTGTTACACAGTGGACAATGCTGGACTTTTCTCTGATAACATTTAACTTAAAAATGTTTGTCACAGAGGCACTGGACAGTTCTCTCAGTTTGCTCCTAAGTAGTTCTAGTATAGCTTCCAGAAAGCATATACTGAAAAATGCTAATTCATAGAACAAATGTTCCTTGTGTGTGAAGATTACAAAAATGCTTAGAAGGGAAACCTTTCTCTCTTACCGTCGATTATACTCAGGTATTCTGTAGCAAGCCACCTTAAATAGTTGGTCTCTTATGTGACTTAGGCCTAAGTCTGTCTCATCAGTTTTTATTTCTTTCAAAAACAAAATGTAGAATCTTTAGCTATTTTACGGTCTTTTGGAAATGCTAGTCTGTATTAGATATTTTCTTGTTACTGTAGTTACTTTACTAATTTATTGTAGTAAAGATCTTCCTGATGTCAATGTAATGTGCTGTTGAGCACCATTGGTGCATTGCCAGTGGTGCATTACCTGATAGGATTGTTTCATTTATGAAATTAGGTATCTAAATTGAGCCTTTTTTTATGTTAGAGATGAAGATGAATGGCAAAACTGAGATTTTCTTTTGACTTTCTTAGAAGTAAAATGTGAGCTCTGGAAAAACTTGTTTTCAAGTAAAATAATCTAATTTCAACTGGAAATAATTTAAAAGTAAAACTTGTCCAGAATATCCAATTATTTAAAGCTTAGCATTTATTAAAGAAAACCTCACAGTACTGACATTTGGTGAATCTTCATTGTGAGGTTTCTTTGAAATATTCTGACATGTAAGTTATATCTCTTCTAGATTTTTTGTTGTGTTTTAGTATTGTTTGCCTTAATTTCATGTATGTGTCTTATATCCCTGCATTTCCTGTATCTGTTCAGTTTTATATTTTAGAACCTTTAGTGAGGAAACCTCTCAGTTACCAAATGACAATTATTTTGTGTATAATGTTTTGCAGAAGTAATAAGAAGATGTTTGAATTGTTTACTCTTCACCTAATGGTCCAAGAACTGCAGAGAACAACACACCCGGATCATGCCTTTCTCTGTATAAATCTTAATTCAATTCTGTTTAATTTGGGACTGGCAAGGAGTAACTCTCTTGCCTCCAGTCCAAGCGCAAGTCACTAGAATTATCTTTCAATCTAATTGTTTTTCTGTGTAGTTTGTAGCAACTCTGTGTTACTTTAAGTACTTGTCTGAAACTTTTTTTTTTACTGTTTTGTATAAATAAATGTATTAAAACCTCAGTTTTATATGAATTCCTGTGCATTATGTGCAGTCTTACTGATATCAGTGGATTCATAAAAGGGAAAAATGAATAAAAATGTGGAGACTTTTCACTCTTTTAAAAAGCATTTAAAATGTTGCTATTTTTCTGAACAACACAGGTAATTCATGAAATATGACCCCTTCAACTAAAGTTGTGTATCTTGAGTAAGAATGACAGAATCCCAGAATCTGTTGGATCTCTGGAGATCATCTATTCCAGACCTCTCTGCTCAGGCAAGGTCACCTGGAGCTTCATTGCCCAGGATTTTGTCCATCCGGCTTTTGAACAGCTCCAAGGAAGGAGACTCCGCAGCCTCTCTGGGCATCCTCTCTCAGTGCACTATTACCCTTTCAGTAAGGAATGCTAACGTGTCCCTCAACCTCTCGCTGTAGGAGAGGTGACTCCCCCTTCCATCAGCCCGCTGGGCTCGCTGCGGTGGCGCCACGGCCCTCATAGCGTGACACCGAGCTCCAGGTGTGTCCTCGCCAGGACTGAGTGGAAGAGAAGCAGGCCAGTAATGCCAGCCTTTTCTTATGGTTATGGGTACTGGTTACCTTCTACTCTTCAGAAGTTTGAGTTCGTTCATTTATTTCTATGATTGATAAGTAGCAGGCAGATGTTTTCCAATTTCTTTGAGTCTATTTTTAGTGACAAATTTTGCTTTAACTAAACCTGACATTGATTTGATAGGTTAAATGTATACTTTTTTTTTTTTCATTTTGATGCCACTTTCCTAGAGCTTTTCCTATTTTTCTGTATTTGTCCCATTAAGTGTTTTAGCTTGCTTTACTTGAGTGAAATTCTTTTGTAACTTTTTATTGTAATGTCTCTGGAAATGTTAATGAAAACATTTTGTCGAAAGTCTGGCTGCAAAAACTGCTAACATAAAATCAATATTACAGCTATAATTTATATTAATTTTCTAGACAATTTTCATTCAGTCTCTTCATACGTTTTCTGCACATCAGGTGAATATTCTGTCTTGTGTGCCAGTAGCTCATTGTTTGGAAGTTCTCATACATGGAAAATAGGAAACTTCTACAAAATTGAACTTAATCTTCCATTTCCAGTTTCTGATTCATCATTTGTACTGTAACTTCTGAAAGTCTTTAATGGTAATTTTGAAACTGCAGTTAAAATGTAAAGATCTGCTGTTTGTTAGTCTTCGGTTAATGCTGGCAATCAGTAAAAAACTTTAGTTAGATTTTTTTTTTTTTCCATGTGTTTTTTCATGTTTTGCCTTTGTGTTTTTTTCCAAAAGTCTTTGCATGGAGTCTTTGAAATTGAATGCTAACGGGCAACATTTTGCAGCAATCTGACTTCCATTTCTCACAAGCTCTTCTAAAAATGAACTCTGCACCAAATTTGGCACCACATATGTTCTGAAGATGGAGAAAGAAGTGCATACCAGTTTTGAGTGTGAAAAAAATTTTAGGCAACTTGTAAGTAATACTGATCATAGATAAAAGCTTTTGCTCACAGTGGATTCCATTTGGAATAAATATGTTCATCAGTAGTTTCACTCTTCTGTTGGATTTGCCAGCAATGCCAGAGTTTGTGTAAACCTTTTGGCTACAGACTAAACCCTCTTATTTGGTATTTCTAGTCCTCATGCACTGCTCTTTCCTTGCTTATTCATCAAAAATACTAGAAAATCAGCAACCTGAAAAATCTGTATCAAATTGTTAGGCTTCCTGCATCTACAAGAATGGTAATTTTGCTCTTGGTTTTCTGCCTGCCCCCACTGTGTATGTTAAAATACTGCTCTTCTCATGGTACCAATTGACAACACTTAAATGTTTACATCTAATAATGGGGAAGAAATATAATGTGGTAAAGAGGTGCATAAAATATGGGGCAGGTACTTACTATTGGTCTCGTGTGCTTTGTGTAGAGAAGTAAGTGTCTACAGTCAGAAAAGATGAATCACTATTTCAGGTTTTATGATCTTGAATGTTTATGTTAAAATATTAAAAAAAAGTAATCCTTGAATCTGTTGAATATTCATGGCACTGATGCATTAAGGATGAAACTGGTGGGTTTGATTTTAAATGGAATTTAACTAAGCAGTAGAGAAAAATACCAGTTCTTGATTTCACATTCATATTATGGTAAACATAGGCATATGAAGAAATAAATATATGATTTATGTAGATGAATATGAAATGTCTTATGAAAAAGACACTTCTATAATTTAAAAGCTTTAGTAAAGTTACAAAATGTGCATGTTACTTTCGACTGAGAGTAATAATTTTTGGGTGCACAGACAGATTTTTTTTTTAACATGAAAAATGAGTCGTGAGCATTTGCTAGTAGAGTTGTAGGGAGGCCAGATTTGCAATGATAAATTTAGATGTTTTTTAAAGCCAGTTGTTGACAGACAGATTACACTAGTTAGGGAGTATGTTGTCAAAAGCTTTTCAGTGGCCAGCCCAGTCATGTATGTATATATATATGTGTGTATGTATGTATATGTGTATATATATTTTAAATACAGTTCCTTGGTTGCCCTGCCCATCAAGCAAGGATATTTAATTTGATCCCAAGCAATATTTCCATGACTATGTCACATCTCAGATTACTGCTTCTTAATGGTTAAATAGCAGCTCTAGTAAATGTACACAAGCCAGGCCCATAAAATTTGTGGCTGTAGTCCTACTAATGATAGCTGTGAATAACATAATATTCCTATTACTTCCTTAGCTCCATAAGGTTATCTTCAGCCTAATGAAATGGCATCCTCAGTGCTCTTAGTTAGTAGATAAAGTAGTTAGTTAGTAGATAAGTTAGTAGTTAGTAGATAAATAAATAAAGATCCTCCTTAATAGAGAGAAAGTATTATGTGGTGCTAGGTGTTCAGCAAAGAGTATAATATTACAGCCATCAGCTTTCTGGACAATAAAATGCCTTGAGGAGGATCAGAGAATAATTAACTTGTTGCCAAATTCTTTTGGTCTTGTCCTTCCAAATAAACTGTATGTGGATTCAAGAGCTGTTTATGTAAGAAATGTAAATAAAGGCATTTTCTGTTCCATGGTCTTTCCCAAAATGTAACACTTTGCTTGGATTCTGTCCAAGAGTGACTCCATCCTTTTTTCACAACAGACTTGCATATCAAGGCCAAATTTCAGAAGTAGAAGCCCAACTCTTGTTGGTAATGGCTTTCCCTATTTCAGTTGTCTTTCTCCTGGGCTGTCTTTAGTGTTACCTGTTCCAGATTTCTTAATCATTTTCAAGTGGTGGATTGAATTGGAAAATTATTATGTGTGATACTAACTTGAATCCAATGTATTTTTACAGATATTTAGAGGCTTGTATTTAGATTATCGTTTCTTACCAACTATAAAAAAAGGGATTTTGCTTGGAGGTCATGGATAAATGAAATCCTTCCTGTGTATGACCTGGGAAGCAGCTAATCACTGGCATCATCTGCAGCAGAGGCTGCAAGGGTTCCTTCCATGGGAGAAGCAATTGGCAGGTCTATTTTATACTAATATAAATTAATACCTGAAGAAAAAGGTACTGTGAGTTATAAATCATATGACAATAAATAATCAGGATAACTTGTTTGTATGTGGAAGAAAAAATATATGCAATATAGTGTATCTAAAATGAGATGCAGACTGTGACAGTATATTTTTACCCTGTTTATGTTATTAATTTCTGAGAATATTCTCTAGGAAATCTATCCAACACATAGTAAGGATGTGAGCTCTGCATTATCACAGGAGTGTGCGGGTTGTTTGATTTCTGCATACAGCACTTTTACCTGTAGGGCACGATTTCCCCTTGCATTGTGGTTTTCCCCCACCTCCCCCCACAGTTTATCCTCTGATCCACACAGCTGGGCATTTACACCTGTCTTTATCTTGTGGATGCAGCATCCGTGGCTCCCAACCATACAAGAGGGAGGAGATCCACTGTGGCTGCTTAAGCTCCAAAGCTGAAAGTCATCCTCCTCTGCAGTGCCCTTCACCTCGGCTGCTCCTTCTTGTTGTCATTTTCACCATACCAGGACTACCAGCTATTAGATGCTAGGTAGAACCAAGCTCCTGACTGCAATTTAAGATTAGAGGGGGCATGCTGATCAGTATGAGAAGCTGGATGGCATGCAGAGGTCTTTGAAGGAAGTAATTAGGAGTAAGTAAGTAGGAGACGATTATAGAGGGTCCTCTTTCACCCTTCTGGGAAACTTGCAGGCTCCATTATTTCCCTTACATGCCTGTACACCAATGCACGCAGCATGGGGAATAAGCAGGATGAACTGGAGATCTGTGTGAGGTCCCAGGGTCATGATCTCATTGGAATCACAGAGACGTGATGGAATAGCTCCCATGACTGGAGCGCTGTCATGGAAAGCTCTATGCTCTTTAGGAAGGACAGGCTGGGAAGGCAAGGTGGTGGAACTTTGGTGCTTCAGTTTGTGGCCGTTTCCTCTAGTTCTGTCAGCAGTCACCACTGAGAAGAGGCCGCCCCATCCTCCTCACTGCCTCCCCTGAGGTACTTAGAGACACTGCTAAGGTCTCCTCTCAGCCTTCTCTTCTCCAGGCTGAACAGGCCCAGATCTCTCAGCCTTTACTCATAAGGCAGATGTTCCAGGCCCCGGATCATCCTCGTAGCCCTGCGCTGGACTCTCTCCAGCG